>JACTOM010000330.1:7571556-7811739 GCA_015832385.1 Elymnias hypermnestra
ATATTAGCATAAAAAACGCTGCACACCTTCGTGACGCTAATTACGCGATTCATCTCTCAAGTTTGTCCTCAGACACCTAAAGAAGTTTTACTTCAAAAATTACTTGTGAATTACTAATACTAATAATTATTTTATGTATTCAAGTAGTTAATTTCTTTAAAGACCTTTTTAGATATTTAATAATAATAACTCAATTTATTTGGGATAAAAAAAGAAAGGTACATAATAAAAATACCCTGGACCCCTAAACATGGTAAGCCCGTGACTTAGGGATTAGTGTCTTCCCAATTTTATAATATACTATACGCCTAACCTACTTATATAGTAGAAAATGAAAACTTAATTTAAAACTAATCCATAATATAAGATATAAATTCAAGTATTGCCATATTATTCTTAATAACATTCTTTTAAATATAACATTAGTAATTAATGTGTTATTCCTAATGATATGTAATTTAATAGTATAAGTTTATTTACTAAAAGCATTTATGAAATATTTTATGTATGTTATTGAGCTTTCGTTGCTAAATAAATGAAAGTATTATTATTCGTCTTCGTCGTCGTGGCTTCAACCGATGGACTTTCACTGCTGGACATAGGTCTCACGTAATGACGTCCACAAGGCCCGATCTTGCGCCGCCTGGCTCCAGCGGCTACTGGCGACCCTCTTTATGTCGTCGGTCCACCTTTTGGGAGGTCTTCCTACACTGCGCCGTCCGGTGTGGGGTCGCCACTCCAGCACCTTCCGCCTCCAACGTCCATCGGTCCTTCGGACTATGTGCCCCGCCCATTGCCACTTCAGGTTCGCGATTCGCAGGACTATGTCGGTGACCCTGGTTCTACTACGGATCTCTTTATTTCTGATTCGATCACGTAGAGAAACTCCGAGCATAGCCCTCTCCATCGCACGCTGAGCTTCCGCATGAGGCCCATAGTCAGCGACCACGTCTCAGAACCGTAGGTCATCACTGACAACACGCACTGTTTGAAGACTTCGGTCTTCAGGCACTGAGAGTTATCGGACGAAAATATCTGGCGTAACTTCCCGAATGCTGGCCAACCGAGTTGGATTCGGCGGTTGACCTCTTTCTCGAAATTGGACCTACCTAGCTTATTATTATATAAATATAGAAACAATACTTCACTCTATTTTTCTATACTCCAAAAGATGTAACGATTCTGTTGATGTTTTTGCTACAAGTGATATTAGAACGTCATTTCATGTAATAATATACTTCAAATTGCATTTTTTTTCTAAGTTTATTCTCCATAATCTATTTCAAATTATGTAACAGATATTTCTTTAATGTAAAATATAGAAGATGAACCCCTAGTTTATGGTTATTAAGTAGAAAATTAATTACCTAATACGTCTTTAGCGATAAGCTTTTATGGTATACTTTCAGGCTGTGGTTGAGGCATTCTACAGACATGTCTAACAAATTGATCCCATTAATTATAATGAGGTATTTTTATTGACTGATTGAAGCTACTATCGTATACTAATTATTTTTTATCTACTGTTAAAGCTACTCTGTTTAATAAAGTAGAATTTCTCACAGATTATTTTGAATCAATATTTATTATGTATTTGAAGACTCAAATTGAATACTAATCTTTACATATATAAGAGATATCCAGGTATCTATTGTCTCATCGCGATATCTCTGGAACCATAAGGCGTAGAGACTTGAAATTTGGTAGTAATATTCCTTTTGGCGAGTAGAGGTCAGCTAAGGACGGATTTTACGAAATTTTACCCAAGGGGGGTTGTGGAAGTGTCAATTAAAAAATTAAAAATTTTCACATTTACAAACTATAAACCGATAATCGAGAGCCTGAAGAAATACTATAAGCACTTTACAGTTTTACACAGCAAATAGCTCATTGAAATATTTTACGCATGTTTCTTATTTGCAAAACAATATGCCTAAATTAATGAAAATGCTACCCAAAAAACATTCCACGCAGACGAAGGAGCGGGTTCAGCTAATTAATTTATATTTAGTACTATGCAGTTTTAGCTTTAAATGTATTTGATTAAATTCTGTGTTTCTATCGTTGTTAATTACAGCATTGTTACTAGGTAAATATTCTAAATGCTTTATACTGAAGATGTGCTTCCCTTATATGATTAATTCCATGTAACAGGTCACTATTAAGGGGAAAAGTGAAAGGATATATAATGTATACTGATATTACAACAATGGAATAGGTTCTTCAAAATGCTTAATCGAAGACCACATAGCTACAATACTTATTGATTTATAACTAAAATAAATCTAACCTCGTCTAAGAATATCCCTGCTCATAGATTTTAAGGTGATAAAGTTTAAAATACGAACGTTATTTTAAGTATTTTACTTAATAAAAATGCTTTTAACAACATTACCAAGACTTAAGACATTAATGTTTTCATTATACCTGACTCGAAAGTTATTACCTTCAGCGCTATTTTGAGTGACGAAAGTGCCACATTGTTTTCCAATTAAATAAATACGAAATTTAGTAGGCAAGCCTCAAAAATTCGACGCATGCGCGCTTGTTTTATATGTCAAAATATTTAACAATTTGTTTTGCTGATTCATCAAAATTTGTAAATCACTTTATTCACTTCTTTGCGTAATTCTTCTTACGTACTTAAAAGATTTTATTAAGTTCCGCAACTTTATTGGGTTTTTGATTGCCTATTTAAACTTATTTTTAGGCTATAATATATGTAGTTAGTGTTTGTAAGTTGTCATAAATAAATGACTAAACAACTTGTTGCTTAGTTACGTAGTCGAAGCATGCGAGCTATTGATTCATTATTTAACTTTATTTCATATTTTTTAAACTTTATTATTTATATCTTTTGATAAAAAATTGTATACGGACCACGGGACGAAAGTTTGACATTGCCACCCGCGTTTTTATCAATTATGTGTCAGCCGGCGATGTCATAGGTGCGTAATATAGTATTACCTTATATTTGGTAATTTTTTAAGAAATATATGTTGTTTTTTGTTCAGGAAATAACTTTAAAAATTTGTTTGTAACTAATTGTTAGAGGACAGGAGGAAGAGGAATGTCGTCGAATAAGTTTTAAGAAAGGTTTATCATCCATCTTAATACCACAAGTCAAAATTATAGTTCCAGACGAATAAACAGGTACCCAAAATATAATTACAAAATTAACTCTTTAAAAACCAGTCCCAATCTCTCCTATATCATAGATCGATTTATTAAGTTGACTACCTGTTTTAAATTCGAGGACCTTTAATATTTTAAACAGCATTCAATCATTGTCTTATTAGGACGTTGTTTATATCAAATGTCACAGCATGTAGATTAGGTGACGCAAATGAATTGGTAGTTGGTCTATGACAAACGACGTTAACTCAATATATACCTGTGACTATGTCTAAGTTTTTATTAAATAAACACCTGCAATGTCCAAATGAACTGCAAAAGAAACCATTAGAATAGTGTACTACTTTCGTACCGCCTCAGAATAAAAATCACATCAGAAAAAAGCTGAATGGTGATTGCAATCATCTTTAATAAAAATCGTGATCAAAACTTAACAAGAACATAATAAGAATTCGTAATAATTGTTGCTGCGATCGGAAATTCTTGTGTGTCAGTGTTAAATATTACAAACGAATGAAAAAAAGTTATTTAAAAAAAATATTGTAATTCTCAACTATTTTTACTATATTCATAACCAAAAAAAGCCAAATCAGTTCCCGATAAGTATATTAAATTCGAAAATTAATTCCACCTATGTCTAAAAAGTATCTTTCTGGGATACTATAAGAGCGCTATTTATTACAAATTCTGAAAATGGACACATTATTTATATAGACAACAATTGAGTCTTTTTAATAGAAATTACCTATAATTATGTTTTATAATAAGATATTTTATCAGGGCCGGATTTAGGCGGGTGGCATTCAGGTTGTCAGCGCCAGAGTTAAAGCTATCAAAAAAATGGAAATATGGACTATTGAAATTCGTTTAAAGTATTAGCTTCATTCACTGAACTAAATGCAGGATTTTTGCCGTTGGATTTTGACAGAAAATAAGTAATATATATTCGGAAATTTCAAGGAAGAGAATATTAGTGATAGAGTAGTGGACCATCTAAATAAAATACTGGCGAAAATCCAGGATACTGATGTATTCCCATAAAAAAAACATCATTTATAAAGAATCTTTTTTTATATAACAACAGGTTATAGTAAAAATACGCAATATGTTAAGAATTAATTAATAATATAAAGTGATTACTGCAAACCTACTTACTGGTTGCCACAACATGCAAAAAATATTTGCGAACTAAGAACAACTTCAAACTAAAGACAAGCAATCAAGAAGGAAACATAAATAAACAATAAAAATAATAATAAATAGAACACTTATTATTTTAAAACTAAAAAATATCTGATACTAGACGCGGGGTCTATAGAGGCAAGACAGCGATTAATGATTTTCCCTTTAAAGCTAGTAATACTATCACTATTTATATTAAAATCAATCACTTTACATAAATTGTTATACAACATAAGTATTCTATTCACTGGGGCTGAGCAGCCAAGGTTAGTTTTCAATACATGAGGCTTAAAAGACAAAAAAATTTTAACTTAACAAGGCCTAGGTATCCTAAATGAAATTCCATATAAAGAGTCATATACATCTACTGTCATGTTAAATAATTTATGTAAAAATCATAAATCCAATAGCTTTCGATGGTTGGAGAGAGATAGAACCTTAAAATATCTTAGTCTTAAACTATAGTCGGGATACACATCATATAACTTATCCCCAAAACTAACATAGTAGACACAAGAAGCATTTTTCAATACGTTCTTATCTCATTGAATGAACGTTATAGAAAGTATCTGCATATAGTAATACTTACTGCATATAGTAATACTATCATAAAGCTCACTTGTATACGATTTGGTGGAAGCCGTTACTCTACTATGTGTTGTTTTTATAAATAACAATGATCTTTTAGTTCATGGATGTGATTGCAATGAATTATCTATAAGTGATCTTTGTCTGTCCTTGTATATTAACAATACAGTAAAAATTGGCGGATCAGATGAGACATTTATGGTACATTATGCGAATTATACTTATACAAGCTTTCGCGGCCTTTTATTTATATTTTGAAACAATTGTAGTTCTTAATACATATATGTCGAAGAATAAGAGAGAAGGAGAGAATAAAGCATAGCGTGTTTATGGTTCTCAGCACACATCGTCATAAATGGCATCCATAATTTCCATACTGTGGGCGTTTGTGGGTAATGTTGGTGCAATCAAACACTTTGTTAATTAACTCAGATTATAATGTTCAATCACTTAATGTTCCCGATATAAATTTACACAAACTCATTAATAATAATAGCTAGAAACGCGACAGTTTCAATATTCGACCATCACCCGAGAACTACCGAGAGACGTGCGCCGGACTGCCAATATTGACTTTTTCCCACGCCGATAGACAGATGGCGCCAGCGTTCCACAGACTACCGGTCTCCGACATATATATATATATATATATATTAAATGTTTAAAAAATCTCTTACATAGTTTCTCAATAAACTGTTTAATTAAAATCACGACTAAAAACGGTAATTTTATTTCGAAAATTCGTGGCGAACGGGGCCTACTTTAGCATTTTATTCTCCCTGCCCTCCTGACCTGTAAATCCGGCCCTGTATTTTACAATGTCTATTTCATTTTAAAATATTGTACTTAAAATTCAAATTTAAACATTTTCATTAACTGATAAAATGGACTATAAGCATTTTATTTTATTTAATCGTTATAATATAAGTTTTGATAAAAATAACATCCAAATTACTTAGGTTACAAGCGCTTCTTTACAGACATTTTGCAGCGACTAAGCTACTTTTAGTCCTAAATATAGATTGTAGAATGAAATGTAAAAGGATATTTGGTGCTTTTATAAAAGATTCTAGAACAATATTGTATAGAAATAGATGAAAGTCAATTTGGTTGAATTTGGACCACGTTTTCAATTCATTCACATTTCATTTCTATATGCAATAATATAAAACCTTTTTATGAGTTTGTACAGCTTTTAAAGAAGGTTTTATATAAGGTCTGCTTTAACTACGGTTGCCTTATCAAAACAATGTAATCATTATTTGCTGCCAACGATGTTAAAGTATTCATGCAAGACCACATTGTTCATGTGACATTATAAATGAGATATCGATATGATACAGGAGTATCACAATATGATACATGGGATCTGTAAGATTTATGACTGCATTAGCAGCTGATAAACTTATATTCCCTGTTTAAAATCAATCGTATAGATAAAAGGAGTCTTAGATATTCAATCGATAGTAGGACTTTCGATTAATTTCTAAGAATGCATTAGGCCTTAGACATTTATATGTGTAAAACACAGAAATTGTTTCTACCTATGTCCGTTATCGTCTTTGAAGACATCCATGTGCCCCAAATCAAGTACATAAGAAAGGCAAAAATGGTTTAAGATTACTAAATTCACTTATTTAAACATCACAAGATCAACGAAATTTAACGACGTAAGATTAGCGACTAAGTACGGATTACTCCATATACCCACGGAATTGGAAATTACGGGGATGTAATCGCAGTGAACATGTAGTTTAGTATATTGCATGCATAAATCGTAAAGTAATTATCATTCTCCAGCTGAGCAAGTATAAATAATTACCATTGAAACCCTGCCAAGGAGTTGCAATATCAGAATTTTTAAAATGAATGAATCAGTTTTAGGTTTATTATATCGTATCCTAAAGTCGACATAGAAGTAGTCTACCGTTATCCTTTACAAAAATAACATTTAGAATATAAAGTATTGTTAATTCTGGATACACTTTTTCTAAACTGAATTTAGTCTTAGTTACTACTTATAACATCTCCTATCTGCCAGTGAAAGTCAACTTACAACCGGTCTAGTCGTTTTAGAACTAAGTATATAAGTACTATATAGACACTTAGTAAAAAACTGTTTAATTTGAATTTATAATAAAACATGCACACCAGGTTACTTAAAGGCTTTCCGCGATATTTTTAAAGTGCTTACTATACTTCTTTTGGAAGTATCGCGCGAAAACACTCATATAACAAAGAGAAATTCATTCTCACTTGTAAAATGGAAGGTAAAAGGCAGAGTTCGTAGCTCAAAACAATAAGGTTCTTGCGTTTAATAAGGAGAAAAATTCAAAGAAATATCTGACAGTACCGTCGCAATATATATTGAATAACATGATATTATTCAGTTAGCAAAAAGAGCGAAACACAATATTAATACAAGAAATAAAAACAAACTTGCAATGCCATTTTTTAGAGTGAAGTAGATTCAGCTAATTCATTTATCGAATTGAGCATACGCATTTTAATTATCTTATTCAGAATCACTTCTGGGTTTGCCTCCGCATACTTTTAAGAAATATGTTAAAAACGTCCTATTACAAAGAACATATTATTATCTTGAAGATTATTTAAGTGATAGACATGTTTGAACTTGATTGAAATTGCATATTATAACATACAAAAACTATGTTTAAAGGAAGTAACTATTAAGTTTCTTACCGGATTCTTCTCAGCGGAATCAACTTTCCGAACCGGTAATAGAGGTAGTAGATTTATTACTAATAGACAGACTAATTACGATTCAAAAGTTCTTTTTGAGCCTACTTGAATAAGAACTTTTTGATTTTGACGATCTGATCAGGTAGCGGAAAAGATGGTCATAAAAGTCAGTAAGGCAATCCACTTAGTACTGATCGCCATAGACGGTATAACCTTAACGATCACGATGGTCTGGAATGATCTACAACCAGAGAAAAAGGAGTGCTAGTAGTACACCTTGAAGATCATGTAAACACAGCCGTGGGTAAAAGTAAATACAAAGTAAATGTCGCAAATTAATAATTTCAACCAAGTATTTATTAAAATACGACGCAATGTACAAAAGTTAACCTTTCAACAAAAAAGAGGATATAGTCGTGTATATTTATACAATAGTATACATCCCCAAAGCATCAAGCAGGCGGTAACACGGGGTAGCTGGGGAGATAAATATTGTATGAGGAACACAACTCGGCAGTTTGGATAATCAATTATTTACCGCGGTAGAAAGAACCTACGCCTTTTTACATGCATTGTTCGTACTTTTATTGCCCCGTGCTGTTACATCCACTGCCGCTTGAGGTTATTTTATGTGTCTACGTGAGCGTCTCGGATAAGGCATTTACGTGAATAACTTGATAACCTCTCCGGTATAATGGGACGATTATTCAACTTAGCAGACGCCAGGGTTCAATTTCCGCCTGGAAATTTCTCCAAAAATCTTTTGCAGTGACGGTATGGTTATCAAAACTTTCGATTTATTTCTATTACCAAAACAAGATATTTTGGAACATTGTTAAAGCACCTTGGCATATAAAAAATAGCGATCTTCACAAGGACCTAAACACAGAGCTCGTTAATAATTACATCCAAAGAATTGCCAAAACTCATCACCATCACGCGAATCCCGAAGCTGCTAAACTTTTGGCTATCAGACGGACAAAGAGAAGACTTAAAAGAACAAAACCTTTTGAATTAATGAAAGTGCAGTGACACAATATAGTGTAAAGTGGTGCTTTTAATCAAAACTCTAGGGAAGTGTGAGTCAATAGACATTATAGTAAACTAAGCATCGTCGTTGGACTCTAAGACTTAAATAATACAAGTACATATTAGGTAGATTAGGTCAAATTATTATTATTAATTAGTCTGTAAGGCTAGATTGTAATCTTATGTTGTAAAACAACCAAAGGACGATTATAATAATAAAAAAATTGCATTTCTGACTAGCTCACTCGACAGACTTTGTGTCATCAAAATTTGATGAAAGAGAAACTATGTTCATTTATCCAACTAAAACAGACGTTTTATTGATAAAGATTTAATGAAATAAAATTATCGCATATATTCTATTCTATTTATAAAATATAATACATATTTTCATCAAAATTTAAGTGGAAGATATACGTAACTCTTTCATCTTCATAAACCTTCGCATTTAAAACATAGGAATGATAAGAATATATTGCTTGAACATCATTACTAAATATAACATACTTACATATACATAACTATAAACAGTAATTTAGTAGCAACCCATTAACGACCCACTTCTTGGCGCAGGCCACCTCACTCATAGGAGAGAGGGTTTTTATTGTACAGACCCACTATACCATACCATTGACTAACATATTTGGTTAAAAAAATACTTGAAAATTCGTAATTAATGTCAATATTCACTAATTGCAGTATAGATTTCGTAATATTTAGTCTTCCATATACATAAAAATTAATAAACAAAATCTTTTTCTTATATTTTACTTTTACTACTTTTAGATTAGCGTTTGACTGTGATCTCACCTGGTGTTAGACCACCAGAGTAGCACCATCCTGAGTTTATGATGGTAGCACACTAATCTGGTTAGAGATAATTTATCTCTTAATAGGAATGCAATTTGTTTTCCATGGTATTACATTTATGATGGTGGCGTGATAGCCACAGCCGTAGACACCCATCAATCTCCTAGTTTTTCCCTATTGGCTATTCCTTAGACCATTCATGCCATCGAGCCAGTGAAGGCAACAATCAAAAAACAAATAAAAATCCCTCTTTTTTGCCTATTTTATTACCTACCTTTGACAAGATTACACTACCTTCAATTTACACATTCTCAAAGCCAATATAAAGTAAAGGAAACGTTCTAACAAATCGTATTACCTACAACCACCGTCTAACACGTAATGTACCAATACGGAGCCACGTTTATTTATTTACCAGCTATCCCTGCTTCATTTCTTGTAATTCTTTGCCTTGTAACTGAATATTAAACTCGAATTAGGGGTGTTTACTGTCATACGAATATATATCGTAACCCAACAACATAAAGTACATATTCCTATATATTTTTTAGCCAAACTTAATTCGGTAGAAATGTTATTACACGTACGATAACACGTCTTATTTGATCTGTGTAAGGTATAAAATTGTATTATACCTCAAATGGCGTTAAGTCTTTTTGTTTGTGTATTTTAGTAGATGTCTTTTGGATAATTGTTACTTGTAGGCTGTCTTCTACGGAATTACTCAACAAATCCCTTTACTGATTGACGTGGAAGTCAGAAGGGACCGGATAAGTTGCGTAATCGTTAATTTTTATTGCACGTCATTTGTCACAGCCCTGTAGGCGGAAAAAGAGGGTAGTTTAGGAAATGTATATTCGCTACATTGATGGAATTTACTTACATCATTTTAAAACTTAAAAATTGCTTTACCTATCTCACGATAGCCTCCAAACGACAATGATGAACTAACATATTTTAAGTGCTGACCCCACACAACTTAGTCTGTATAATTAAATGCTTATGTAACTTAATTTATAGCAGAACTCATTTTCAAGCACCCATTTTACAACCCTCTCTTCGCATTATAAAGTAGCCTATGTCTATTCTCTGGCTCGAGGTTATCTGGGTACCAAATTTCGTTTAAATCGGTTCAGCAGTTTTGGCTTGAATTTCACATTTATAAAACTCGTAAGGATTGTTGTAGTATGTACGTAATGGATGTAGTTTATCCACAGTTAATATGCCTAACATTATTTATCATACATAGAGTATGTAAGTAGTTTATCATAATTATATTCGTAAGTGTATACTACCTACCTCTGGCTGTTTACTGTCTTTAAAGTATTAAAATAAACTGGATAATAAACAAAAGTCTTTATGTGTCTTTAAAGTTGTATAGAATAGCTGCCTTTTATACTTCACTATTAATAAACCTTGTTCTGTATTACATCTTGATCTAAAACGATAGATATAGTACTAGATCTGGCATCCAAATTTACAAAATGGCCTTATTATTTACAGTAATTCCTCGTTACGCAAAACTTATATTATAGTTATATTATAATAGCGAAGGAGATATGCCAGCATCGTGGCAAGTGGCAGGATGAGGTGTCTGCCTACCCCTATGGGAATGAGGCGTGATGCTATGTATAATGCAGGTTGAATGAAGTGCAGGCAGGTCTCGGGAACAATTTGCGATGCCAGAATGCCCCTCAAACTAAAGGGGAAAATTTATAAGACGATCGTAAGACCTGTCATTCTGTATGGATCAGAGTGCTGGGCCACCAATGGGCAGAGTGAAAGGAAATTGCATGCAGCGGAGATGCGAATATTGAGATGGATATGTGGAGTGACAAAATTAGATAAGGTTAGAAATGAGTATATTAGAGGAAGTGTGAAAGTAGCACCAGTGACAGAGAATCTAAGGAGTGGAAGGCTATTCTGGTATAGACATGTCATGAGAAGGGAGGATAACCATGTATGCAAGAGGGCCCTAAATATGATGGTAAGCGGCAGGGCCGTGAGAGAACGGCCAAAAAAAGTGTGATGAACTGTGTGAAATAGCAATATTCAATTTGTAGGGCATTGACGGCGGTTTTTTTATAATGGTAATATGTAAAGTCTTTATTTTAAATCTATAATCTCAAGGCTGTGATATTTTGGGATTACTCTGGAGGTCAAAAGAATAACGGGATTTCAAAGAGGAAACTTCTATTATAAAACAAGATTGGAAAATCTCGTTGAAAAGCTATAAGTAATTAAAATCATGAACAAAGACAAAATTAACTTGAAAACGTTTTCAACAGAAATTTGATAAAAAAATAAAGCAATTGTTTAAAACAGCTGGAAAAGAGCAAAGTAATTAATAAAACAGATCTTAATTACCTTACATAAATTTGTTTGAATTAACCGCCGCGTACTGCGCGCCGAAATAAAGCGATACAATGCTATAATTTTCTGGATGTGCCAGGTATATAGACATTGTTGAAGTACTGGTAAGCTAGCAGAGATAATAGTTTCTATTCCCGATTTATAGCTAAATTAGCACTTACCAACGGATTCTGACGTGAATACGTCTATAAAATCGCATTTATAGCGAGCCAATTCAAAGAAATGAATGTTAATAAAACCAGGGGATACAGTTTGGTGTTGTAGCTACATATCTATCACCGCCATCCGAAATTCTATTAGACTACTGATTAGCTAAAGGATCAAAAAATTTATTACGCTAAATAAGGACTGTAACTCATATTTTATATAGAAATTATTGCCAGTTGCGAGACGTATCCACGTACAAGTATTGACCGTGTCCATACCATAGCTATCCCCCTTTTTTATAATAATTTGTCTGAATCGGGATTGTTGGAAATCTTCGGAAGTGGTTAGTTACCACCCCAAAAGCAAAAATGTGGCTCAAACCAAAAATTTGATTTCCGGTACGACGCTATTTATTAACCATAAGAGGTAAATTACTATTTACTATGTAAGCTCGCTTTCATCGTAGATTATACAACATGATTTAAATATCAAGTGAGATTATAATCAAGCGACAGTCTATGAGTGGAGAGAAGAGGGAGAACACAGTTTGTTATACAAAAAAACCAAAAAAGGAAATATATACAAATTCTTAATTATAAGATTATATTTCTGCCAGACAACCTCAGTTTTATGGAAATTTTGTTACAAAAAATAGTGCTTTTCGATAATGGAAAACATCGCGAGAAAACCTGCATACCCCTGGAATAATCTAGGGTATGAGTAGCCTGCCGACTCGCATTAGAATAGCGTGATGGGACTATGCCTTAAAAAAAACCATTCTCCTGCTTAAAAGGAAGCCTGTGCCCAGCTGTGGGACGCTAATAGACTACTGTATACCTTTTTGTTTATGTGTAGCCTTCCAACTCGCGTTGAAGCAGTGTGATGAGCTTATACTCTCAAAAAGCTTTCTTTTATCAGTAAGGAGGCATGTGCCCAGGAGTGGGACATTAATAGTAAATTCTTTCCTTTATAACAGGCGTATCTCTTCCAGGTAAACCTTCGTCATCTTTACGGGAGTTATAAAATAATCAGGCAGAAATTACTAATTGCCGGGCTGCTTGGCTTATTTAAGCGAAGTTTCATTGCGCCTCACTTATCTAATTACAGGGATGCGGAAGCCCCCGGATATGAAATATCGATAAACTTTCCATGTTTGTATAATGAAATTATATCAACCCTGGGCTTTGAATATTATGATGAAGTGGTAGTAAATTTGTAAAAAGTTTTTGACATATCATGAATTTAACTTATGCCTCAAGCAAATGTATTTGATGCTTTGAATTCCATTTTAGTAAGAGCTTATAAATATATTGAATACTGGTGTGATGGCTGACTAGACAGATATAAACATTGCATTTAACTTGTTTTTGCTACATATCCATTTTTAACATTAATTTTCACAATTTATAAATTGTATGATGATAGCGATGTACTTAATACGAAACAGCGTCGAAACTCATATCTTCAAAAAGCTGTAATTTCAAAGTGAAATATATTATGAAAAGTATTTTAATCCACAAACGTCCTCCTTGATTACGACCTACTAAGTTTAATTAAATTTTTCTTCGTTTTTTGTTTAATTTTCTTCTCTTGAATATGAAAATTAATGGGGCATATTTATAATTTTAAATAGCTTAAAAAGCATATTATAGTTAATAAGTTTATTTGCAATTTTCCACTTACCCTGTACTATATAAATTCTAAAACTCTGAGATTACTCTAAGCGATAGGGCCACCATCGTGCACTCGTTTTTTTAAGCAATATATTTTTATCTACTTTTATTTTACTTTTCAAAGCTTAAACCCCCTTAGAATTATTCGAATTTTCAATTTTAGAGGCTTCACTTTGTTTGTTTTTATTATGCTGATTATGTTAATTGATAGCTAACTAGATAGATTTATTTGTCACTTTACCAGTTCCAGTGTACAGTTTGTTTTAATACATTTCATTTACAAACATGCATTCAATGTATTTAAATGTAATTTTATAAATTAAATTTTATTCTATAAGATACATAATATGTGAAATAAATGTCACTTAACGGTAAATTTATTTAAAAAAAAACTAGCTAACCCAGCAAACGTTGTTTTGCCATGTAATAACTATTATCGCTGTTACAAAATAGGGGTTGGTGATTGGTGACAGAAAGGTGAAAATTTAGAGTTATGTATGTATTTTTTAATTGCACATCATTAAAAATTAAAAAAAGAATGAGGGTGGATCAACTAGGCCCTTAACATTTAGGGGGATGAAAAATAAATGTCCGAATCTTCAGCCAAGCCAATATACTCGCTAAGATTAACGAAAAATTTCAAATTCTAATACCATGACACAAGAATTATATATATTAAATGTCTTTCATTAAAATAATGTTATTTTTATGTTTATCGTCAAATAGTGAGTATCAAGTTACACCGGACAAAGTCATACAGTAAATTTCGCCAATGTTTTCGGTCAGTATATCGATATATCGATCCTTATATAGCACATCTCTCCACCTACATTAACCGCTGTAATAAAGTTCCTTCGATAATAGGTTTAGCGCCTTGTTCAATCATTCATTATTTGAGCCGCCCATTTTAATTACCCCCCGTCTCGGGTTTGAAATATCTCTTATACTTGTGTATATACTATGTTTATTAAGCTTATTAATGTAGGAAAGCTCCGCACTGACGTGTTGATATACTCATAATATAAATAGGTTTGAGTTCTTGGAATTTATAATCGTATCAATTATACACTTGTCATATAAATTGGTTGTTACAGGAATCTGGGGCCTCTTGAAATTTAGCGATCCCAATTTAAAGTTTTTTAACGCATCATCTCTCTTATACTTATATGCTACTTTTCTAATGTAAAAGTATGCAATAAAGTGTTTATTTTCTATATATCTATACTTATGTATATAGATAGATAGATAATATTCTTTATTGACACCACGCCAAAAATAGATTTACAATTACTCAGTATAAGGTACTTTTAGTGTGCAATTGGGCGGTCTTAGCGCTCATTAGCGATCTCTTCCAGACAACCCTGGCGTTAGGGAACCCGTCAAAAAAAGGAGAGAGAAGGTAAGTGGTGTGTATAAATAAATAGCCATAGAATATCTAAAAATAATATATAGATATATACAGAATATTGTAAATACATACAAATACTTATACATATACTAGTACAAATAAATATATACGAGTACATATATCTGTAATTCCATTTATTCATCCTGATGTTAATCTTGTATGTTAATATCACTTCGGTAGTGACAAATAATATTCCACTACACACTTCTTAAAATTGGAGATACTCTGGCACTGATGAATTTTCACAGGAAGCGCGTTCCATATGTTGATTATATATTATGTTCATTAAGATTATTAATGCTTCGGAAAGTTCTGAACTGATGTGTTGATTTAGCATATACCAATTTTAGTGAAAGGAGCTTATAATCAATTCAATTGTCACACTTACTCTTGAAATCCATTCCGTAAAATGATAGGTTTCCCTCATTTTAACGTTTCGTACACTTGAAAACAAAATCAGTGCCAAACGGTTACAATATGGCGCAGGTGGCAAGATAATAGATTGATGGAAATTAGTGAAAATTAAATCGAAACTTATAGTTAAAGTATTGAAGCTTTAATATAACAAATTCGTTAACATGATTTAATGTACTTTTTTGCATAATTTAAACAAAATAAAGCTACTGATCTCGTCGCAGTGGTCTAATAAGTCGGACTTATTTTCTTCGATTCTCAATTTTGAATTCGTTATATCCTTTGATCCCTCGCATCGCTCCACCTGCGGGGTGACATTGTAAGCCTTGCCAGCGTGACGTGGACGAGACTGGCACAAGATCGGAAACGATGGAATAGGATGGAGGAGGCCTTTTTGCCCAACTAAGCGGCAAACCCACTTTATCTTGTTATTAAAATATAAAGAATAATGACTTAATTAAAAAAATCTTAATAAAGACTAATTATTATTATACTGACATTATACGTTATTTTATAAATTTTCTTTTCTTTGACATATTAATTTGTTCTATATATTTTATTATAAGTATTCAATGAAAATGATTATCTGACAAACTTAGAAATAACCAAAAATAAAATAAAATGGAATCCAATTATGATTAAATGGAAATAAAAGGCTATATTATTATTATTATATCCTTTGAATGTAAGTAGCAGCCCATTAACGTCCCACTGCTGGGCACAGGCCTCCTCACTCATACGAGAGAGGATTATTAGAGCATAGACCCACCACGCTGCTCCACTGCGGATTGGCAGGCATAGTACACAAGTGCACTCTCTATTCCTTCACTCTCATATACCGATGTGACGGAAAATCCGACACAATCGAAGCGAGATCAGGCGCTGCCTCATTGGTCTAGTAACCACTAGATAACCACTAGATGTTCGGCCACAGACATGAGTTCCTGGGTTCGAGTCCCGGGTCGGGTCAATTCAAAAACCAATATTGAGTTTTCTGTTACGATTTTCTCAATATTTGCCTGAAGTTGGAAAGTTGGCGGTGTGATCCACCCCCGTGCCTCGGAGAGCACGTTAAGCCGTCAGTCCTGCGCCTGATCCTTTGAATGGAATGTCCGATTTTAATAATTTAAAAGGTATTTTACGTGTATTGAAACGGTCTTTAATGAAACATCATTAATAAGATGACTAATACAGCGGTGTGAATAACATTGTTTGATTATTGTCGGCACTTTAAAAAGAAAAAAATTGTGATAGTGGCATAACTACAGTAGTCAGACATAAAATATAAGCGGATTTTTTTGTATATATCAATACGTTCTATAATATTGCAGAACATTTTTTTGTTCTATCACCAATAATTTCCCCACGCACGTGATTACAGATTGTTTGTAATCAAGAATTTTCACACCTTGGGTTACATTAATACATTTTTATTAGGGATTCCTATTTTTTGAGAAAGTTATATAGCCTACATCGTTTCTATTGCTGAAAAAATGTTTGAAATTGGTCCAGGAGTTTCTGTGTGAAAACGCTATAAACATACATACATACTAACAAACAAAAACACAAATTTAATATTCGTAAAAAGATTTACAAAATATTTGCTTTACGTATTAATATATAGATACTGTTTATTATTAAGTCATACGTTTCGATATATAGAGAAGGTTAACATTTGAATATGAATTATTGAATTTAAGTCTGGATATCTAATTAACGACTCGACGTTTAGATTTTCGTTACGTATAAAGAATTTTTAAGATAAATTGTTTTAAAGATAAATTATTTATTACTGTACAACCTTTTACACTCATGATCTGTTTTCGAAGCATGTTTTAGTAGCTTACTGATTTATAAAAACAACCTAGCTCTATAAATGCGGTGATATTATCATCAAAATTACAAAACACGTCAAAATGCCATATTTAAAGGGATTTTTTTTTCACGCTGGGAAATGCCTTTACGCACCCCGTTCAGACAAAATCTGAACGGGAGTGTGGGACTCGCTGGCAGTAAGCCAGAATACACCACTAAAACCCAGCGATACCCGCCCCGTCCTTTAGTGGAGCACCAAAGGATCGCTTGACGCAATCTGCCCTGGTACTCCGGGATACTTATGCTGGGAATTTAGAAGCAGCGCAAATATACGCCTCCTACCTCCCAATCTCCTTCGCCGGAGAAGAGGAGCGTCTATAGAATCCTCCCTCTGTCTCTCATGTGCCTCCTTCAGCGAAATAACAGATTCGCAGAAGGAGGCCACTGCCCTCCACTCCCTTTCGCTAGTGAGCATTGCGCCAACTAGACCCTCCAACGAAAGGTCTTCTCCGACCAACGACGTCAAAAGATGCCGCTAGGGTCCCCATGCCGGGCATTCTATTAAAGTGTGTTGCACCGAATCAATAGGTGCATCACACTCATGGCAGGCGGGTGTTTCCTCTTGGCGAACAATCTGATGCAGGTACTTGTCGAAACAACCATGTCCAGTCAGCACTTGCACTACCCTGTAAGAAAAAGATCCGTGGCCCCTAGACAACCACTTCTCCAGGTGTGGACGGATCGCCTCCACTGTAATTAGACCCGCCGTTGCAGATTCCAGGTCTTCACGCCACCTTTATGTTTAAAGGGATGCATATGTAAATAAATTTCAAGAAAATAAAATTTTTAATGAGGAACAACTGATAATGTAGAACTCAACAAGTACGAAATTGCAAAACGACCATATTCCCGTTATTTTAAACTTTTAGTATAAACAAAATGAAATAAAAGCATAAAAGGACGAAAGTACATGTAGTATTTAAGTATATTAGTATTTTATATACAAAACGTATTTGTAAGTCGTTCATTTAATGTAATGTACTCTTATTTTTGCAGCTTTAAATGCAAACAACATATCAATAAAGATAAGCTTCCATAATATTACAATTTTACAACGCAATTTCATGGCTTTTCGACTGCCATAAAGAGATTCTCAAACATACGTGCTTGGATCGTTTCCAAAATGTATGCAACATCTTGTAAATCTTTAAAATTGTCTCTCGTGAGAGTCTATCATTATTATATACCGGTTTTGTACAACTTTTCATATTTTCTGTAATTATGTCTTTTTCAAATGAAACATCTTAAAGCACGCTAAGGAATATTTTTCGTTACGCGTTACGTGGGACGTATGTGTGAGTATGTATTGCTTGTTTCGGTCTTTACTTTTGTCAGTCTAGTAGAAGGAATGTTTGATTTTTACTTTATTCAGGCACAATTTATTAAAATTACGATGAAATACTTAAAGATGCTCTATTAACCCTGATAAGTAAAGCAGCCCTTAACGTAGGACGTTAATGGGCTGCTTTACTTATAGATGATTTTAAAATGAATTTATATTATAACACGTAATACGATAAAAGTAGTTTCAGATCCTCCACGTACACATTGATATAAGCATAATTTCTTTTTTGTTTTAGGGGTGCAATAAAGAATTTATCTCTTTTCATAACTTTGCATTAAATATGTTGTTTCCACTGATTTTCAAAATAAGCGATTGTATCCATGTACTCACATTATTTCTATAAAAAGTACTTTGGTCGTGACATTTCTCTCTCGTTCCTTCTAAAATTGGGACTACCAAAGAGCACCTCTAAAATATATTAGCCTATACTAATAACCGGTCTCGGCTTTGCACGAGTAATAGAGCATATTATGCCTATATGTTTTGTCTATTGAAGGGTTTCATAAACTTTAAATGTACTATAATCTCTATATTATATTATGAAAACACCAACTCACATTAACTAACAACTTTTATTCTCTACACTATTTAAATATACACAACTTGCACTTTACTAATTCTCTTTTAAAACAACTACACCACGAGAAAGACTATATTCATACAATTATTACGTTTGTTAAAATGACCTGGTATTGCATAACATTTCGTAATTACACCATGATTTTTGCTATTTTTAAGTCTTGCCTCTATATTACTCAATAACCCCTACCATTTCAGAGCTATCTGTGTAATCACCCAACTATCTATAGTCAAACAGCCATTTAAAATATTTTAATATACAAAGTTATACACAAACTAAAATATTTTTATATACAAGGTAGATATTGGCTCGGCATCAAGCGAGTCCCGTCATCTTTGTGTTTGCGCCTGGTATTAACATTTGTGCTATATCTTATTAATATAGATATTTCATAAAAATGTATTAATAATTGACTTCTATTTGTGGTGGCGTCTCCTTCGGGAATTCGGCTATCATTTGGCCTATTCTTATTTTTGGCTACTTCTGCGCGGAACAAGCATCTGGTGCCGAGTCTGAACCACGTTCGTAGGTTTTATTAATCTTCTCCTTTTAATAACCTTTTTAGTATTCTTTCCTAATTGCGTATGTGTTGTCTTATGTCGATGGATAGAGGAAAGTGTCCAAATCTCTCAGTCCAGGACTTGTATCAGGACACACAGAATCATAAGTCCCCTCGAGTTATTTCGACGAACCAACGAGTGCATGTTTAAATACTTTCAATTATAAAAGTTTCAATACTAAAACCGCCTTCAAAAATTCTTTCTACTCATAAAGAAACGTTCACATAGCCTTGACTAAACTCATAATGGTCGAAAACACCGCAAACTCAAATTTCAAGATACTAAACGGTGATCACTTGTGCAACTAATCGTTGGTGTAATTTAAAGTCGTCCTACATTATCATTCAAATTATTTTAGCTAGAATCGACCTCGCTTTTAGAACATTTGATTTAATGACAGTTATTATAGCGTCTTCATTTGCATAAAAACTAGGAATTTTCCCAAATTGTTGTTTAAATTGATTTCGACATCTTCGATTTTGTTTAACTGTTTATTGTTAATTTATTTAAGTCTCTTCTTTATATTTGATCTACGATTACGAAAAGAAGTATATAAAGTCGTTTATACAATTAATTTGCAAAGTATTTTTGTAATAAATTTATTTCATTACGAGTCGAAATTTTTCTAAACAAACGTAATTTTTAAAAAAGTAAATTTTGACCGTACTTAAACTCTACCGTAGACTCGACACAATTGTATTGTAATATATTTCAAATATCATTATCAAATAATAAAGGCACTTCTATCTCTTTATATATCTATTATAGTAAGCACCAATATCTTAACTCATCGTGGCCTTTCCTTAAAAGGGGTGAATACACTTTAGACTAAGTACCGTCTTGCTTAAAATATTAAATGCAAACTAACAGCTTGAACTTTACCTGTTCCTTAAACTTTGTTATGTAAATACTGTTTAGCATAAAATTCTTTATATTTTATTCGTAACTTTATATAGAAGCTTTAACTGACGATCTAAAGAAGATATAATTGTGTTTGATCTCGCTTTTCTATTTTGAGCTACCTTTACAGTGGTTTGAACAGGGCATCGTAATTTCTTTTACTTTGCTTGTAGGCTGCTAATTAGCCACCAGATATATTAGAAAATGAAATTTCCTAAATTTGACGTTTCGGGGACCATAATTAGCCTCTACTAATGAAGAGACTACTCGCATCATTACGAAACCGTCAAAACCAACGTTGTGCTCCTAAGAAGCCTTTATCTTCTTCCTCATCACGATCCCTCTTTCTAACTTAATCAATTTCCACTTCCTTTCGTTTCGATTACCTTTAGTTTAATTTTTTAAATATTTCTTAGTTTTAAAGTTATGCCTATTTTATAACCTCTATTTAAAGTGAAGTATTGCAAACGATCTATCCCTTAAAGGCCATTAAAATTGAACACCTTAATCTTTACTCAAGACTCACCATTGCCTTAATAATTTCGATTACGATAAAAAGATTTCAATTTAATTGAGTCCCTTTAGGTCACAACGTGCCATATCTTTGCAAGCCTAAAAGCTTTATTTATAAGACGTATTTCAATGACAAGCAATTATAAACCTTAATACTCTTTCATAGATTTATTTTTGAATTGCTTGAAAACTTGTAATGTTGGAAAGTTGTAAATTACGATAGGACTTTAAACTCAAATTCAATTGCGGTAAGGTTCATTAAAAACTGTCTATATTCATGCAAATGAATTGCGAAGACCACTCAGTAAGACTAACTATCTTAATTAGTAAGATACATGGTATTATATGTATGGAGCTTTTGAAAATTACTAATGTAGGCGCTTTAAAGAGATAACGTTATCTAAAGATATGGGTTTATATACTATCAGTAGAAGTTGCTACAAGGTTTATGTCTTATCTGTAGAAGTGGCATAGATACAAGTATAATAAATCCCTAATATAATATAGTATGTTTGAATCGAGATGTGATCTAATTTCCATTTTGAAATTTCAACATTTAAAAGCTATTCAATTTGTTAAATATATAAAATAAAAAAAATAAAAATAAAATACCTTTTATTTTCTACTCCCACACTTCTCTGCACATTTAAACATAAACAAATTACACGGTAATTATTATAGAAAAGTGTGATGCCGAAAAAAGGAACACCGCTCAGCTGTTGTTGGGAACCAACCCAACGCTGGTTTTCAGCGGCGACCCGGGACGAACACAAAACAAAACCTTAAAAATATAGTATAAATAAAAAAAATAAAATAAAATAAAATATGTTAGTTTAATATCTTTCTTACGTCCACCTTTGTTATTTGCAGGATTTTTTCCATTGTATCGACAATGTAGTATGGTAATATACAATTTTTACAGTAGCATCCCATTAAGTCTAAAGACTCATATAGCCACTTCCGGAATCGAGTTACGAAATTGTTGGGGGATGCGAGGGTTTCTGACTACAAGCATAAATAGCCATTTATTATTTCAATTTTCATTTTTTTTTAACTTTTAAATTTTTATATAATCTATATTTTATTGTATTTTTAGACTAATTTAATTTTAACTCATGTTGTGGCTTCCTTAAGAAGTTGCACATTTCAACAATTTATAGATGTAAGTTTTTATATTTTAACACATTAAGTGTAGTAACTACTGGAGGTCCTTAAATAAATAAATAAGTCGAACCTCAAGTGAAAAAAGTAGTATTTTCTTCCCTTTAAGTTTCAAAAGTGTCTGTTCCTCGCAATCAAAACCATCAAATAGTTAAAGAATTCCTATAAGAAAATTTTGTTCTTATTTGCTTTGCATAAGTCGAAAAAATTAATTAGATAAATCTCAGTATTGAGAACATATTAATGCGTGATTTTATAACTCCATTATTATTTGAAAAAATCCAGATTGATACAAAAAATTTAAAAGTGCGTGCGTACATAGTACACTTATCAGAAGTGATACTTCTTTGGCAAATTATTTTTTAAGACTTGTTCATATTTATTCAAATCTAAAACTTTAGATTTCCGAGACTTAGAGGGAATTCATCATCATTCATCATTAGAATATTAAGTGTCGAAAATTAACACAAATAATTCATTGAAATTTCAAATCACAAATTGTAAATAAAAATGTCAAGTATTTTTTGTCAATATTCGAAATTATTATTATTATATCAAATTTTGTTTTTAGAAATTATGAAATATTTTTATTTTATATTTTATGAAAGATACTACATTAAATTATTAAATAGGGAGCGGCAAATTTACATGCTACATGTTATTTATTAAGATTACGTAACCTTTAAACGAATTAGCATAAACGACGCTGCACATCTTCGTGACGCCTTAATCACGCCTTACATGCGAATTTTACCCTCATGCGTCTAAAGAAGTTTTACATTAAAAATTAAGAAGTAGGAAATGCCTGCCAACCCTCAGTAAAACAGCGTTGTAGTTTCTATCTCCTATGAGAGAGGAGCCCTGTGGCCAGCAGTGGGACGTTAATGGACGCCTAAAGAAGTTTCACTTCAAAAATACTATTATTATAAAAGATAAATGACATCTTTCATACTGAAAATAAGTTGGTATAAATCTTTATCTCTTCAAGTCGAATGTTTCTCTCTCATGCCGAAAGCTCTATAATTTAAAGTTCGACTTACAACGTATCTATTTTACACACACACACACACACACATTTATATATAGGCGCGCGCGCGTGTGTGTATGTGTGTGTGTGTGTGTGTGAAACTTCTTTAAAATTCAACTGTTACAAGGATAAACCTGACCTACAAATCTTACAGTTATATAAAAATTAAAAAGGTGGATATAAATTTCCGCCTTCGCAGTGTGGAATGGAGATCCATTATTATAAACCTTATACTATACATATATGAAACCTTGATTTCAGTAAAAGTAAATAATAAATCCAAGAAAACAAGTCAATTGTTTGTGGTAAAATAAGTCCGTTTTCTCAATGCAAAGTTTATCATGAAGTTTATAGCCACCGACAAAGGGATTCCGGCAGTTTATAAATAATTCAGCGGCACATTTTGCTAAAAGCGTGAAGTTTACATTTTATGACTTTGACATCGTATTTGACTTGGGATCAAAACGGTGCCACAATTTGCTCTACATGCAAGGTGTTAGGAGACCGCTCCCGAAAATGAAGGCAGACGATAATACTAATGCACCTTTGATGATGGACCGGAAAAAAGTCGAATTTTATGAACAGCATATTTTTAAAACGTTTTATTAGCATTATTTACGCTCAATCATGTTAGTAGAGCTAAATGAAACGATAATTTTATAAAAAATACATTACTTTAAGACCCATTAAATGGGCCTTATTCGAAAGCTCAGAGTCAGTCAGCGTGCGATGGAGAGGGCTATGCTCGGAGTTTCTCTAGGCGATCAAATTAGAAATGAGGAGATCCGTAGCAGAACCAAAGTCACCGACATAGCTCTACGAATCGCGAACCTGAAGTGACAATGGGCGGGGCACATAGTCCGACGAACCGATAGACGTTGGGGCCGGAAGGTGCTGGAATGGCGACCCCGCACCGGACGACGCAGTGTAGGAAGACCCCCCTCAAGGTGGACTGACGATATAAGGAGGATTGCCGGTAGCCGCTGGAGCCAGGCGGCACAAGATCGGGCTTTGTGGGCATCATTTTGTGAGACCTATGTCCAGCAGTGGACGTCCATCGATTGAAGCGACGGCGACGACATTACTTTACTAAGAAAAACCAAGCTGCGGCCGCGAAGGTAGCTAGAGGTCGTTGACCCGGGCTTCACGTCCTTTATTTTCAATTTACTCGAGCTGGTTTTTTTTAGTTGCCTTTCTAGTAAAACTGTTTTGGGGTCCATCGGTTATATGATCTCAAAATCTATAACAAATAATTTTATAAATGTATGTGCTTATAACTTATCGAACTTCAAAAGTGAAGGAATAAAGAGTGCACTTGTGTATAAGACATTTTTTCTGCTGACAAATGCTTTTACGCATCCTTGTCACGAGATAGGGAGTGTGGGACTCGCAGGCAAGGCCAGAATACCCACTGAAACCCAGCGACAGCCTCCTCGTCCTGAATAGGGTGAGCCAGAGGCTCCCTTGCGCATAAGCCTCTCAGGTGAAGCCGACTAAGAATATTCGAAGAGGAGACTAGAGGCATTCACAAAGACGCCTCCTGGTACCCAGCCTCCTCCTCTAAAGGGGAGCGGCATCTGTTGCAGCTTCTCCTTCTCGCTCCCTCTCGTATTACGTCCTTCAAGGAGATGACGATCTCGCAGAAAGAGGCAACTGCTTTTATATTATGCTTGCCAACCCGTAGTGGAACAGCGTGGTGGGTTTATTCTAAACGGCGTCTCCTATGAGTGAGAATCCCTATGCTTAGCAGTACATGGTAATGGAGTGGTGTTTTTCTGGATTAATAAATGTATCATTTAATTTACACCTAAAGACATCTTAACGCCTTTTATTACAAGAAACCACAATAAATAACATCAAATATCATATCTACCTCACACTATTTATAAGAAAAAAAGTTCTAGACGAAATTAAATGAATATTATGTAACATTATAATGCACTTTTCTTGCTTTATCCGTACATATGTAGGTGTTAAGCGATAAGGTAAGATTCTGTGACATACTGAGTAAATGCCTGCTGGCTATTTAATTTAAATAAATCAATACGATACAAGTTTAATTGCTAAATCTCATAAAATATTTACTCCGCTAACTGAAGCTGTTAGTACGTTTAAAGATTAATTACTTCCTTCATGACAGCCTTTTAGTTTAGTGAATAGCGTTGCTATACAAAGCTCTTAATAATTAATTGAAGTAAATATGTAAGATAATATACACATACTAGCTTCGTCTTTCGGTGTTTCCCGCGTAGTTCTCAATCCAGTAGAAATATGGTGAAATATGTTTGTACACTTTTAGATTAGCTGTAACAGAGTTAGTTAAAACTTGTTTCTTTTTTAAAACTATAATGTAGCAAAAAGCGAACATCTATCTGGTTTTTAAGGCCCCCCGTAAACATGTGCAATATTAACCTAGGATTTCTCTAAATTGGACTCCGTTAAGAAGACTAACCCAGCTTAAATACCTAGGACACTATGTTACGGAGGACCTTACGGATCAGATAGACATTGAGAGGGAAAGAAGAGCCTTATCAGTAAGGTGTAACATGTTGGCCCGCAGGTTCACAAGGTATAGCAAAGAGGCTAAAATAACATTATTTATTGTCAAACCTTTTACACTGGGAGTCTGTGGGTAAACTACACTTTGAAGTCGCTAGACACATTAAGGATTCAATACTATAATGGCTTCAGGATACTGTGGGTTTTGCCGCGGGTTTGCTCAGCTTCAAGCATGTTTGCGCAGGAGAGAACGGATGACTTTTATGCCATCATAAGAAAGAGGACGTTATCCCTCCAGGCAAGACTGCGCTCGAGCTCCAACAGTGTCCTGAAAATGCTAGCGGGAAAACTAGACTCGCCAATCCAGCAGAAATTTATATCTGTTTTGGTGCGGTGAGATAGTTTCTGTAGATAGTTAGTTAAATAGTTTTAAATTTAAATATTTGTATAATCCTTTGTTTTTATCTTTCTTACTAACATAGTGTTTAAGTAAAAAGGTAATGAACAAATGGGCCTTTGTTGCACCTAATAAAGAAATATTATTATTATTATTTATATTCTCCACGTGGGGAAATTATTATTACTATTATTATGATTAATACTAGCAATACCTCGCAGTTTCATCCACGTATATACCGATCAGTTGAAAGTCTACTATATCGGACTATAGATTTATTTTTGTTAACATAAAAGTTTTATTTTACTTAGTTTTTAATTAATTTAAGATAGTTATACAAATATGTGTGTATGATGAATATCGCCATCGATATACTACTACATTATATTCCTTAGATTGACATTTTTAAATTCGTTATATCTTTTGAATGGAATGTCAGATTTTGATCATGTAAAAAGTATTTTACATGTATTGAAACGGTCTTTAATAAAATACAATTTAATAAGATAATGATCAATATAAAGGTATGAGTAATATGGTTTGATTATTGTCTGTGCTTTTATTAACTTTTACAATGTAAAAAAGTGGTTATAGTGCATAACTACAGTAGTTGGACATATGGTATCTTGGCTTTTTTTATAGCTTATAATATATTCTATATTATGATAAAACATTTTTTTGCTCCATCATTAATAGTTTCCGCAGCGCACGCGATGATAGATTTGCGACTATTTTTTTCACATCTGGGTTTACATTAATGCATTTGTATTAAGAATCCCTATTTGTTTGAGAAAGTAATATAGTCTTTGTCATTCAGAGAAAACGCAGCTTCCTAATGTTGATAAAAGTTTTGAAATCAGTCCAGTAGCTTTTGTGAAAACATTACATACCAAAACACAAATGTTACCTAGCTGAACCCGCGAATTTGTCTGCTTGGAATGTTGTTTTGGTATCATTTTCATTAATTTAGGCAAAATAAGAAACATACCTGCACTTTACTTTCAGGGTGGAATTTTTTAAAGTTTACATTTGATAGTTTCCAAAAAAAAAAATTCTGACCCAATTTTTACTTACCATAAAAGATATAGTTTGTAATTGTGAAATTTGAACTTTTTTAAATTACACCGCGGTATACCCCTTTGCGGGTGGCATTTCGCATATTCGTTCTTAGCTGACCTCTACTCGGCAAAAGGAATATTCATACCAAATTTCAAGTTTCTACGCCCTATGGTTCCGGAGATATCGTGATGAGTCAATGGATACCTAAATATCTCTGTTCTATATATATAGATAAGTTTAGAAAATGGTGCTATTTTCGTTGCATAAATTTTCAACCTAATTTAAATCGTTCAATTGACTATCCAAACAATTTAAAATATCTAAAATTACTCGGATATAGTTTGTTATGGGCTCTTTTCAGAACAGGATCCGAAGGAACCCTCGTAACTTTATATTGTAAGTAGTTCTTTAATATAATCTTTAGTTGTACATTGAAATTACGTGAAAAAAGCTATACTTGACGATTCAAAAGTGCTGTTACGACCCATATGAATAAAAAAAATATTAATTAATTTATCCCAGCATAATATTTATAATTTACAACACTTCCACGGCTATAAACACAATTCGGTTACCACTAAAATATTTATAAATATCTAAAGTTAGCGGCGGAAACATTAAAAATATCGCTAAAGTCTTTTTTAATAACAACTTTGCATATGGCCTTTAGATAAAGCCTTTAATGAAACAGTTTACGACTGGCAATAACATATTATATAGGTCATTTATAAAAATAGATCATAAAGGAAAATATATTTATGTTATCATTTTTGCATAAAAATGGTAAATAACAGCTTCAAATATATTTACATATTTGAAGCTTAGAGGTTTTGAAAATATACTACTAATGCTACAAGTATAATGCGATAGTAATTCTGTCTGTTGATCTTTCACGCTAAAACTACTGGACCGATTTGAATGAAATTTAGTACACAGATAGTCTAGAGCCTGTGAAATGACATAGGTTACTTTTTAGTGCGAAAAAAGTGTTATAGGAGATAAAATTATTGTCATTTTAAGGGCAATAAATTTGAATCTTATTTTTAGGCTATTAATTCGATATAATCAAACATGACATTAATAGTTTGTAATAGTTTTACTCTCAAGGGTGTAAAACCACAATTTTTACTAATATTATGAATGCAAAAGTAACTCTGTGTCGTGCATTAACGTCAAAATTGCTGAACCGATTAGAGCAGTGTTTCCCAACATGGGCTCCACGCCCAACAGGAGGGCAATCGGGAGCAAGGATCGCTCTAAATTAATATAGAAAATCAATTTTAAAATTAATATGAATTTCAATTTTTCACTATATGTTTTGAATTTTTACTTAAGATGTTTTGATAACAATTTCATAGTTCTCTTCACAAAACTTATCATTTATACTTCTTAAAAAAAAAACAAATCAATTTTTGAAGGTTCAAAAATTTATGTTTGGGCACGTAGAGAGAATGAATGAAAGGAGACTGAAAAAAAGGATATATCAGTCAAGAGTGAATGGGAAAGTTGGAAGGGGGAGACCAAGGCGAACATTTCTGGACCAAATCCAGGACATTTTCAATAAGTGCCAGGTCAAGAGTACTTAAACCGACGAACTTGTATGAAAGATTTAATAAGAATGAAATAAGCGAAGGAGATATGCAAAGATCGTGGCAAGGTGGAAGGACGTGGTCTCTGTCTACCCCTGCAGGAATAAGGCGTGATGCTATGTATGTATGTATTTAAGACGAGGTTTTTGACATACTTCTTAAAACTATGCGGAGGTAAATCTACAACCGATTGCGGTTCTTATCCATCTTCACTCTAAAATATCGGTTTATAAGTTTGTTTTTATTTCTAGTATTAAAATTGTGTTTTTCACTTTTTTTGCTGTATAAGAGAATAATATATTGCGACGCTACTGAGAGAATTGATATTTCTTTGAATTTTTCTGTTAAGGAAATGCGAGATCCTAATTGATATATGGCGCGTATTGCTCTTTTTTGCAAAAATAAATATGGTTTAATTGTCCGCCACCTTACTCCATAAAACATAATGCTAATTAGACCAACTTCGCATTTTATTAACAACTTTGTAAGAAATTACTAATTTGTATTTCTCTTGGTTGTATGCAATAAAGTATTTCTAATAAAATAAAACCACTGAAATATCTCACGACTGGTCTTGAATCGTAATATGGTCTACGCTAACATGCGTAGTAGCAGCCCATTAACGTCCCACTGCTGGGCACAGGCGTCCTCACTCCGGCGAGCGAGGGTTTTTAGAGCAGTTGGCAGGCATAGTACACAAGTGCACTCTCTATTCCTTTACTCTCATAGTCCGATGTGACAGGAATCCGACACGACCGGAGAGAGATCAGGCGCAGGACCGACGGCTTAACGTGCTCTCCGAGGCACGGGGGTGGATCACACCGCCAACTTTCCAACTTCGGGCAAATATTGAGAAAATCTTAATAGAAAACTCAATATTGATTTTGGAATTGGCCCGACCCGGGACTCGTACCCAGGACCTCATGTCTGTAGTCGAACATGCTACCCACTAGACCAATGAGGCAGTCAACATGCGTGTACACGAGTAAATATTGACTTTTATCTTGCGTATATAGTGTTTTATAATAGTGTAAAGAATATACAATTAAGGTTAATTATTGGTAACCGCAATAGCTTTCAGTTTGGCTGGCCGAAACTAATGGCCGTTGAAATATTTACGTTGATTGGTTCGGCTGAATTATTTACAGTCCCTACTTAGTGTTAGTCGATTTAGTAGATTCTGACAACGATATATATGTACTTACATTGATATATACGTAAACATGTAAAACACTACAGCTGTACAAGTGTATTTGAAGTCACAACATCATTTAACCAGTATTGGGTTAATACTCTACAGTGAACGAAAGTAAACCGTTACGGTCGAATATATGACGCTGAAATAAGTCCAGTCGTCATCATTGACTACTTAATTGTCTTAGATAACCGTTCTTATTATGTCTAACATTGAATAAACAACTTCATTATGCCATATATTGGAAATAAGTTCCTGTGATTTGATTTTATAATAATTCGAAAGTATATATGATGTATATAGTCTGTGGAATGCTGGCGTCATCTGTCTACCAGCGTGAGCCAGAGTCAATAGTGACAATCCAGCGCGCATCTCTCGGTAGTTCTCGGGTGATGGTCCGCCAGAGCGGTCGACTATTGAAACTGTCGCGTTCCTAGCTATTATTATTAATGAGTTTGTGTAAGTTAATATCATGAACATTAATTGATTGGTCATTATAAATTAAGTAAGTAGCAGCCCTTTAACATCCCACTGCTGGGCACAGGTCTCCTCACTCCGAGGAGCGACGGTTTTTAGACCATAGACCCACCACGCTGCTCCAATGCGGATTGGCAGGCATAGTACACAAGTGCACTCTCTATTCCTTCACTTTCATAGTCCGATGTGACGGGAATCCGACACGACCGGCGAGAGATCAGGCGCAAGACCGACGGTTTAATGTGCTCTCCGAGGCAAATATTAAGAAAATCTTAACAGAAAACTCAATATTGATTTTTTTAAATTGGCCCGACCTGGGACTCGAACCCAGGACCTCATGTCTGTAGTCGAACATGCTAACCACTAGACCAATGAGGCAGTTCATGATCATTATAGTCTGAGTTAATTAATAAAGTGTTTGATTGTACCAACATTACCCACCAACGCCCAGAGTATGGAAATTGAACTATGAATGCCATTAATGACGTTGTCGCCGGAGAATCCTACGCCTCTTTGCTTTATGCACATTCTCCTTGTCTTTTATTCTCTGACATATATATTTGGTAAATATTATGATAACCGTTTAAAATGTGTCTGTTTGAATTGAACATAATGATAGTTCACTGCGTATACATATTAGAAAACTTGTTGTACGTACACAAAAACATTGACTCTTTTAATAAAAAGAGTGAATGTACATCATATAACTTACGAAACAAAAACAAACTTGTTGTGAATTCTAGTAGTCTGCATAAAATTAACAACTCATTTAAGGGTAACAGTATACGTTTCTATAATAAACTCCCACATGACGTTGTAGAAATGTCAATTAATAAATTCAAAGTCTTTGTTAAAGGAAAGTTGATAGAAAAATCGTATTATAAGTTGCAAGAGTACTTAGACGATAGAAACGCGTGGGAGTGAACGAACTGCTTTAATTTGAATTGAAATACATTAAACTAATATGATATTGTAATGATGATGATAACAAAAAAACAGAATACCCGACTGAGTTTGTTGTGGGCTCTTCTCAGATCAGGGCGCGAAGGAACCCTCGTAACTTTAGATTTTAAGTCGTTCCGGAGTATCATCATCAGATGTACATTAGAATTAGAGTGTGGAAAAGAAAAGAAAAAAAAAATTTGACGATTCAAAAGTGCTGTAATATGCCTACTTGAATAAAGATATTTTGATTTGATTTGATTTGAATACTGGACTATGCATAATATGTATTAAAAACCTTGAAACAACATATCATTTTTATCACATATGACCTCGACTGTTATAGTTACCGATTAAATTTTCATTTGGGCAGTTTATCTAATAGTTTTATTCATTCTTCTAACGTGTAATTTATTCAATTCTTTATATGTATCAGCAAAATTCATTACTAAATAAATTACAGCCGAACAAGAAGCTCTCGCATATTACATACATATACATTGCGTCACGCCTCATTCCCATAGTAGTAGGCAGAGACATGCAAGGATTGTGACAACTGGAAGGAGGTCGTCCTTTCTTAATAAAAATGTCCTGGATTTGGTCCAGCAATGTTTGCCTTAGCCTTCCCCTTCCAACTGTGCCATTCACTCTTGATTCATAAATCTTTTTTGTCAGTCTCCTTTCATTCATTCTCTCTACGCGCCCAAACCATCTAAGCATACCTTTCTCATTTTTAGTAACTACATCTTCTTTTTTACCACATAGTTCTCTTATTACACTATTTCTTACTTTGTCGCTCAGTTTTAATCCACTCATACTTCTCAACGCTCTCATCTCTACCGCATTTCTTTACTTATATGATTCTTCTGCTATACCCAACTTTCAATACCATACTATCATTATTTCGTAACAATGGGCAACATTTATCTCAGATTATATATTGTCTGAGTTATAACTACTGGGAGGCTTCCGCCACAAAGCTCTTTTACAAAAAGTGATAAAAATACATCTTTATTGGTTGTTTCTGTCCTATTAATCTAATAACAAAGCATCCACTTATACAAAGGCAATATGATCGCCTTTGAAAGATTCTAACATGAATCTATAATACAATGTTTTGTATTTCCTATATTTTTGTATTTTGTGTGCTGTATAGTGTTTCTAACTTTTATCATATTGTTACAGAAGACAGACAGCGGAAGAGCGCGAGGCTGAGCGACAGGCAGCTAATCGTCTGATGTTATCACTTCAAGCGGAAGCTCTTAGCAAAGGTTACATACCAGAACCACCACCTGGAGCAGCACAGCTGTCAGCGCTTCATTACCAATCACCACCTAACACAGCACCAGCTCCACCATCAAATACAGCGTTAAGCGCTTTACAGAATCTACAGCCTTGGGCAGGAAGTCAGGGCTCGTTTATGAATGCACCCGGAACAGCACCTCCCCCTCATCCTCCACCTGTAGCTTCTCCTATTTGCTAAATAAATATTTTATTTAAGACGTTTTTTAGATTATACAACAAAAATTAAAGAAGCCTACGAAATGAAGTACTCGCATAAAACTTTTGTAAACCTGAGGGTAGATTGACAAAATATTAATGCGATTTGCAAAAATTTTCAGGGTTATGTCCTATACGATATTTTGCAATTTTGCAGGAACTTTATATGCCGATTTTGAAAAAATATATCGTCCCCTTCTCTTCAAGCCCTAAAACCTCCTTTTCTCATCTCTCTAATTTGATTTCTATAATTTGATTGTTTAAAAATCAACTTTAAGAATAAAAGAAGGGTATACAAAAACCGATTCTATGAAATGATAAACTCCTATCTAATTCTATATTAGTTGGAATAAATCTCTACCTCTACAAGTCGAAGGTGTCCTTACAAAATTAGCTTTTCTCGACTTTTTTGACGCCTCATTATAAAACACTTATGTACTTACCTAAACTCATCATTATGTTTTTCGGTGAAGGAATACAGCACGAAAAACTACCCAAAAAAAATCCGAGTCAATAAGCATTAAAGCAGCATTGTGGGTCTAAGCTACAAACCCTCTCAACTAGGAATAAAAAGGTCTGTCCCCAGCAGTGGGAAGTCAATAGGCTGTTACTTACTCTACTTTTATTATACTATACTTAGCACTTTAACAATTATTAAGCTGAATAAAAATGTATATACTCGTAGCATAAAAATAATCGCCGTTGTAGAATTGGCTTTACTCGCTTAGTTTAATCACATCATATATTAATTATGTTAAGAAAAATTGTTGTAAATAAATAATGCAAACAGTATTATACTTTTAGTGATAATTATCAATTACACCGTGTACTAAGTTAGTTATTTAATGAAATAGTATGTATATACATGTATTTACTGATATTTTAATTTTAACTTTATGTAAACATTTATATTGTGATGTTTCAAGAATAGTTAATAGTTATGATATGTAAATTATGTAAAAGTGAAAATTACATCGTCTCAAATATTTTCTTCCTTCTGTCACATATTATAGAATAGATGTAAAGTTAAAGGCGTTCGATAGATTAGCCAAGACCAACATGGTGTAGTCCACGCCTTGCGAAAACTGTTTCACTTGCATCGTGGTTTCATAAAAACACACTTTGGTTTTTATTATTACAATAATAATAGACGGTATCAACATAATTAATATATATTTTTTTGTATATGTCAATATCTTTTCTTTTGAGTCTTTTCATTGTCTTATCCATTATTCCTTTAGGCTATAATGACTAGAGTCCAGAGCCATAAGCATCCCTCTTTACTCTTCACTTTAGCTTTAAAGTGCTACAACCCAGAGCTAGAAAAACTACTCAAAAATAACTGTGTCTTTAGCTTACTATTGCAGTATAATAAATACCACTCACTAAAAAATGATATGATGAATGGAAGACTACTTATACTGAAATTAAAAAAAAGGAAATTATAGCACAGTTGTTTATGTGCAAATAATTTCCGTATTGATTCATGAATTGTAACAAACTTGACTTAATCAATACAGGAACTATAAAGTGTTATGATGTTAGATTCTCTTACTTTCAATGCATAATATAATATCTATTTGTAAATATTTAATAATAGATTTTAATTCTATATGATTAAGAGTAGTTTGTGTAGAAAAAGAAACTAAGTAACGAAAATGCTGTGTTGTAAATTATTAAATGTTTTCATTGAACTGGCTGAGAATCGGCGTTTTAATAAAAATAAATATTAAATGTATAAGAAATTGTTTTATTTAAACTTTTACTAGCCAACTTTGACTAGATTTACAGTGGCCTAGAAAATTCAGGCATAAAACCTTCCTGTGTTATTCCTTGTAACATTAGCTATCTCTCAATAAAAGAGTCGTCAAAATTTGTCTAATCAAGTTTTATATTTAAAGGAGCAAGTGAATTTTAGCTTCCTCTTTAAAATTACAACATACTTTGTTAACTAATGTATCTTAACAAATTCTGAGAATGTTTCCCATAATAAAGATAAAAACGACTAGTTATTAATAGAAATAAAACCATTTAGTTGTGATTACAAGATAAGTTTAACTAATAATAATCTATTGCAAAAAAAAAACAACTTAAGCTTCAATTGAAGGAAGGTAACTCCACAGTTTACCATCTTCTACTAAACGTTATAGAACCAAAAAATGATCATATTATATTTATGATTATTCACGATTCATTTCAACATGACCAAAAATGACCATAATGATTTGAAATTCGTCATAAACAGATAGATAAACCAAATTTTTTATAAGGGCTAAAATTACCTCTTGCCAGATTAGCGTGCTTTCATCTTAGACTGTATCTTTTACCATTAGATGTGATTACAAGCGTTAATCTGTTACCAAAAATAAAAAGGTAAATTCTTTATTGCATACCAAAAAAAAAGTAACATGAACTATTAAATATAAGTTAAAGAGCAAAAGTACAACAACACTCAAAGATGATGTTATTGCAAAAGGGTCGCTTTTCATTATATAAAGCTAAAATAATAACGAGCTAGTAATGGAATGAAATAGAAATTACAGACAAGGTAAGTTTAGATAATTCTGGACTGGTGGAAGGCTTTGGCCGTGGTTAGTTACAACCAATATACCAACAAAAACGTACCGCCAAAGAAAGAGGTTGGTGTTTCGGTACGATGCTGTGTAGAAACCATAAGAAGTAGATTGTCTCTAACCGGATTAAAGTGTTTCCATTTTAGATTATATCATCACTTACCATCAGTAGTGATCTCAATAAAGTACTAACCAGTCACCAATACAAACATGCATATTCTTTTCGCGGTGTATTCGCTCTCTACCAAAGAATTTCATTATATTCCCATGAGATACAGAACTACGTGAAGAACATCTAGATGCCACATGAAAAAGCAAAATTAAAGGGCTTTAAATTTATTCTTAAATGCCAATGAAATCATGTTTAAAATTATTTAGTTGCCTAAGTTAGTATGCGTAATGTCACAGAAACACCACTTTTAGTAACTTACAGGCAATTGGTATCAAAATAAGTGTTTAAAGTTTTACTACTGCTTAAGCTAATAATAAATAATATTATATTTTAGTGACTCTCTTCAAAATATAAGCTTTATGTATTCGACTTCTCTGTATTATATTACCAAACTAATGTGTTTGTTCCCCTTTTAAAAGAAATAAAGACAGTAAATGCGCATGTTCGATCACATGTTCGCATTTATAATGCAAGTTAGGATTCATTACATAACAAAAACCAAGAAAAGGAAGACATAAGGTGAGGTAAGTAGCATCCTATTAACTTCCAACTGCTCACCCACTGTTCACAGGAATCCGTACTCATAAGAGAGAGGATTTTTAGAGCATACACCCACGCTACTGCTCCACTACTAGTTGGAAAGCATAGTACACAAGTATATGTGCTAACATAAGTGCACTCTCTATTTCTTCACTGTCATAGTCCGATGTGACGGGAATTCGACACGACCGGAGAGAGATCAGGCGCAGGACCGACAGCTTAACGTGCTCTCCGAGGCACGGGAGTAGAGCACGCTACCAACACCCCAACTTCGGAAAAATACTGAGAATTTCTTAACAGAAAACTCAATACCGATTTCTAAATTCGCCCGACCGGGGACTTCAACCCAGGACCTCATGTCTGTAGCCGAACAAGACTACTGGACCAATGAAGCAGTCGTGAAGGAAGACAGCACTAAATCATTACAATTTATACCCGTAGTTACATATGGATATCTAAACTAATATTATAAAGAGGAAACATTTGTATTCATATAAAACTACTGGACCGATTTCAAAATGTTTTCACCATTATAAAGCTGCGTTTTCAATGAGCGACATTACATATATTACTTTCTCAAAAAAAAACTAGGGATCCCTAATCAAAATGTGTTAATATCACCCGAGGTATGAAAAAATTAGTCATAAAAAACTGTCATCGCGGGCGCTGCGGAAACTATGGATGATAGAACAAAAAAATATTCTACAATATTATAGAACGCAATATCTACAAAAAAGTCTGCGATACCATATGTCCAACTACTGTAGTTATGCTACTATAACTACTTTTTAAATTTTAAAAGATAATTAAAGTACCGACAATAACCAAACCATATTATTCATACCTCTGTATGTAATCCTTTGTATGTTTTAATACCTGTAAAATACTCTTTAAATGATTAAAATCGGATATTCCATTCAAAAGATATAACGAATTTAAAAATGTCAATTTAAAGCTAGCGACCCTTATAACTACGCCTGCGACTGGTGAGTTCGCTCGTATTCCAAGGATACCGATAATACCCACCGATATACGCATACTTTCTTTATTTTTATCAAACTAGCAATTACTGGAGCGATTTCAGAAATTCTTTCAGTACCACATTAAAATCAAGAATATTTCACTACCTGCACAATAATTTTAAATTTGCTAATGTCGGATATTCTACGTAAATGATGTCACGAATTTAAAATTGTATTAATTAGATTCGTTGTAAAGTAAAATCTATGTATTGATTAGATTAAAAATGTAACTGTGTATCTAATAACCTCAAGGAAAGTAACACAAAACTAAGTGAAATTAAACTTTTATGTCAATGAAAATAAATATATATGTCGGAGAATAAAAGAGAAGGAAGCATAAAGGATAGGGCAGGGTTCTCCGCCCACATAGTCATTAATAGCATCCGTTATACAATTTCCATACTGTGGGCGTTAGTTAGTAATGTTGGTGCAATCAAACATTTTATTAATTAACTCATTAATAATAATAGTTAGGAAAGCGACAGTTTCAATAGTCGACCGCTCTGGCGGACTGTCACCCGAGAACTGAGGAGACGCGCACCGAATTGTCACTATTGACTCTGCCCCACGCCGATAGGCTCCAGCGTTCCACAGACTATTGCACTCCGATATATGTATACTTCAACTTCACTGCCACGAGATCGGTATCTACGCTGGTGAAACCGCAGGGCATTGCTAGTACGTATTAAAAGTCAATTTGACTTTTTTATTTCGACTTCCCGCCCACAAAACCTCAAATTATATTCAAAAAATAGAACGATCAAGAAAACAATTGTCTCAAAACTACATTAAACGAAATCGATTTGATGTAAAAAATCTTATTTCCGTCCCCGAAAACGGTCGGTTTAGCGACAATTTAGGTTCCCAATTACATAGTAATACGGTTTTAATATCGCCGGAGCAAGGAGGCCGATTGTAATTGCATAGATTATAATATTACGTGACTCCCGACTGGTCATTAGGATATTTTTTTGTGCAGCTTAAAAATAAATGCATTTAGTTTTTAGTTTTTGAAAAGAAACTTCTTTAGGCGCATCAAGGTAAAATTTTTACGGATGAAACGCGCGATTGACGTTACAAACATCTGCAGAGCTTTTTATGCTAATTTTTTGCGTTTGAAGGTTAGTGTTATTTCGGTAATAAAATGGATAAAATAAAAGAGAACGTGTCACTCGTAATTCACTGTATTGCACACTGTCAGATGGCGGGTGCAACCGCCGTTCGTTTCTTATGCTACCTACTTAATCCTAAATAACATCCCTCCACCAATATTAAACAATTCAATCTAAGGGTTGAATAGTTATTAAAATTATTTCCATAAGTTAATCGGTTTTCGAGGCCTACGTGTTCTTGTACTCATAGCATCTCCTGTACTAGCGGGCGGAGGGAGATTAGTCTCAACGCTCCCTTGCGTCTGGCCGCCTGTTTTAGAGGGTTCGTCACATTCGGCTCCCGGTTCGGCACTTGTACTGGCGAGTACACGCGATGTTTGAAGCTGTTTTTCCGCGGAGATGTCCGAATTAATTCCGGGTTGGACATCCAGAACCACCGGTGGCAAGAATCCGTGTGAAACCGTGTCACTATCTTTTAACTTTTCCGTCATCATGACATTCTCTCCCTCCCATTTACATATTTGATTTAAATGTCTTTTCACCTCGATATTACTATCTAGGAGGTTTATTAAATACACTGATCTTCCTATTTTTTTTCTGACAGTACCTTTAGCCCAAGTCGAATGTTGTTTATTATACAATTTTACTAAAACTATTTCACCAATATTAAAGTTAATTATGCGTTTGCCATGGTAGTTTTTAATCTGCGAACACTGTTTATTTTTTACTATTTTTGTTAACGCGAGGTCGTCAGGCGATGATGGTCGTGCCGAAGGATTTAGTAAATCTAGTCTACAACGCAGATTTTTTCCGAATAAAACCTGAGCGGGTGATCGGTTGGTAGTGGAATGCTTAGAGTTACGGTAGTGAAATAAAAATTCTTGCAACTTATTATTCAAGTCTTTTTTATATGTGCCAGAAAGAACTATAGATTTTAATGCTTTTTTCACAATTTTTACAAAACTTTCGGCCTGCCCGTTGCTAGCGGGGTGATAAGTCGGCGAAGTTAAATGAGTGATTCCATTAAAAGCACAAAAGTTTTTAAATTCCAATGATGTAAAAGATGCACCATTGTCACTACAGATTGTATTAAATAATCCAAATCTCGACATTACTTCACATAACTTTTCTATTACTACTCTCGAACTATACCCACTACTCACATCAAAAACTTCTACCCATTTAGAGTAAGCATCGACAACAACAAAATATACTTTATTATTAAACGGACCTAAAAAATCCACATGGACTCTAAACCATGGCTCAGGCGGGTACGGCCACGGCGTGAGCGGGGCGCGATGTGGGGTCGCACGGAGCTGTGTGCATACCTGACAAGTCGCTACGAAATTTTCTAGGCAACTAGCCATCCTAGGCCACCAAAACCGCGTTCGAGCCGAACCTTTCATTTTAGCTATGCCTAGGTGACCTGTATGGAGCTCCTTCAATATAACTCCCTGAATTGCCTCGGGTATCACGAGTTTATGACCTCTCATAATGCAACCATTTTCAACTGACAACTCATTTCTACAGTTAAAATACGCTTTAATGTCATTATTATTTACACTGCTCGGCCAACCGTTTAAAATATAAAACATTATTTGGGATAAGATTTTGTCTATTTTTGTATATTTTTGAACATCGTTCAATATAGCAGGCCTAGAAATTGCACCCCATATGTAATGTAAATAAGAGCTTCTATCTACTGTATGGGAACCGATTGCAACTATATCTTGTTTGCAATTGCTCGCAGACGGTAACAGCTGTTCCGCTGTGTCGTCGCAAGTCGAGCGGCTCAAGTAATCCGCTGAATTATGGGCACTACTGACAAACTCAATCGTATAATTATATGCTGCCAAGAATAATGCGTATCGCTGTAATCGATTAGCTGTAATTTCAGGTATACCACGACCAGGATGAAAAATAGATAATAACGGCTTATGATCAGTTCTTAATATAAATGGTTCTGACCTACCATATAAATACTGATGAAACCTCCGAATACCAAATATAATAGCCGTAGCCTCCTTTTGTATCTGGCTGTATTGTTTTTCGGCTGCATTTAATGACCTTGAAACATAAGATACCGGATGTTCCTTGCCGTCTTGTTCAATCTGTGATAGCACAGCTCCTAGACCGTGGGGTGATGCGTCTACTGTTAATATAACTTTTGCTTCGGGATTAAAATGAGCCAATATGTTATCTGAGGCCAGTTGTTTTTTTATCAATTCAAACGCCACTGAATGCTGAATTTCCCACTTCCAAGTGGTATTTTTTTTTAACAACAAATGCAAAGGACATAAAATACTAGAAGCATTCTTTATAAACCCTCTGTAATAATTAACTAAACCTAAAAACGATTTTAATTCTGTTACATTGGTGGGTACTTTAGCATTTAAAATCGCTTTAACTTTATCTGGTGACTTATGTAGGCCATTTTTGTCAATAATGTAACCTAAATAAGACACTGAGTCTTGAAAAAAATAACACTTATCCTTTTGTAATACAAGGCCAGCGTTCTGTAACCTATTAAAAACTTGACTCAATCTATTTAGGTGCTCTTCCTCCGTTTTTCCTGTTATCAATATATCATCAAGGAATTGCAACACTCCATCTATTCCTGTAAGGATCATTTCTAACGTTCTCTGAAATATAGCAGGCGCGCTAGCCAACCCAAATACTAATCTCGTGTATTTAAATAAACCTTTATGTGTATTAATGCATGTTAAGTTTTGTGATTCTTTATTAAGCTTCAGCTGATTATACGCTGCCGATAAATCTAACTTTGTAAATTTCAAGCCCCCGTGGAGCTTAGAAAATAAGTCCTCAATACGCGGCAGCGGGTATTTTTCGACTAAAAGCTGTTTATTAAGCGAAACCGAGTAATCCGCGCACACCCGTATCTCCCCACTATTTTTTAAAACTGGAACTATTGGACTAGCGTAATTAGAAAATTTTACCGGTTCTATTATTCCTAATGAGGTCAACCTATTTAATTCAGTTTCTAGCTTGCTTCTCAGGGCAAAAGGAACCGATCGCGCTTTAAAAAAAAATGGCTTAGCATCAGGTTTTAAATTTAACGACACTTCTATATTTTTACAACATCCTAATGACTCGGAAAACAGTGTAGGATATTTATTTATTAATTTTTCAACGAAGTAGGACTGAACACGGCATGAGTTAATCGGGCATATTTCGAGATTAAACTTATATAAAAAATCACGACCTAACAATGGTGGACCGCCATCTTTTACAACATGCACTGTAATAATATTTTTCTTACCCTGGTAAGTGAACTCTAGGGGTATCACTCCAATTGTATTAATAATACTACCATTATAACTTTGTAAAAACCTATTATTTTTTTGCAAGACATGTTTAATAAAATATTTGTAATATGTTGAATCTGAAATCACCGTGACAGCTGATCCAGTATCAATTTCAAAAGACAAAAAAAAATTATCCACTAACACCGTCTCCCGCATAGGCTCACCATAATAACTACGAAGATTAAAAATGTGCATCTTACCATCATCGCCATTAACCTGTTCATTTAAGTCACATCGCAAAAAATGGTGATCTTGTCGCTTTATTGTCACACACACACGTTTTAAATGTCCATTTTTACCGCACTTCCTACAAGTATACGATTTAAATCTACATACTTGACCGTCATGGCCAAAATAACCACATACGTCACACTTTTTTGAATTCGATGTCACTTTCGGTGATATTTCTTTATTTCCATGCGATGAGCTAGGTTGTGTCGACATCTTATGCACCTCGACAAAAGGTGACAGCGCTGAGTCTTGGGTTGCTGGGTTAGAAGTAGCTGCTTGCCGAGCACCTTCTCTGGCACAATACACACTCTCAGCTAAATGTAAAGCTTTCTCCATTGTGAGTGTTTCTAAGGACTCACTAAACAAACGCTCCCGTTCTCCACCATTCATCATTCCCAAAACAAACCGATCGCGGAGCATTTCATTCAAGGTATGGGCCGGAAAGCTACAGTCTATAGCTAATCCCCGCACTCTCACGGCCCAATCACTCAAGGTTTCACTGCTACCTTGAACCGCACTATGAAATTTATAACGTTCTGCAAATCCACATTTTTTCCTTTTAAAATGGTTATCGAGTAGGGACACAACTTCCAGGTAAGAGAGGGAACCGACGTCATTAGGAAGTGCTAAATCCCTAGTGAGTTTGTATGTAGTTTCTGCCAAACTACTTAATAAAATCGCTCGCCGCTTAGCTCCCGATTTGTCAACACTGTCGTCGATTTCATTTGCAAGAAACCATTGTTCCAATCGGCCTTTATATAAGTCCCATTCTTGTGTCTCGTGATTAAATATATTTAATAAACCAACCGAAACTTTAGCCATAACTACACACGTGAGTTTACTCGTCGCCAATTGTTATTTCGGTAATAAAATGGATAAAATAAAAGAGAACGTGTCACTCGTAATTCACTGTATTGCACACTGTCAGATGGCGGGTGCAACCGCCGTTCGTTTCTTATGCTACCTACTTAATCCTAAATAACAGTTAGGTAGTATAATATTATTTTCATAGCATTATGTCTTACGGCATACTGTTATGGGGTAAGGCTGCGGCCATTGAAACTATCTTTATATTGCAAAAAAGAGTAATACGTGCCATATATAAACTGGGAACTCGCGTTCTTTAGGAAAAAAATTCAATGAAATATCAATTGTCACAGTACCTTCGTAATATATAATTCTATTCATAAAGGAGTGCAGAACACCATTTACCATATTCCCTGCATTCACTCTCCATTCTATATCACTTTCCCATGTTCCATCTTTTGTAAATTTAGATCCCAAGTATGCAAGAATTTTCACCTCTTCCACTTGTTCCCCATCTATCAAAATATTGCCATTCATCATAGAGTCATCTCTTTCAAAAAGAATAACTTTCGTTTTGTTTACATTCACTTTCACTCTTTTCTTATTCAAAGCTTCATTCATAACACTTACCATCTCCTGTAGCTCATTAGCAGATGATGCAAGTATTACTTGATCATCAGCTTAGAGTAAATATTTGATGACTAATTCATTCTTAACCCATTCATACTTTCTTTTAAATCTGTCAAATAGTTATCCATGAATAGGTTGAACAGCCATGGTGACGCAACACATCCCTGTCGAGCATCTCTTTCGACAGGAAACCACTCCGTGTACGCCCCGTTTATTCTGACACAAGCACTAGAACCCTCATAGAGAGATTTCAATGCTTGAATTAGATTACCACTCTCCCCATTCGTAGATAACGTTGACCACAGCTCATTCCTCACCTCTCGATCATAGGCCTTTTCTAAATCTATAAAAGAGCAGTAAACTTTTGGTGTTTTGTTATTATACTTCATTTATTGGTGGAAGCTGTATCAAAAGAATCAAAATTTGTTAATTAGTTGGAGTTTATCGCGAATAAACAGTCAGCTTTAGATATACGTGACGGAGTACTATTTTATAATGTTAAGATTAAAACGTTATTATCTTGACATGGAAAACGGACACACTAGTGTTATTTATTTGTATAGATAAGTATTTTTCCGTTGAAGTCCAATTATATGGGACATGAAAGTGTTTTGTTTTACAACCGATCGCGTGTCATTTGTCTCAAATGAGACAGACACGCGGATCGAACCTCGAAGACTGACATCACATAATAGGTGTGCGTGAGGACAAATTCAACGAGGTATAGTAAATACAGTGGTGTTTCCATAAAATGGCATGTTATTTTACGTATTTATCTCCTAGCATACCGCCCCGGCTTTGTTGTGGTAGTACAGCACTTTATGAATACATATTTTAGTATAAATAGTAGGACCACATGACCAGGCAAACTTCGTATCGCCTCAGAATCAGTAAATAAAAAATAAAAGTGCGTAACACATGTCTGAAGTGAAACTTCTTTGGTAAATTTTAAGTTTTGTTTATATTTATACATTTGTAAATAAAAAAGTAAAAGTAGGTAGCAGCCTATTAACGTCCCACTGCTGGGCACAGGCCTCCTCACTCATATGAGAGAGGGTTTTTAGAGCATAGACCCACCACGCTGCTCCACTGCGGATTGGCAGGCATAGTACACAAGTGCACTCTCTATTCCTTCACTGTCATAATCCGATGTGACGGTAATCCGACACAGAGAGAGAGAGATCGGGCGCAGGACTGACGGCTTAACTCAATATCGGTTTTTGAATTGGCCCGACCCGAGACTCGAACCCAGAACCTCATGTCTGTGACCGAACATGCTAACCACTAGACCAATGAGGCTAACTATGCACAAGTCTATAAAAAAAAAATCACTTGTCTTTTGCTACTTTGTGCCCAATATGAACTTCACCTGTTGTAAATAGCGCAGCCGTTGACATGAGTTTTTTGACAGCAAATTCTTTCGTCACGACATGTCAGAAATCCCATAGTTTGTAGACATAATTATTGTTGTTTAATTTGTCACGCGATGCATATAACTTTTTATTTTAAATTTCATAAAAGGATTTTTCTCCTTAATAATAATATGTAGCAAAGTCCTTCTAATAGCGACTTTGTCTGCATATAAATAATACACATTTCTCTACCTATTTATGGACTATATTTTAGGACTAATTATGTTGGAAATTATAAGTTCTCTATGTTAATAAAAAGTGTATTTAATCCAACGATTGAGATTTTATATATTGGTAAATATATGTCATATTTTTATATAAAAACTGATGATGAAGTTTCTTCGCAACTAATAATCAATAAATAAAAACACCTAAAAGATACATCATTGCAGAATGTTTCAATTTTAGAAAAACGTGTGGTCAAACCGAGAAAACGAATTTGTAATCAAAAAGCGACATTTAGGCCTAGTTTAGAAAAACACTTCGCTTTTAATTTTGGCTTGATTACTGAACGACATTTAAATTTAATTGTTTTCTAAACGACAGTAGGAACATCAAATGTTTGACAGGAGAAGTGGTTTCAAAAGGAAACCAAGATTGTTGTTTTAGTATATTACAAACATTTTTTCCAAATTATTCATCTTTTAAATCTTCCCTGGACTTCCACAAATAGTTCAAAACCAAAATTAGCCAAACCATTCCAGCTGTTCTTGAATTTTAGTGATACTAACGAACAGAAATTGATTTTTATATATTTTTAATGTGAAAGGATATATGGGCAAAATGGGTATGTTTGGAAACTGAAATTTCACAATAAATATTAGTAAAATTACAAAAGTTTAACATTTAAGTTAATAAGAACTACTCTTTTAATATAACGGTACAAAATAAGGTCGGTACTTAATAATTTTAATCATCTTCTGTTATCTATTACTGTCATTGTCACTCAATGCAAAGATGCTTTTAAAAATTCCCCTTACCACCTCTAATCACATCGGGATCCTCGGTGTCGACATTTCGGTGACATGTGTGTTATATCGTATCTATCACGGGGAATGTTCTGAGGAGCTATATAACTTGGTGCCACCGTCTCGCTTCTATGACCGGACAACTCGAGGAAAGAATAAATTTCATCCGCACAACCTGGATGCGTGGCCTTCAGGCACGGTTCGATTTCGTCGATCCTTTTTCCCGCGTGCAGGTGCAAGATGTGGAACGAACTCCCGCCACCGGTGTTCCCGCAAGGTTATGACCTAGACTTATAAGAGGTGGATAAATTCCTATCTCTTAGGTTTGGCAACGCATCGGCAGTCCCTATGGTGCTGCAGGTGTCCATGGGCGGCGATGATCACTCAACAACAGGTGACCCGCAAGCTCGTTTGCCTGCCAAGGCTATAAAAAAACCACTGAATCCCCTCATTGTCTTATTTATCATAAGATCTTCAAAACTCCATTAGCCAAGTAGATGGTAAATACAGTGTTACTCATATTCCCACGAAATCGGAGCCACATTGGTGTTACCGCAGGAAGCAGCTAGTATCATATACTCTTTAGCAATGTATTGTGACTCAAGTATTATTTATTAGAGGGCGGCGTGGAAAGCAATTAACGCGTAAGTGAGACTGATTAGCGCCGTATCAAATATAATCCAGGGTTGGCAAGCAATTTGAGGTTCATGTATACCTAAAAGTTATAGATGTGGCATATTTTTCAAAGGTCATATCAAATTTAAAAACTGCTTCATTGGTCTAGTGGTTAGCATGTTCGAGTCCCGGGTCGGGCCAATTAAAAAATTAATATTGAGTTTTCTATTAAGATTTTCTCAATATTTTCCCGAAGTTGGGAAGCAGTCGGTCTTGCGCCTGATCTCTCTGGTCGTGTCGGATTCCCGTCACGTCGGACTATGAGAGCGAAGGAATAGAGAGTGTACTTGTCTACTATGCCTGCCAATCCGCAGTGGAGCGGCGTGGCGGGTCTATGCTCTAAAAACCCTCAGTGGGACCGTTAATGGGCTGCTACTTACTTACTTTATATCAAATTTAACTGTGTTTTTACAAAATTACGTAATGATCAATTAACACACTGAACAAAACGTAGTAATATTAAAAAAAAACATCACGCGTCACTCGACGCGTATAAAACATCGATTTTTTCTAAAGTGCAATCAGGATTCTTGTACATTAGTCAATAAAGCACTGTATACACTATAGGTGCGGTGAGAAAGACGGCGAATCACCGAACTGATTGGAAAAAGAGGCGACGTAACGATGCTACTCCACGGCATATGTCAAACTCACGCGCCGCTTTACATATTGTACATAAAATTATAATTTATTGAATATCATAGCACCAAGATACAATGATTTTTAAAGAGTATAAGCGATAAAAAACCATTAAATCTTGTTTTGTCGTCTAGTGAAATTTAATTCATTCAATTAGAGAATTCATAAAATACCTATATAATCGCTAACGTAGAATACAATATATTCCAGATATTGAGGAATATATGTTCATTACTTAACAATACGGTATTTATTTAGCAACAAAACTGTTTTGACAAGTACAAAATTAGTGTGCTTCCTCTTACAATTGAGTTTTAATATTTAACAGACATTTCTTCCTTCTATCTTTTTTTTGGGTCAAGCCCGAATCCCCATTTTTCCTCGGGATCAGGAGATATGTGGGTGACAACGTCGGATACAGCTGGTAATATATAATCCCTGTTTACCTTAAAGTGTATTTTTTAATCGCAACTCATATTAAACTGTTTATATATTTTGCTCTGTCTACAATGGCATGCGTCTATGGTTTTTAGAACGAGGCTCGGCATTACCCGACTCATTTAGGGACCGCAGTCGTATCAAATACGATGCGAATTACAAACATCTAGCCATCTAGCCCTGTTTGTGGGGTTTAAATAATCCTGCATATTAACATATATAATTTATTTCAATACTATGTCATGTTTTCGACTTTGTCTTCAATGCGAACAATGTAATTAATCTACCTAACTAATTCATTTTTATGAAAAGGATTACCGATGTTTAAAAATATCAATGGCCCCTTTGTGTCTTTACACGAACTGCATTTAAGATATTTTGACGTTTTTGCAATTTTCACGATAAAATCACCCATTTATAAAACTAGGTCATCGTTGTTTTAGTAATGTACTTGTAATGTTGTAAACACAATGCTTAAAATAATATCGTTGGTATTACCCTTTGGGACAATACAATATCTAGGTAATAAAAAATAATTTAACTTTTAAACACTGTCTTCAAAAATTAGTATTTTATACTTGACGTTTTATACATAGGAGCAGTCGATATGTACAAGTGTAATTAGAGGATTTCAAAAAGGGGAGGACTATTTGACGAATTACCATAACTTTTAAATTTCAAATAAATGCAAAGAAATCATTTAATTTTGTGCAAAAGAGCTATCGATATTTTTACAACTGTAAAAACGTGATTAGAGAACCTTTACAAAATAGGACAGCAACTTGACGAATTACCATAGCTTTATATTCTCAAAGAATATTATAGAAGTCATCTAATTTCAAGCAAAAATTCCATCGATATTTTTACAAATGGACAAACGCAACTATAGATTTTTTACAAGACAGGTCGGCAACTTGACGAATCACCACACGTTTTAATTCTTGGCTTTTTTTCATTCTCATTAAACCTTTCATACAAGTTCGTCGATTTAGAGTACTCTTGACCTGGCCCTTATTTAAAATAACCTTGGTCCAGGAACGTTCGCCTTCGTCTTCCCCTTCCAACTTCCGTCTTGACTCATAAATCCTTTTTATAAGTCTCCTTTCATTCATTCTTTCTACATGCCCAAACCATCTAAGCATACCTTTCTCAATTTTAGGCACTACATTTTCTGTAGTTACTGCAACTTGCTTCAGATTTTCTTCTCATCGTTTTATTGGTCTTCCTTTACCTCTTTTGCTTTCTCTGGGGTACCATTCAGTTACTATTCCCGTACATATTTCCTTCTTTTCTCTTATCATGTGTCCCGTTCATTGCCATTTTAATTTTTTGCATACTTTCCCTTTAGAATAAGTTATTAATAAATGACATCATTGTATCCTATACAATGTCTAGTTTCAAAGACGAGAAAACTACGATTAAGAGAGCAGCAAAAAAAAATCATTTGCAAGTTTAAAATGGATTAAAAAGTTCACTTACTGACCTCTATAATGGATTCAGAGCATCCTCATTGCAAAAGCAGAACATAAATTCCTATAGTACAAACAAGTCGAAGTCCGTTAATATTTAATAAGTCAACTTTTCAATGTTAAAAATTCTCTCTCCCCCTATTATTTTCATCACCCCTACTCGATAATGCTTTTATGTTTCCCCATTTGGAAAAAAAAATTGAAAATAAAGAGTAAATTTTAAGTTAAAATTGACTTTGACGGATGACAGCAAGTCTCTGACCCTTGACCGTCTTGCACTGAAATATTCAATGCGTTAACACCTGCAGAAAATAGGTTCCCACTTAAGCTTGTGATACACAGACTGATAAATCTACACAAATAAATAAAATCGAAGTGTCTGTCTGTAAAATGAAATATTTATCATAATAATATTTTTAAATAAATTCCCTCTTACCACATCAAATGACGGTATACCATATATTAATTACATATCAATATCAAAAAACACTCTATTCAAGTGAGGGTTCAAATATGTAAATAAATCTAAGCGTAGGAGTTAATATTTCACAGAATTTACATTGAAGTGGTGGTCTTACATACACTTAATAAAGTTAAATTGGTTTCTCCTACAGTTGCATGAAATGAAATGAATTATTTATTTGTGCATTAACAAATTTCTTGCTTACCACAAACAACAACAAACAAACAAAGCAAATACTTGTCTTATTATATGTGCATTTTACACAAAATATATTGATTTATAATTTGTTTTAAATTCAATTTTCGATATCAGTGTTACAACATTAAAACTTATTACATCAGTCATTTATACGATTGAAATTTTCTGTTCCCTGAGAAATTTGATCCTAAAAGATGACCAAGGCTCCTATTCCACTGGCGTTATGCTAGCGTAAGCGTTTCTCCGACGTCTGCGTAACGTTGTCGCGACGTTAACGTAGCGCATCCGCTAAACGCAACGCCAACGTTGTGCACATGCTGCGATTTCAGGCTTACAAACAGAGATAAAATGGATTCCGACGAGGCTACTACCATTGGCTTAGCTACTTCGACGAAACTTACGTAAAAGAAAAAGAAATTATCATCTTCAGTTTTGGGAAAATTCTATATGGTCCTATCGATTACATGAAAGTGAAAATTTCGCAGTGTACCCTAATAGTATTAAAAAATAATGCATCTAAATTTTCTAAATATTTGCGATTATCGGAAACTACATATGTCGAACTTTTAAAAGTGATTTAAAATGACATACAAGTGACCTTGTTACCAGAAGAACAGCCCAAATGGCCGCCGGCCGTAACACGGACAGTCTCTGTCCGCCCTCAGCCTCATTGGTCTAATGGTTAGCATGTTCGACTAAAAACATGAGGTCCTGGGTTCAAGTCCCGGGTCTCTATTAAAATTTTCTCAATATTCGCCCGAAGTTGAGAAGTTGACGACGTAATCCACCCCCGTGCCTCGGAGAGCACGTTAAGCCGTAGTTCATGCGCCTGATCTCTCTCTGGTCATGTCGGATTTTCACATCGGACTAAGAGAGTGAACGAATAGAGAGTGCACTTGTGTACTATGCCTGCCAATCTTCAGTGGAGCAGCGTGCTGGATCTGTGCTCTATAAACCCTCTCTCATATGAGTGAGGAGATCTGTGCCCAGCAGTGGGACGATAATGAGCTGCTACTTACCTTAAATGTTGTATTGTCGCAAAGCTGGTGTCGCGAAGTCGAAGCGCGAGCGGTTACCATTAGAGATTATCTACGTTGGCGCCGCGTCAACGCGACCGTGTCGCTGCGCAGACGTTGACGAAACGCTAACGCTCGCATAACGCCAGTGGGACATGGGCCTAAATGATAACAAAGGTATAAGACTGCCCCGTATGACAATTAAAGTACTAGTTGTATGACGAAGTGCACTGTTTATACTATAAAGAGTTACCTAAGGAGAAAAATTACTGTTTCTTAATATTTAACAGCCAAAAGGGTCATTGTTTATATAATCCAGATAAACTGTCATATCATGTTTCCACGCCTTAATTGTATACTTAATTTATTAACTAATTGGCACAAAGAAATTAATGTCTAACTTGCTTTTGTAATCAGTTTTTCAATGTTTTTTAAATTAATACTAACTTAATAATATATACTAAAGGGTTAAAGCACTTAAGTTGAAACAAAGGTTCAACTTCAGAAGTCTAAATTCTTATGTAACATATTGTTTTGTGTTAGAAGTTATATAATTCCTTTATAAGGTGTTAAGAGACCGCTTCCAACGAAGACAGACGATAGTACTAATGACATCTTTGATGATGGGACGAAAATAAATCGATCCTGAAAAAAAAATCATTCTTTTAAATACGTTTTATTATCATTATGCACGATACATTGTCTGAGTGCAGCTAAATAAACGATAGTTTCATAAAAAAAATCATACAGTTACATTCAGTTCGTTCTAGTTGCCGGCTTTTTTAGTAATGTATTGTTTTAACTATCCTTTGAATTACTAACATGATGGAGCGTAAATAATTGTAATAAAACGTTTTTAAAATATGATATTTTAAGTTAGGATCGATTTTTTCCGTCCCTTTGGTACTTGTCTTTCTTCGTTTTCGGAAACGGTCTCCTAACTCCTTGTATGTATACATTTAACACTCACTTTTCAAAAAGAGCAATTATATGCAAAGTATTCCCACCTGACCTATGGTATCAGCAAATCCATCTTTCACTAATCCGTACACCCTATCTCGTCATCTAATATTCGTGCGAACACCACGAGACCATTTCGAAACGACCTCCAAGCCTCCATACATTTGTAACTATATTTAGTAGGAATGTATAGAGACAAGGGTCATCCGAGTTGGTTGTGATGAAACTAAGCCCCATCGTAACTTAGTTCTCTAGAGACAAATTATTAATATATTTGGAAATCGTCAAACCCAAACTATACGAAACGTTCTCACGCCTTCATTGAATTGTTTTGATTAAAATGTCTTTATTTCTTCAAATATCATATATGAAAAAGTAACTCTGTCTATCTGATACGTTTTTACTTCTAAACTGCTAACTAATTTTAAATTATAATCCACTTTTTTTGAGAAAATGAAGCTTTAAAGAGAGAAATAGATAAAGGATTTTGGTATAAAATCTGTCATTTTCTAAGAAAGAACTATATTAAAGTGATATTTAGTAGCTTATTTAGAAACTAAAATTATCATGTAATATGTTTTGTTTATTTAAACGTTAACCTATTTTAGTGAAAGAGATTGTAATTTGTTTAAATAAAATGCGCAAGTTGCGGAAGAATTTGCGAAAAATTAACTTATTTATTAAATGTGAATAGAGACTTATTTATTTTCCTCAAATGTAGATGGATCATCGAAATTCTTTCTATTTTGTGTAAAAAAACTATGCACTTTATGAGCATTCATTAAACGCAGTTGTAAGAAGAATATTTGTGTAATGCTGAAGTTATATATTATAACAAGCAGACCCGACAAACTTCGTTCTGTCAAAAAGATTTGGAATATGGCAGATTGCAGTTTTAGAAATGATTTTCGAAATAAAATTACAACAGTACCAATTATCTATAGCTCTTACATTTTGTGGCTATTCAATTTGATCGGGTTGTGACTATTAAATTGATTTTGAACTTTGTGCAGCGGTCATAAAGTGCAAATTGACTCTTTTACGTAAGGAACACAACTACATTGCTTAGACAAGAATGAGTACTTGTAATTTATTATGAACTCAATTTAATAGCAATAAAAGGTGAAATTGGCTACATTTTAGTCTGTATAAGAAACAGAAAAGGGCTGTTTTTAGGGTTTTCCCCTGCAATTATTCAACTTGTCTCGCCTTAAAAACCATCCTTGGACTTCAACTAACATTAAAAAAAAGAATTGTCAAAATTGACCCAGACGTTGTTGAGTTATGCGCCTACCAACACATTTTGCGATTCATTTTTATATTATAGATATGCTTTCTTGTATATTAATATATCTAGATGATCAAAATTGTATAAAATATATTAAATTATAACCCCATTAAAACAGACGCGTATCCCATTAATAAAAATATCATTAGACAATTGAATCTCAAGCGTACCGCATTACACAGTGCCAATTTTCACGTTTTATTAACTCATAAAGCCACCCTCCCATATGATACAAATACAATAACAGTTTTTGTAATCCCCCAGAAACAAGTGCGCCTTCATAAACTCCGAAACCACCCCACAAAGCTTCGGGGTTACTGTAACCCCGAGAGATTACACGCGCTAACTCACTTGATATTGATTCTTCAGCACAATAAGAATTAAACCCTATCTTTTCACTAATAAATCTTCAAATAACTTGATTTATAAACAAGATATATGCTGTTTTAGAAATAACTAACATAATTGCTGTACTCAATATGTTTTATGAACAAATTTAAACTTTATTTTGTAAGAGGTAATGTGCGTTTTGTATTGAAATATATAAGAGATATAGGTCGTTTCGTTATTGAAGCCGAGGCGTGATTCCCATAATCTGCAAAGCGTCGGTGCAGTGAATTTTGCACTTGACTGTCCGTTCAATGGATAACATCTTGTTCAAAAGAGATATAAATTAGAAGGGGTGATAGAGTAGTGTGATCCCAATACGACAGTAATGTCTTTATTGTTCTGTTCTCACGCGCAGTTTGTTTTGCTATAACTTTTTGTTGAATGTTTATTTGAGCCAAAATTTAAATATTCCCATCTACTCATTCCCGTGTTTGTGTGTAGAAAAAATCCGGTCAAAATGATCTTAATTCTTCGTGCCTCCTCAAATTTTACGTGACACTGGCGAAGTTGTGTGTGCCCAACTGTCACACATGAAAGCCAATAATTGAAAGATTGGTCTTAGTTTTGCAAAAAACAATTTACTTGAATATGTTATCTTTAAAATTGATCTTTTATAATAAGGTTCAATGAAAACAACTAACGTATATCTTTTTACAACAATAGTACATATATCTCCTAGAGAACTAATATAGTTAAGAGTCCCTTGCAGCTGTTTTTTTTTTCGATAACCGATTTCAAAAAACAGACCACAGATTAGTTCACCTTTTTTTTTCCCCACAGAGTACTTGTTTTTACTGTTGCCAATTGTAAAATCATGACAAACTCCAAAAGTTATTGTGTTTAAACGAATAATTTCAATTGTTATTTATTATTTTCACATTGCTCGTCAATGCGCCAAAAAAATAAAATCGTACATGGCGGTTTTATTTTTAATTTAAAAATTTCGATTTTTTCGAAATTATCACACTATTGAGATAAAGAGGTGACATAGAACTAAAACAAAATGTATTTTAGGAGTTTTTGTTGCGTTTATGGTATATGATTAGAATATTTTCAGCATTATTTATATATCAGTTATAATAATATTAATTCACTTTGATTTCTACTTTTTTACTCACTCTATGAATACATGTAAAGTGCCTAGCTTGATCTTATTTGAGTAGTTTGGTATGTACCTTGTACACGACAGAATGAATTACGATAAGCTAAATTTGATGAAAATAATCAAGATTCTGTGCATATTTAATAAATAAAGCTTTTTTTAAATGCCGCCCGCAATTTATGCAATATATATACGAAAATTACCTCAGCACTGATAAGGTTAAATTATTTCCCGTTATTTATGTATTCATGGTTATGGGAATAAGTAATTTGAAAAAACAATAATATTTTAAATTACATAATTACTACTGATCTTTGTAGAGATTTTGTCTATTTGTTTCAGATAAATTCTATAACACCTGGATTTATTTAGATGGCATATGATATATATAAATAAGTGACAGCAGTTTTATTCTGAATTGTCTACCAAAACGGGAAACCTCAAGTGTACAAGATCACACATGGAGTCATAGCGAAGCTACGTTTGATAGTCTAACTCAAAACTGTAGCAATCTCCCTAAGTGAAAGACCAGAAAAACTAATAAATAATTAAGTTCGCAACCCCCATTATAACAATGCATCAAACGATTACATCAGATGTGCATCGCATTATGTTATGAGATAATTCAATCACACCCCTACGTTTTTATTGTGATGGTACTGGGTTAGTACAGCACTTATTAGGGTTGTCACACTGATAAAGAAAATTAAAAGTACGTACCTACAAAGTATACTTGTCAGAAGTTAAACTTCTTCGGCAAATCAATTTTTAAGTCGTCTTTATATTTATACAAATCTAAAACTTTAGGTTTCCGAGACTTAGAGGGAGGGACAAAGGAAGATATGTTAAGAGTTTATTGAATTCAATAGTCATTAAACAAATAATTTATTGAAATCTCAAATGGCGAATTGTAAATAAAAATGCCACGTGTATATATTTGTCAATATTAGACATTATTATTTAAATTTTGTTTTTGAATTTAAAATTTAGAAAAGAGAATTTATGAAGTAATTTTATTTAATGAATAATAGTACATTAAATTATTAAATGACGAGTGGCAAATTAAAATGCCACATGTTTTTGTAATCATTAAAACTACCTAACCTTCAAAGGAATTACCATAAAAAACGCTGCACATCATTGGTAGAAATGATACCCTCATGCGCATTAAGAAGTTTCACTTCAAAAAAGTTATTAATAAGTATTAATAGGAAAAAACTGGCTAACAAATCTAAATATAATTTAAAACTAGATTCTTTATAACTAAATTCTAATATAATTGTCGATATTTCGAGCCAATTATACGGATCGTGGTCTCGATGTAAATAGTTGTCAAAAAGTCAAAAGTCAAAATTTCTTTATTCAAGTAGGCCTGTTACAGCACTAATAAATGGTTTTTTTCCCATATAATATTTAAATGAATGGCTGATGATAACATTAAAGAACGACTTACATGTGCTAAATGTAGCTGTTACGAGCAAAAAGAAGTAAGAACAAGACGTAGGGTAGACGGAGTCTACCTTACATGGTGCTATGAATACGTAAACATTTTAAATTCGATATGATTCATCTGGATTTAATGCTTTATGAAATAACCTTTGTAGAACCAATAGAACTACCAATGCATTGCCAGTTTTAAAGGGCTGAGATATTTAGATAGATAGACCCAATCCAGTCCAGTAAAGTAATTTTTTAAATTTATCATGTTCAGAAACATACCTAGGACTTTAACTAGCGAACCGAGTACTTGCACACATTGAGGCAAAAATATATATCGAAAGCAAGTGACAGCCCTATACTCGTTTTTTAATTCGTAGTCACCGAGTGTGACAGACAGTTCAAGTGTTTTATTTGTTTGGACAGATTGCTTTATACGGAGCGCTTGTAATTTTGCTTACACAATATCGATTTACGTTTGCTTTTTTATACGCGCAATTACATTTCCGTGTTATTTATACGACTATTATTTGAACCGCGCAGTGAGTTTTTGTTTGTGAGCATAGGTGTATGATTAGCAGCGAAACTGGTTAATGGGCAGTCACTTTCTTCTGTGAAACGTTATCTTATAGAAGGAGTCGTCAGGGAGAAAAGGCCACATCTTTTGCGTTAATTCTGTTCCTGTGAACAGTCTTGAAAGCTGATGTCCGGGGTCTCAGTACAGAATGTCTCCATTAGATCAGGACGCGGAGAGTCATGGTGGATAAAATGCTCAGCTGTGAGACGTTAAAAGACTGCTACATACCTTTCCATTGAAGTTGCTATATTTTAAATCGTTATTAATTAGAAATACAGTGTCATTCTAGTAAAGATTTCTATCACAAAACTAGATCGATTATAATTCGATTACTAACAAATAAATTTCATAGTATGTCCGGTTTATTGCGACCCCTAACCTCTTTGTATAAGCAAAGTTCGCTAGGGGATGGTGGGGTCAGATTAAACTGGATCTATTCCTTAACCCACAAAAGCGCGTTAAAGCTCAATAGAACGGGGGCCAATTGCTTTTGTAGTCATAATGTCTGATTAGTAATTTAGATATAGCACATTTCTAGAGAGTTTATGCCTAATATTTTTGTAACATAGATTAACACAGTTATTTGGTCTAGTGGTTAACATGTTCGACAACAGACATGAGGTCCTGGGTTCGAGTCCCGGGTCGGGCAAATTCAAAAATGGATATTGAGTTTTCTATTAAGATTTGCCCGAAGTTAGGAAGTTGGCGGTGTGTTCCACCCCCGTGCCTCGAAGAGGACGTTAAGCCGTCTGATCTCTTCCCGGTTGTGTCTGATTACCGTCACATCGGACTACGAGAGTGAAGGAATAGAGAGTGCACTTGTGTACTATGCCTGCCAATCCGCAGTGGAGCAGCGTGGTGGGTCTATGCTCTAAAAACCCTCTCTCTTATGAGTGAGGAGGCCTGTGCCCAGCAGTGGGACGTTAATGGCCTGCTACTTACTTGACACTTTTGGAATGAAATACCTCTTGACTGACTTGATTGCTTGATTTATGTGAAACAATTTATCAAGTTTAGACAGGTTATGATATTCTTTTTTTACTAATTGTTTCCAAAGTTGCTTTTTAAGGGTTTAGTCAAAGGGTTTATACGATAAACATTTCGACTCCAGCCCAGGTCTTTTGAAAAATTGATTTAATAGAAAGCCTTATATATAGGTAAAAAATATAGGTCCCTGTAGATTAGATACATATCCAAGTTTCATTGTATTTGAAAGTACTTTTTCTTTTAGTGTCATGACAAGTCAGTTATATTTGTCATTTGCTTTGTAACTTTTGTCACAGATTGTGTACTCTATGGCAAAAGCCCCTCGATGATTGCAATAAGTTAATTGTTTGCGCAGAAGGGTCCGGGTTATCGTCCATAGCGTTATTGGTATCGTTAAGTACGGTTTTGTTTTAGTGCCACTTATTATCGTTATAGCCGAGCAAAGTGAATGACTTTAGGTAGAAAATTATATCAATAGAGTGCTCCCTAACTGTACAAATTCGTACTTCGTTGTCACAGGTCTCGGGTTCTATAGATATTGAATAATTACACGAATTTGGTCTTAATGAGGGTAGTGTAAATAATGATATCGTATAGAGTACGAACGCTCTTTTCACAAGCGGAATAACACCCTACTAAGAAAGAGGTGCTACCGAGGAAATTATTTGCTTTTCAGCAGGGTACTGTTCGTTGGAGACGTTTCGCTGGAGACCATAGTTGCCATAATGCTTACCAGCAAAAGGAAGCGGAGGTCAGTAGCCTCCTTCTGTGAAACTTTTATTTCGCTGCAGGAGGCACATGAGAGGCTGAGGGAGGACGGTATGAGATTTTCGCTTCTCCTGCCTTCTTCTTAAGTTTCCCAGTGGGAATCTTACGGAGTACCAGGATATATTGCTTGCGATCCTCTGGTGTTTCACTAAAGGATGGAGAGGGTATCTCTGGGTTTTAGTGGGTTTTCTGGCTGCCAGACAACACCACACTCTCGATTAGATTTTAGGTCTGATGGGGGCGTGTAAAGATGTTTCGCAGAGGAAGAAAAGGGTACTGTGTAGATAAATAAAAAGTTAATTATCTTTTACTTCTACGGTATAATACTTAATATAAATAACTTCGTAAATGTCTGATTTTTTGTTAGTTTATATTGACACTTAATACGCGCAAAATAAAGTGTTAAACAGTATATCAAAATGCCATTAATTCAAACCATATTTACTTTAAATTTATTTAAAATTGTTTTTCTATGTTATCCCTATTTCTGTGTTATGCCATTTGGCACAGAAGTAAGAATAAATGATGTTATCAAAACGATTGTTATACGCCATAAGGCAGAAAAATTCATTAACATAATAACAGTGTGATTTATAATATAAGAGGTATACACATCAGCAACAGTATACAAAAACATTAGTATTTTTGTAATAATTATTGTAGAAAATATAACAATATTAAACTATCTGTTAATAAATATACACATATGCATGAATCAAAATTCCTTTCAGTTCCTTTTTTAAGCGAAGTTGGATCATACAGTCAGTTTCCTTTTAGATTGTTGATGTTGTATTTAATTATAAGTAACTGTTCAAGTCTATATTAAAATTTTCCAAAAACAAACAGTAGTCAATAAATAATAATAAGGGTTCGGCGAACGCATCAGAATTGTGTTATAATTGAGTTACAATGAGGGAGCAGCTCATCAATGAACTGCGCTTGACAAATTAAAAAGAGGGTGTACGTTAGTTCTGTCGTGAGCAATAAAAATGAAGACGTGCTTATTCCAGCCCAAACTACATATTATTATTTTACATTGCTATTAGTTTTTTGTATATACGTGAAAACCTTGAAGTTTGAGTAAAGTAAACGCCAAAATAATCATCAACTTACGTTCCTTTGACGATACTGTCACAATGACAATGTAAGATAGGATAAATGATAGCAGTCAGGACACGGGTCTAATCATTAATACCAGTAAACCCAAAATAATTGTGGTATCCCGGAACTACGAATTAGATCCCTGTACAAAAATAGATAACAAGTTCAACGTGCGAGAGCGACAGCACAAATACCTGGGGGCATGGGTAAATGAAGCACAGAACTCTGACCAAGAAGTAAAAACCCGTATAAATATAAATCGCCTGTACGTAGTTTTCCAGAAAGCCAGTACGTACGGTTGCTAAGCATGAACCTTGAAAGAGGACGCCATAAAGCGTTTGAGGTTTGGTGTTACAGTCGTTTGCTTCGTATCTGTTGGACGCAATAAATTCATAACTACATCGTACTCCAGCACTTCGGTATGATCTGGAAACTTATGCATACCATCAAGAGAAGGAAAGTTGAGTATCTCGGCCACGTACTCAGGCACGATTAACACGGGGTACACCAACTTATCATAATGCGTAAGGTTGGTACTAACCGGGCTCGGATGCTTCGGGAAATATCTGCACCAGATTGTGGGGCACGAGGCCTTACCTGCCTGTCTCGAATATGGAGCTCTCATTGATACTGCGCACCATACGGTAGCGGAGTGCCTAGCTTGAGGACCACCTTGATGTCCACAGCTGAAAATGACCTTTCGCTGCCGAAAATAATTACCATAATTATCCTCAGCGAAGCAGGATAGAAGGCAGTTGCTTCTTTCTGTAAGACCGTCATCATCATAGAGTCGCTGGGGACGGAACGCGACTCCGCGAAATTCCCCTCGTCCCAATCATACGAGGGTAGGAAGCAGAAGGCGTACGTTTGCCCGCCTGCTCCTTGACTGAGCTTTTTATTGAATGCATCTGGGGTGCTATCGGAGTCGAATGCTCGGTGCAATCTTCTGGTCCCCTTCATCAGGAGTAGAGGGCTCCGCTAGGTTTTAGTGGGTATTCTGGAAACAGCGAGTACCACATTCCGTACGTAAATGTATTTCCCAGCGAAAAAAAATAGGTTGAGGGTAAGAGGCGTGCTGGAAGGAAGAAGAAGTGGTTGCTGAACATACGCAAATGGACAGAAATACAGTCCGTAGCCAAGCAGTTTCGTCTTGCTACTAATAGAAATGAACTCTAAAAGAAGATATACGTGTGAAATTTGACAACGTGGTAATGACAACAGTGAGGGCCCAGCTTTGGTCATTCATCGCTTTGGTTGTCAGTCATTGATTAAACGCTCAGAAAACTATGAAAGCCGTAAAATAAACTCAAATTCCATTCTAGTGACGTGGCATTCCAAATCTAGGGACATCTATAAAGGTATATAAGCAAAAGAACGATCACTCTACCAAAATGTCCAATACTATTCGACGGTTTAACTTAAGAACCAGCATACATATTGATTTCGCGATGTAGACAGTTACTTAGATCAGGTTTAACGGGATATATACGCCAAATGTGATCACACATTAAAAACCGGTTTCCCCTTATACCACGGGATCATGAACTACGTGGATGACACTTAGTATACTGTTATTACATATCTAGAGTTAGTTTAGTTGAAAACATTAATCTCGTGAACATCTGGTACTAATAGAAAAATAAATAGTTGACATGACAGTTCACATGTAGGTTGTCTGCTCTCTCTTCTCCTCGGATGCATCGGTCAATCGCGCCCCTCTATCGCTTGTTCCGCGCTCTCGCTTGCACGCTCTGCTCAGGCGGAACGTGACATGATTAATAATACGAAATAACGTCAAAAAATGTCCAGCAAAATGTATTAAGCGTGCTGTCGAGTGGAACTAAGCGAGTAAAGAAATCTCGCAATAGCCGCTAAAACTCAGCGAAATCCTCTATCTCAGTTATTGGGACATTCTATCCGTCAGTCCCGGATAAGTCTTTCTTTTAAATTTGATTTACTCTAACCTTTGTTAACAACCAAATTTAAAACGTGAGGCAGACAAAGTTACGCGGGTCATCTAGTATTAAATAAAACCGTAGCTTGTAACAATTTAATTACACGTGGATGAGCATAATTAGTTTTAATTATGCTCATCAGCTCATTATAAAGCGGACCGCGAGAGAAACATGAATAAATAATGCCTACACTCCCTTTATCATACTTCATTACATTGTTGTCATTTTCACATTAATACTTCAGGGTTTACGGGTAATTAAAATGGTAAACCAATCTATACATACAAATAAAGTAAACGTATGTTTTTCATGTTAAAATTTACGTGATACTTAACATAATGGCTCATGGAATTCCAGTAGGTCTGTTTCATCCAGCTAATCTTAGAAACGAGTGAGCTGGTTTTGGCATAATTTTTATTGTTAGTTGATGGTTGAAAGAAAATAACAAATAGGTCTTTAAGAATTTTGAACGATAACGAGACATTAATTTGTTTCTTTTAATACTATAATCATTGGCAATATGTAATGTTGTAGAAAGTAAGAAAGCTAACTTTTTGTTACGGAAGTGTTTACGAAAATGGATAATACACTCGTAAAAATGTTTAGGTAACTTTATTTTATTAATTTTTCAGAATTACATTCTAAATGCCTTTCAAATTTTGATTTCTATTCAATAAACAGCTTCAAAAAATAATTATAATTCCGACCCCCTTACAAATAGTTAAATTAGTGTTTACTTAATTTTAATGACATTTATCGTATCAGAATGATAGAAGTACTTGCATTTTTTTATTGCCGACAGTTTAACGCCTAATCTCACCTGATGGTAAATGGTGATACAGTCTAAGATGGAAGCGCGCTAATCTAGTAAAAGGCGATTTACCTTATGGTTTCTACACAGCATCGCACCGGAACACAAATCTCTTTGTTTGGTGGTATGTTTTTGCTGGCAGGGTGGTAACTAGCCCCAGCGGAAACCTCCCACCAATCCAGACTCAGACAAATACAATTTCCTAAATTGGTTTCCTAAACTGGCAAGCATCACTACCAGAGGCCATAATTTAATTCCCGAAAGGACAAACTTGGGTAAATGCATTTTCTAATTCTGAGTCTGGACTTTGAGAGCCTTCGGCAGTGGAAAGTTACCACTCTACCAAAAACAATGCTATGTCAAAACCTCTTGCTAAGTTATCACACTTCCATCTAAATGTTAGACTATAGATAGTTAGGTGGCAACACGGATAGCTCTGAAATGTTGGGAGTTATTGAATAATATAGTGGCAACAATTAAAAATACCAAAAACATTGTGCAATATTACGAAATGTTACGCAATATCACTTGCCAAAGGCTCCCGTTGAAAACCAGCGCTGAAGTTCACTGCAGCATGATGCTGACACGGGAGACCTTGTTTGATCACGAAATATAGATAAGTTAATTGTATAGTATAAATTTTTATTTAATTACATACATAGGTATGTATGTAATGGGTAACAATAACGAACGAAACTATTTTATTAAGATAGTCTTTCAAACTGTGTTTTGTGAAGTAGTTGTTTTAGGAGAAGTAGTGCTGAACTGTTTTAATTCAGTTAGTGAAGTTGTTAGTTAACTTAAGTTGGTGTGTTTTACAATATCAATATCTCTAACTCATTAACACACTACTCAGGTAAGACTATAGCGCTATAAATATTTTAAGGGAAGCTTACATAATATCACTTTTGCCTACAGATCTAAAGCAATGTTGTTAAATAAAAGTTTATTGAAAAGATAATGTATCCCCGAAACCATTTGCCAAATTAAAGCAGAAAGGTTATGATAATTCGCCAAAGTACCCGCAGTCATATAAAAATCACAGCGGCAATAAATGCAGGGATCCCACGTACGGAGTCGATCACTGCAACACTGCATTAATATTTCATACGATAGTATGGTATCGGCATTCCGTGCGTGACTCCAATTGCCGATATTCACTTCAATATTTAGTATTACAATGGATATTAGGACTTTCGGAGACCAAGAGAATAAGCGGAAAACGTAGAGAGTAAAAAGTTACAGAAATCTTTTGCTAAGCTTACACATTTTAAATAAAACATCAAGAAAACTTTTATACAATAATCGTTTATCGCATTGATTGTATGACTATAAACAAAGATTATTTTTACTTTCAGTTTTAAGCAGGGTGTACATTTTTATACTTAATTTATACACTAATGCAGAAAAAAAACGAAAGAAGAATAGACAACATTTGGAAGAGATTCTGGTCATTGAGCTAAAGCATATATAGCAATAGAATAGAATAATGTGTATTGGAAGTAAGGTGAATAGAAAATATACATTTAAAAAGAATTAAAAAAAGACCAAGTTCAGGAAAGCACAATCAGCTTGCAGAAAATTAAAATGGAAATTATCGGGACACATAATGACAGAAAAGAAGGAAAACTGAAAGAATAAATAACTGAATGGTACCTCACAGAAAGCAAAGAAATAAAGGTAGACCAATAAAGCGATGGGATGACCAGAAGAAAGTTGCACGAGCAAAATGACTATGTGTAGCAAAGGATCGATATAGATGGAAAGCATTAGAAGAGCCTTTTGTCGAAAGACAAACTGCGAGGAAGAAAGACATGGAATAATACTGTATTGTATCAAATAGCTTGGTTAATAACACATACACAAGGTATTAGAAAATCGCTTTCGAAAACGAAGACAGACGTTAGTACTAATGACTCCTTTGATGATGGGACGCCGGCGCCGGTGTGCACGTAAAAGAAACAACTAAATTGCGCAAAAATGCGATGGACCGCCGCGCCGCATACGTGCGCTCCTTGACCCGAGCGTCAGCTGATTTTTGATTTTGTGATTTTTATGTTGGGGATTTTTTAGTAAAGTAATGTATTTTTATGAAATCATCGTTTCATTTAACTGTACTATGAACTATATTTACGTAAATAATGCTAATAAAAATAAAATAATCATAAAAGATGCCTTAGTAATATCGTCGGTTTTCGTTTTCGCTAGCGGTCTCCTAACACCTTATATATTGTAATATGTAAAAGATAAAAATGTTATTCTTTAGAGGTACCATATATACCATCGTGTGTGTGTGTGGTGTGTGTGTGTGTGTGTGTGTGTGTGTGTGTGGGTGGGTGTGTGTGTGTGTGCCCGTATGTGTTTTTGCAAATATACTAAGCCTTAACCTAACTATATATTAAGTTGCCGTTAATAATAGATGTTGTGTTTTTATAGAATTTAGTGTTAATAAAAATGGTGTAGTGGATCGTTTACTTCTTTTTTTTTTTTTTTTTGTCGCTGGGAAATGCATTTACGCACGCCGAGTGAGTTAAAAACTCTACTCGGCAGTGTGGGACTCGCAGGACAATACCCACTAAAACCCAGCGGAACCCTCTACATCTAATGGGTGGGGGGCCAGAAGTTCGCCTACGCATTCCACTCAAATGGCTCCCCAGATGCTTCCTACATAACGTTCAAGTAGGTTGGAACAGGTGGGCGTCCATACGCCTATCGTTCCTAACCCTCCTCCGGCGGAGAGGGACATGAGCTACTGCCTCCCTCGCCTTCGAGCTTGCCTCCTTCTGTAAAATTACAGACTCACAGAACGAGGCGAAAGCCCTCCATGCTGTTTCGCTACCGACCATGGCGGCGACTATGGTCGGTAGTGTGAGATCGTCTCCGACTAGCGGCGATAGAAGGTGGCGCTGGGGTTCCCAAGCTGGGCACTCTTCCACAGTGTGCTGCACCGAATCAATTGGCGCTCCACACTCAAAGCAAGCTGGCGAATCCTCCCTACCAACAATTTGATGCAGGTATTTGCCGAAGCACCCGTGCCCGGTAAGCACCTGCACCAACCTAAAGGACAATGATCCGTGCTTTCTGTTGAGCCAACGATCCAGTTGCGGCCGGATTGCTGCCACCGTGTAAATGCCCGCTAATGGGGACTCGAGGTCTTCTCTCCACCGGCTGATCAAGGTACTGTCGGAAAGTTTTTTCATCCTTAGTCTATCTACGACATTAGGCAACTCGCCTCTGGCTCTTGCGGCTGCCCGGCACTGATAGGCAGCCGCAATAACTTCTGCCCGCAGTTCCCAAGGAGGGTCACCCGCCAAGAGGGTTGCCGCCGTCCATGACACCGTCCGGTAACCTCTAATTGCCCTGATGGCTATCAGTCTCTGGGCTTTTCGCAAGAGAGCTCGATTCGAAGCTGTCAAGGCGTTCACCCATAAAGGTGCTCCATACAGGGCCATGCTTGCAACTATTCCGGCATAAAGCCTCCTGCATGGCGAGTCTGGTCCCCCCACATTTGGCAAAAGTCGTCCAAGCGCAGAGGCGACATTAATTAGCCGAGAGGTAATCCAGGCAAAATGTGCCTGGAATCCCCAACGACCATCCAACATAAGGCCCAGGTACTTCATCTGGGCCTTTACTTCGACAACCGCACCCCGCAGCAATAGAGTAGCCCCTCGTGGAGGACCTCTCCGAGGTCCATGAAAAAGCAAAGCCTCCGTTTTGGTAGAAGACACCGCCAGACCCATTCTCTGGATTCTGTCCACCACCATATTTGTGCCGACTTCGGCAAGTTGAGCCGCCTCTCCAAACGTGCTTCCCCTAGCTGTGATGAGGGTGTCGTCGGCGTAGCACAACATGCTCATTCCGGAAAGAAGCGGACACCGCAGAAGCCAATCAAAGCCTATGTTCCATAACACAGGCCCCAACACAGACCCCTGCGGAACTCCACGGCCGATTCGATGCCGAAACACACTACCTCTGCTTTCCCATATGACCTCCCTGTCCTGAAGGTACGTGGTCAACAGCCTTTCGAGATAGGGAGGCACTCTATGATATCGGAGTGCCTCTAGTAACGTCTCATGGGGGAGGCTGTTGAAGGCGTTCGCTATATCTAGCGAAACTGCCAGGACCACCTCGCCCCTATCCATCGCACCCTTTGTTAGGTCTCGCAGGGACTCCAGAGCGTCAATCGTAGATCGACCACTCCGAAATCCGAACTGACAGCTAGACAGACCAGGCCCCACCTTCTCCAAATGTTGAATAAGACGGTCTGCAAGGATCTTCTCGAAGACCTTGCCCATCTCATTTAATTTTACTTCTGTACGTGTCAAAGGGAAAATTTTTAATATGTTATGGAGTTTATTATATAAAATTCGAGATTGTAACAGATATTGTTTTTGTTTGAATTTAGTTTCACATTGCGGGATGTGGCAGACTGAGTTATTCCTCGGTTTTACCAAGTCGGAAAAGACAGCGGAAGCTGCTTCATTTTATACTATGTAGTGTACCTATAATTCGAGAGTTAAGCAACGATCTCTTACAATCGTAAATGTCCCGCCAAATAACAATGCGAGTAGCTTGTAAGCGGAGCACGTTTTCGACCTCGCTACAGTAGTATACTTATAACATTTCTTTGTTCAATTGCTTTTGATATTCGGTACTAATATATAATGATGCTCCTAATACACTGATATAATGAAGTATAGCAACAAAGTTAATAGACTGCTTCATACCGTTGAGAAATGTTTCAACACTAGCCTATAAATACGTATAAACTTCAATAAGCTATTTGTTGTTTTGCACTGCAAAGTGGCCTATGTCCTTTCTCAGGCTTTAGACAATCTATGTATCAAATTTCGGTTGAATCGGTTTAGTATTTGTAATATTACAGTTTGTTCGCCTAAAGAATGCAGTGACTTATCATTCTCGCCCCCCCCCCCCCCTAATCTTGAATGATGCTAGAATGATGACTCAAGGCGTTCGTAACGCTAACAAACTATAGTAAGGATTGTGATTTTACAGTCTTGAGAGTAAAATACAATATTTGCATGTCATATTAATTTACGTCGAATAAAGGGCCTAAAAAAGTTTGAAGCTTTTAGCTGTCGATATAACGATATTACAATCTCATTAAATCTCAAAAAATTAAAAGGTAGCCTATGTCCTTCCAGACTATCTATGTACCATATTACATTTGTATCGGTTTAGTATTTATAACATTACAGTTTGTTCGCATCAATTATGAAATGAGTCATCATTCTAGCCCCCCCCCCCTAACCGATCAAGTACAAGGTCAAGATCACAGTGACCAGTTGAATATCTTCAACATTTTCAACTGTTCACTGTAAACTTGACCTTGTAATATGAAAATATTTGATTGATTTTGATTAGTTAGGGGGCGGGGCTAGAATGATGACTCACTGCATTCCTAACGCGAACAAACTGTAGTAAGGATTGTAATTTTACAGTCTTGAGAGTAAAATACAAAATTTGAATGTCATATTAATTTACATCGAATAAAGGGCCTAAGTTTGAAGCTTTAAGCTCTCAAAATAACGATACTACAATCCCTTCCAACCCGTTTTTTGCATTTAAAGATAGCCTATGTCACTTCTCAGGATCCAGACTATTTATGTACCATATTACGTTTGTATCGGTTTAGTATTTATAACATTACAGTTTGTTCGCATTAATTATGAAATAAGTCATCATTCTAGCCCCCCTCCCCCCTAACTGATCAAATACAAGGTCAAGTTCACAGTGACCAGTTGAATATCTTCAACATTTTCAACTGTTCACTGTAATTGGTTTTGATTAGTTAGGGGGCGGGGCTAGAATGATGACTCACTGCATTCTTAACGCGAACAAACTGTAGTAAGGGTTGTTATTATACAATCTAGAGAGTAAAATTTTTACAAACTTTAAATAGTCATGTATTATAAATATCTGTACATAAAAATAATACAACCCTCGAATACATAAAACAGAAATATCCAAACAAAATTTTACGACATCGACATGGCTTTAATTGTAACTTTAATTAAACAGTTATTTCTAATACTACCTTATCTGTATATAAATAAAAATACATGTTTATACGCCTGTAAAAATGCATAACAAAAAAAAAATTAAGCACTTTCTGTTTAACATATCCTTATGCCGCCATTAAAATGTGAAATAATTTGTCAATAAATGTTTAAAATGTTTTAAAGTACGTTACAATAATCGTTAAAACACTGTAAAATATGTTGTACATGAAACGCTACATCAAATAAAAAGGGGTACCAAAAAAGGCTAAAAGGTGGAGTTTTAATAGGGACAATTAATTACATTTTTATATACCACTATCGACGTTCAGTTCGAACTTAAAAGGTTTTAAAGCATTCAATACATGGGACGAATTCTACACAAATCACTAAAGACACGTTTGATTACACGAAATGCTGATATATTGTGGAGGGTTCTCTGTCCCGGAGTTAAAAGAGTGTTTTTGGTGTTAAAAATTAGCATATTACTATTGGGGACTGACTGCCTTATTGGTCTAGTGGTTAGCATGTTGGACTACAAACATGAGGTCCTGGGTTCGAGTCCCGGGTCGGGCGGTTCGAAATCGATATTGAGTTTTCTATTAAGATTTTCTCAATATTTGCCCGAAGTTGGGAAGTTGGCGGTGTGATCCACCCCCGTGCCTCGGAGAGCACGTTAAGCCGTCGGTCCTGCGCCTGATCTCTCTCCGGTCGTGTCGGATTCCCGTCACATCGGACTATGAGAGTGAAGGAATAGAGAGTGCACTTGTGTACTAAGCCTGCCAATCCGCAGTGAAGCAGCGTGGTGGGTCTATGCTCTAAAAACCCTCTCTCATATGAGCCAGGAGGCCTGTGCCCAGCAGTGGGACGTCAGTGGGCTGCTACTTACTTACTTACTTACTATTGGGGACTTGAATTATTTGAGACAATCAACTATTGTTGAAGTATTATATTGTATATTGACTATTATAAAGGTATTTGTGTAATGTTTAATAAGATTCCCGTCACGAAGTAAGGTCGTGATAGTATACGAGTATATTGTTAGCGATCATTATTTTTTGTGGATTGCTATGATATTACTATATTTGTTGATTTGAATTGAAATAAATTAAACTAATATGATATTGCAATCATGATGGTAACAAAACAAATACCGGACTGAGTTTGTTGTGGGTTCTTCTCGGATATGGGCGCTAAGGAACGCTCGTAACTTTAGATTTTAAGTCGTTCTGGAGTACCATCATCAAACGTACATTAGAATTAGAGTGTGGGAAAGAAAAATATATATATGTCGGAGAATAAGAGAGAACGGAGCAGCATAAAGCACAGGGGCGTAGGGTTCTCCACCGACATTGTCATTAATGGGATCCATTATTTAATTTCTTATTCTGTGGGCGTTCGTGAGTAATGTTGGTGCAATCAAACACTTTGTTAATTAACTCGGATTATAATGTTCAATCACTTAATGTTCCCGATACCAATTTACACAAACTCATTAACAATAATAGCTAGGAACGCGACAGTTTCAATAGTCGACCACTCCGGCCGACCGCCACTCGAGAACTGACGAGAGACGGGCCGGACTGCCACTTATTGACTCTGCCCCCACGCCGATACAAAGATGGCACCAGCGTTCCACAGACTATTACACACGGACAAGCGATCCACAGGCTCTTGCACTCCGACATATATATTATTTGACGATTCAAAAGTGCTGTAATATGCTTGCTTGAATAAAGATATTTTGATTTGATTACGCTGCGGTCTTTGTAGTTATATCAGTGAAACTTACATGCACTACATCCGGTTTAATGCTATTTCGGAAATTCTCAAATTTAATCAAAACTTCTGTTTAGTCGTCGTTTTGACGACGACTGTGATTGGTGGACTTATTAGTTTTAGTGAGGCGTTTGGTATAAGAGGGGTAGCATAGGGGAATGAAGCAATATTCGCCTAGTGACAGCTCTTAGTTTGTATCAACGTTAGTATTGTGTTAAAAGTCATTGAAAGTGTGTAATATAATGAGAATAGTATTACTTAACCTACAAACCAGTGAGCGATATGAAAAATATGAAATAAAATAATATTTTATATAAAGGACACGGTTCGTCCTTTGACTAAATCGTATTCTTAGAAACAAAGGCCTTCCCATTGGTGGATTTCTAAACATGTAAATTACTGATATTATATTAATTGTAACTATTAAAAACTAACAGGAAATGGTAATTTCTTAACTAATAAGCGCGGTGGATTAAATAAACCTAATAAAATATTACAATATTAAGTTAAAAATAAATAACCAGAATTTAACGCTCGAATATTGGAAATGGTCAAGAGAATAGATTAAGGTCTAGATATAGATCTAGAACATTTTTCGCTGGAAAATACATTTACGCTCAACTCGATTGCAGAGAAGGCTTCGTAATACCTACCAAAACCCAACGGAATCTTCTTCATCTGTGAGTGAATCACCAAAGGATCCAATTGCGCATTCCTTAGTCCCTGGTACCCCAAATGAGTTCGACTAAGGATTGCTTATATTTGCTCAAATATGAGCGGCCTAGTATTTATTAGATCCTAGATATAGTATCCTAGACCTAATTATATCTAGTACAGTCTGTTTCAATAACATTTCCCATTATAATTCATATTAATATGTATGTATGTATGTATGTATGTATGTATGTATGCGCTAGTGAAAATGCTATCAAAATCGGATCAACTGCTAACTGGAACAAACTAAACAACATGATTTTAACTATTGATTTTTAGATAGAAATGAATGACTTAGAAACGTTAAATTTTAAGTCATTACCAAAGGAACCCGAAAATCAGGAAACATAAACCGAGAGTACAGATAAAGAAGCAAAAAGGTAAACATTGGACACGTATTGGGCTAAATATAAATGTCTCTCGGACACATTAAGATAGCGGCTGGAATGTTAAAAGCTATTTAATATTATGTTCTGTTCAAACTTTACTACGAACACAATGGAGGCGGGTGAAAGTATTCCCCAAAAACTATGTGAAAAATATTCTTAATTTTAACAAATTGGGAACAGAAACTGTATCCGGTATGTATACACATTTTTTTTTCTGTACATATTAACTACAAGTAATTTTAGATTATGTTACAAAATATGTAACAGAATGGCCATTTTTTATTTAGTTTTGGATACACGTTCACTAACTTAATGACATTGCTTGGTGGGAATATTACTCAAGTATTAAAAAAAAATCAATTTCATCACAAAAGACGATTGTATTTTATAATATTAAAACTTTGTTGTCGTCGTCGTACTAAGCCAAGCCTGAAACCTGTGTACCAAGAGGGACAATGGACGAACAAAGCAGGTTACATGATATATTTAAAACAATACAAGTATCTTATCATTTACATTTTCACCAGATTTGATAACATCCAAGTAAAAGTTACATTGCATAATAATTATATCCTAGTTACCTTGCCATTCGCCTACTCTTGGATTCTGGTAATAATAATAGAATAAAAATAGTGATATAAAATGGATAAAAACTGAGCTAAGAAAACTAGGAAAGCTCGTGCCTTAAAGGTCAGAAAAAGTTAGAAGGAGAAAAAAACATACGTATAGTATTACGACAATGTAATGTGTCTTCTTTGACAAAGCCATCGTAATATTTGTAACTAATTCGTCTACACCTTGTAAGTCTGGTGATATTAATAAAAATATATTGGAAAAGTAGTTATATAAAGTCGAAAAAAGCTAACCTAGGAAAACTAGAAAGACCCGCGCATAAGGGTCAATAAAAGATAATTATTTGGAAAAAAATGTAGCAAGTTTGATAGTGAAGACTATTCGGATATATAACTACAATGTCTACTATAATTTATACTGTCTTTGATAAAGCTATTGCAAAATTTGTAACTTATTCTAATTAAAATATGACAAAACTTTCTTGGTGTATTAAAATGCGCTTTCTTACAAGGCGGAGGTATTTAAATGAAACCGCGATAAACAGCAGGTATTAATGAACGTACAAATGCCTCTCGTATTTCACTAGATTACATGTCAGACGGTGGTGTGTCTGTTTGTTTAATTGTTGTCTAGCGGCGTGACCCCTAACATATTAGAATTAAAACTGGATAATTTTTGGGAAAAATATTAATTTGAAAACACACGGACTCTATAATATCCTCATTTTGTAATACAGTGTTTCAACGAAAGATTGTTTGTTACTGTGGTCATTGGTCTAGTGGTTAGCATGTTCGTCTAAAGACCCGAGTCCCGGGTCGGGCGAATTTAAATATCGATATTGAGTTTTCAATTAAGATCCCAATATTTACTCAAAGTTGGGAAATTGGCGGTGTGATCCACCCCCATGGCAAGTGAAGCCGTCGGTCCTGCGCTTTATCTCTCTCCGGTCGTGTCGGATTGCCGTCACATCGGACTATGAGAGGGAGGAATAGAGGGTGCACTTGTGTACTATGCCTGCCATCCTGCAGTAGGTCTATGCTCTAAAAACCCTCTCTTCTATAAGTGAGGAGGCCTCTCCAGCATTGGGACCTTAATGGACTGCTACTTACATACTTTATGCGTTATGGTAAAGTAAACCAACTTCGAGTTATCGTGTTGTTTAATTTTTTCAAAGTAGTAAAAATTTATATTTTTCTGTAACTGGGCAATCTGTGTAAAACACAATAAGCCAATAATATGTCAGTGGAGATGACTTTAATTAAATCCTCATGTATGTATTTGTTACTTATATAGTGGGGTATGTCTAGCATAGATCTAAATGTTTTGTCCTGAAATCTTTAGAGAATCTCTATGTTGCTATTGCTAGCAGTACCCCACAGTTCAATACCATAGGTCCATATCGGTTTAAGAATGTTCTTGTAAATAAGTATCTTATTTTCGCGGGATAGGCTTGATTTTCGACCCACCAACCAACACATAGCTCTAAATATCGTATTACAAGCTAAAGTAAGCTGTTTCCGTTTAGCCCAGATATGTTTTCTCCATGTGAGTCTCCTATCAAGATGAATTCCCAAATATATCGCCTGCTCGGCTTGGGGAATGTCTGTATTGTATAATTTCACTGGGGGACATGTCTGCCGCTTTAGAGTAAATGTAACATGCACTAATTTCGCTTGATTAGCCTTGATACGCCATTTGTCTAGCCACGTGTTTTTTTTTCGAACTGTGTTTAGCTGTTAGCCCTACTGGCTTTTACAGCGTAACCGGAAGTACAGCGTAACCGGAAGGCAGCGTAACCGGAAGTACAGCGTAACACGTTTCTACTTCCCGTATTCGCACTTGTAATTTCTCTGACGCAGATGAAGGATTATCGTACTGACAAAAGAGCTGTGTCAGCTGCATCTGTTGCAGTTATAGTATTAATATCTGTTGGCAGATCAGCTGTGTATATTAAATACAGAATAGGTCCCAGTATGCTGCCTTGAGGTACCCCTGAAAAAATCTTCCCCTACCCGTGAAAGTAGTAAAAATTGAAGTTTCAAAAGTTTGTTACAGAAAAATTCCCAATTTAAATCTTGTTTTGTATAAAATAGATTAATCATGAATTCCTTATCAATATTAAAACAACAGTTTTAAAAATGCGAGACGAAATACGTTATGATTTTTATATTTCTTAGAAATTACTTTTCACTAAAATTCCTTCAATATAAAAGTTCATTTTAAAAATCTACTTGCCTATTGCAGTCTTCAAAGCTTAATAATAATAATAACTTTATTTGGGCATAAAAAGAAAAATACCCCTAAACTAGGTACTTAGGGGTCAGTGGTTCCCCAGTTTTACAATATATTTCACGTCTACATATTTAAGAGCAAAATGAATATAAGGGGTTGTGTATCTGTGTGTGAGTGCGTGTGAGTGTGTATGCGAGAAATTACATTAACATATTTTCTCTTGCATCATTTCTATTGCATGATTTTCTCGTTACACAAAATAATCACGTTGTGAAATTAATCTAAAGACTGTCGTCTAAAGATTTTTTTATTTCAGACGGGTTATCGCGTGACTGTGATCACACCTGATGATAAGTAATGATACAATGTAAGTTGGAAGCGCGCTAATCTGGTAAGAATCAATTTACCTCATATTGTTTCTACAAAGCATCGTACCGGAACACAAATCTCTTGCTTGGCGGTACGTCTTCGCTGGTAGAGTGGTAACTAGTCACGGCTAAAGCCTCCCACCAGTCAAGACTCAGGCAAATTAGGAGATTAAAAATTCTATCCATCGAACCCGGGGCCTTTGTCCGGGCTCCAAACCCGAGACTCTTAACAAGAATAAATAATTTATACAAAAGACTTATTCAGTATAAAATATTGGATATTTTATTTTATGTTAGATACACATTTTGCATCCTCCGCAACTCGCAAAAGAGTTGTTACACTTCTACCCATTGTAGTTCCCTTATCAATAACGAATAAATCGCACTCACTACGCGAAATAGCCTTTATCTTTAAGCTTTATTGTAATAAAATACGATGTACTCTATGTTTACGATGTTTTTTTTACTATCGACAAGCCCGGCTTTGTTTGTTTTGTCTTACATATGAGCTTGATGCTTCGTGAATAAAATCTCGTTTAAATGTACAGTATGTATAGTATAAAAATAAAAACTAAAGTCCCGTGACTCAAATAAGCTGTAAGTATAACTACATCTCCTAAAATATACATTTATATGGTGTTAAAGATCATAATCTAAACTATTATTATAAAGAGGATACATTTGTGTTTTTGTATGTAAGTTTTAGATTGTATATTGACTATTGCGGAAGTAACAGTATTGTTGCGATTATATTTTAAAAGATTGTCAATTGAGTATTGTGGTATCTGTGTAATCTGTAATATAAAAGTGAATCGCAAAATGTGTTGTTGACTTATGTACTTACCAGCACATAACTCAACAACACCCGAGTAAATTTTGACAATTCTTGTTTTTTAATATTCGTGGAAGTCCAAGGATGGTTCGAATAATTGCAGGGGAAAACCCTAAAAATAGCCCTTTTCTGTTTTCCATACAAACATTTTCTAACTAAAATGTAGATCTTTATTGCTATTCAATAAAGTTCATAATAAATTACAACTACTCACTGTTGTCTAATCAATGTAGGTGTTTTCCTAAAGTCAAAGAGTCAATTTGCACTTTATTACCGCTGCACAAAGTTCAAAATCAATTGAATAGTCCCAACCCGACCAAATTGATAAGTCACAAAAATTTAAGAGCTATTGACATTTAGTATTGCTGTAATTTCATTTCAAAAATCATTCTTAAAACTGAAATCTGCCGCATTCCAAATCTTTTTGTCTGTCGGGTCTGCTAGTGTTTAATGAGATGGTGCATTGACATGCGTTGGGTAATTGGAGAGTTCGTCGTTGACGAATATTGGAAGAGAACACAGTTCATCGAAATTGTTCGTTGATAACAAATTCGGACGTCTCGTCATCTCAGAAGTGAAATTCAAAGATACAAAAATATTTTAAAAGGCGGCCTTTGGGTTAGCGATATTGCTTAAACAGAAATACAAGTTTTATATATTATCTTTTGCATTTAGCATATTTACTCGCATAGATACTAAATTCTAAAAAAAACGGCAATACAACGTCTTTAATTTCCTATTGGAAATTGTTCAATGTGCTAGATTTCTTCTGTTCAGCATTTCAATGTGAAATCAACACTCTATATCATAATGCTATATGCCTTTAAATCACAGAATCGTCTTTTTATCACACCGAATGAGTCGAATCTATTGGTGCATCGTTATCATTGCGAATAAATCGCATCCGTTGAATAAAGTCGTCACGATACCATATCGGCGGCGCCCACGACACGTCACCGCCTCGCTTGTATACGACTAGGCTTACTTTAAAGCTGACGACACATTGAAATCATTATTTTGTTTCACTGATTAATCAGTCCATTTATTAAAGTCATTTCTTGCAGACTTCAGTCGGCAAACGGTCCAGTTACTAATAGCCAACCGTTTATCTAGTGTACTCATCTATCCTTTTAGTAATAGTCCTATGTCCATCTAGGTTGGTCATCTGGCCTTCTAGTATTAGTCAACTATACATCTAGAGTAGGTTATATATCCATTTAGTATAGTCATCCGTTCATCTATATGATTATAGTCATCTTTCCATATAGCGGAGTCATCTATGATAACAAGTCATCCATCTTATACTAGTCATCATCATCGCCGTCGTCGTCACTTCAACCGATTTGTTCACTGCTGGACATTGATCTTACGAAATGATTCGTTCAAGGAGGATACTATCTTGCGCCGCCTGGCTCCAGCGGCTACCGCCTACCCACCTTATATCGTCGGTCCATCTTGTGCGGGATTGCCATTCCAGCACCTTCGGGCCCTAACGTCCATCGGTTCGTCGGACTATGTGCCCCGGCCATTGCCACTTCAGGTTCGCGATTCGTAAGGCTATGTCGGTGACTTTGGTTCTGCTACGGATCTCTTCATTTCTGATTTGATCGCGAAGAGACATTCGGACCATAGCCCACTCCATCGCACCCGTTCGACTCAGAGCTTTCGAATGAGGTCCATAGCCCATATAAACTTATAATCACCTAAATTGGGTGGACAGAATATTTAAATTTATGTTGAGTTTTAGTTATCACATGTTAGTATTTGTCCTATGCAGTGGCGTAACTATAGGGTGGCATGGCTCATTGCCATGGCATGAATCTCTGGCCCAAGAGGTACTCGAATCAGATGGGACAATTTTGTCCCATCTGCTTCGTGCGATTGATTTGATTGTGCGACTTGGTTATTATGCCTATTGAAAATTCTACGGCTCGATCTTTAAACTATTGCGGAACAGAAAGCTCGAAAGAAAGATTTTTCTTAATAAATACCTTACTGAAATTAAATTATTTTTATTTAAATATTAATGAATGTAGGTTTCCTCAACATGTTGTTCCTTCAATGAAAGGCTAGCGAATGGAAGATGAATGTCAAGTCTCTTGATGAAGACTCAGATGAAGATTATAGCCCATTCTCTCTTCTCTAAGAAAGGAGACCTGTGCTCAGCAGTGGGACGTATATGTATAAGCCCATGCTCTTGAAACTAAAAATTTTTTAGTGTTGGATAACTACTTAAATGGTACTATAAAAATTAATATAAGTACCATGAGTTTTTTTTACGAGCAACGTCTCCTTTTCTGGCACTCTTTTCCATCAATATAGTTTGTATCTTTCGTGCCAAAGATATGACACTTCTTTTCTATAGCTGCCAATGAATCAATTTCAATTAGTGTAGAAATATGAATTAAATATATTCATGTATTCATAGCTTAAGGATTGATCCGAGGCATAAGTCAGTTTATCAGTGAATTAAGACGCAAGTTAAAGCCGGGCATATCTCGGGAATATACTTGTAGTACGCAAAGTACAATGTAAGTGACGATGTTATTGTTTGTTCGTTTCTTAGATATATTTAAATCCCGCTTACATTGAATAGTAAAATAACCAAAAATGCTTGGGACCCGCACCTTTAATCACAAATTCAATATCTGTCTGTAAATAAATTGAGCCTATTCGAATAAAGGATATTTTGGTTTGATTTTAGATTATATCATCAAATTATACTGCAATAAAATAGGTTTGGATACGTAATCTTAATAAAAAAAGTAACATCTTGAAGGTATATGTAGACTAAATTTGATATTACCTGAATTTGATATTATCCGCGATCAAATAAGTAATAACTTGGGGCAGTAAAAAAGTTTGTGCAACTTAAATAAGGTACGCCCGTCAAAATTATTAAAACGCCCATCGCGTCGGCCATTTTCTCTCTTGCTCGGCTATTCAATACAACGGCTTTCACAAAAATAAAAATCCCGTGTTCCAGTGCGACGGGGCGAAATCAAAAGTCATTAATGTCCAATAAGTTAAAAAGTTAAGCGACGCCGGTAATAAATCATTTTTTATTCCGTCTCAACGCGAATTTTTTTAACGTCTTTCTTCATCAATTTAACAAGATATCATACTGTGTCCACGCCGTTTGGAAAGTATAGGAACGTCCATAGAAAGAGATAGAAAGCTACGAAAGTTCGACGCAAATATGGTATGTATATTCTTTATTCGATCGAAATAAGGAACGGTTTGTAAATTTTCAGAACATTTATGAACCGTTCGTTTAAAAAAAAACAAGGAGACAGGCTATTTACTCATTAGACAGTGAAGTAACCTGCATATCCTACACGTTGTAATCTCAGCAAATGGGTTAAACAAACCTAGTCTTATATGAGTGAGGCCTCTTCCCAGCAATGTAACATTAATACTAAGTGACAACCTATGAACATCCCACTGCTGGGTACAGGTCACCTCAATCTTACGTATGAGATAAGAGGTACGACCTACCACAGTATCCTAGAATTACATCCAATCGGCTGTTATGCGATATGTTATAAGGTAAATAGCAGCCCATTTCCGTTCCACAGTGTGGCATAGGCCACCTCATCATATCATAGGAGATAGGGTTTTTGGTGCTCCACTGCGGGTTGGTGGGCATAGTAGACAAGTGTAAGCGCTAACACAAATGCATTCTCTATTTCTTCCCTCAATCCGATAAGACCGGAAAGAGATCAGGCGCATTACCTACTGCTCAACATGCTCATCAAGGCACGAGGGCCAACTTCCCAACTTCAGCCAAATACTGAGAATTTCTTAACAGGAAACTCAATATCAAAGTCAAAGTCGTCAAAAAATTTTTTTCCCACACACTAATTCTAATGTACGACGGGTGATGATATTAAGGAACACCTTAAAATCTAAAGTTACGATGGTTCCGACTCGACCTGTTCTGAGTAGAGTCCAGAACAAACTCAGTCGGATATTTCGTATTTTTTTATCAATTTATGAATTCACAAAACGCAGGACCTCATGTCTGTAGCCAAAACCAGATTACCACTAAACAAACGATTTCTCAATATTCGCCCGAAGTTGGGAAGTTGGCGGTGTGATCCACCCCCGTGCCTCGGAGAGCACGTTAAGCCGTCGGTCCTGCGCCTGATCTCTCTCCGGTCGTGTCGGATTACCGTCACATCGGACTATGAGAGTGAAGGAATAGAGAGTGCACTTGTGTACTATGCCTGCCAATACGCACTGGAGCAGCGTGGTGGGTCTATGCTCTAAAAACCCTCGCTCCTCGGAGTGAGGAGGCCTGTGCCCAGCAGTGGGACGTTAATGGGCTGCTACTTACTAAACGATCAGGAAACAATTAAGGTAAGGGATTTTTTTAATTTGATTTGATATTCACATTCAATTCCCAATTAGGTCTTTGACGTCACCATGGGGTCATAACTGAAATTCAGCGCTACAGTCATCTGACTGCAGTATTAAAGCTGAGACAACGCCCTTTTCAGCCAATATGCATTTAGGATCACATTGATAATTTTATTTCTTTTTTTTAAATTTCAATTTAGCTAGTAAGCTCAGTATCTAGGCTACATTCTTTTTTCTATTGGCTGAATAAATGATTTATTCATATATCGTTAGAAATTGGACTTCTTCCATTTATCAAAGTTACAATACAAAAAGGAATTAATGAAAAAAAAGACGAAAGTATTTAAACATTTATAAATACACACACATGGGGTTACAAATACAAACACGCAGTCTCTCTCTCTCTCTCATTCATTCACACATACATACACACATACACAAAATTTTGTTTGCCTTATTATTTAAGCTAGCTTTACTCTGTTAATTTTTTTTTTTGTAAATAGGTGTAATCTGTCATGGCCTTATTGTAAGCGTTAAATGTAATGTATAAAGAATGTTTAAATTATACGCTGTTTGATTACCAATAAGGAATAAAATAAAATAGAATCGTTAGCCATTAATATACGAACGGTACATTAATGTCCCGAACGCTTACAAAATGTTAGTTATTTGACGGATCATGTTTATGAAAACCCCACAGCTGGGTACAGGCCTCCTGACTAATATGAGAGAAGGTTTGTTATAACTTAGCAACGCTTCCTCATAATAATTTCCTTCACTCAAAAAGATTGTTACCTGTACCTTCTTTGTCTTCTCTATAAAATTCGCTATTATCCTTGCACTCCTTCATACCTAAAAGAACGTTTTTCATTTCACAATGTTAATCCTCCTGATATCAGTCTACAGTCCCAGAGTGACAATAAATTAAACATCCCGTTTTGCAACTCCAGCGCTTATTCCAATTCCTTTACAGCTAAAGCAGTTAGGCTATGGAACGCACTCGCTGCAGAAATACGTTCAATCCTTGGGAAGTTTTAAGAACCGCATCAAAAATTACCTGCGTCTTTTGTAATATTTTAAAATTGTTTTTACTGTTGTTATACTTCCTACTGTGGTATATAATATTATGTTATATTATATTGTTATTATTCATATATATAACGCTACCTCTAGATTTCGGAAAGTTTGTTTTCTAAAAGGGCTGCCTGGAAGAGATCACTACGTAGTGATAAGGCCGCCTGTTGCATTCTTTAATTTAATTTTTTTTTCTGTTTATTTTGTTACTTAATTTGATGTTTTTTCTTTTTGTGTGCGTTATGTTTTATTTAGATTATTAGTAACGTGTTGTTCAATGTAGTAGGCAATAAAGAGTTCTATCTATCTATTGTTGTCAATGGTTTTGTTCAGGAATTTTTTTATTTGATTCGATGTATCGTCTGTCCCGTTCGCTCCTCCGTCTTCATTAAAACACGAACGGTTTGTAAATGTCCGGGCAATGAATGCGAGAACGGCAAGTGGCACTCAATTGTAAGCTTTATGAGGCAGAGTGTTTTTTTGTTGCCGGAGCAACTCCGTCCAATGGGAGCCGCGGTCCGGCCGCCGCCGCCCTCTGGCCCCGCGATTGGTGCGCTGCGTGCTACAGATTGTGCGATGGCGGGAAACGGATTTAACTCCAAGGCATCTCATTCTTGCGGTTTCATACAGATGTCTATTTTATTTTATCGATAATCGATAATACATTTGGCACTTGCGTATTAACGCAACCGCAGCTACAGACATACCGGTTTTTGAGGTTAAGTTAGGTTAGATTATTTTGCTATGATGAGGTTTTTCAGTGACACAAAAAGCTATAAAAACTAAACTTACCTTAAAAAAACTGACAAGTTTAAAGGTTAGGTTAAGTTAGTTTTATTCGCAGCGACAAACAAGTAAAATTGATTAAAACAATTTTTTAGTCTTGTTCATATTTATACAAATGTAAAACTTTTGATTTCCGAGACTTAGAGGGAGGGGAAAAGTTTAAAAAAAAAGGGGCGAAAAGTGTCGAAAATTAATGCAAATAATTTATTGAAATCTCAAATGACGGATTGTGAATAAAAATGCCACGTGTGAAAAGAAAATTTGAAATATTATTTTATAATTTATGCAAAATAGTATATTAAAATATTAAATGACGAGTGGCATATTAAAATACCACATTGGAAATATTAAAACTACCTAACCTTGAAACGAATTAGCATAAAAAAACGTCGCACATCTTCGTGATGCTAATCACGCGTTTCATCAGTAAAAAAATACCCAAATACGCCTAAAGAAGTTTCATTTCAAAAATCATACAATATCTCGAGATCAAAAATACGATCTTATTTTACTTTACTTCACCAAAAGTTATTTTGGATTTAGACCAAAATATAAATAGTCATTTTAGAAGCAATATTTAAAAAGATCTTTAGTTATTGTTATTAGTTTAAATTTAGATATTTGATTCAATCTGATGATCAGATGTGACTTCCATAACTTTAGTAAAAGCTCATATATGGATGATTTTGAATGCTTTTTGTAAAATAATAAAAGTAAGTAAAAGTACATCAAATATTAGTAAGTATATTATTATAATAATTGCAAATTTACCGTTTCCAGAAGACTTTTGGAGCGGTTTCACATCGAGACACTAAATGTAATCGAAACACCTATTTAAAAGTAATTCGATAAGCGATTTCGAATTTGTTCAATACCAGAACATTACTACCTATAAGATTCGTGGATTTTCGGTTAGAAACATCGTGGATTTGAATCCACAACCCGCACCGTTAAGTTTCTCTTTATAAAGATGAAACTTACGCGCTTGATTGTTCCCTTTAATCCATTGCTGTGTTTTTCGGTGGAGGAAACATGCATATCCCGAGAAATATTTTAAGGCACGTATAACCTAATAACCCGCATTGAAGCATCTATGCTTTTTAACCCTTTCTCAAACGTGAAGAGGCTTGTGCTCTGCAGTGGGACTTCAATAGGCTATAACTTACCTTATGAAGATAAATACAATTTTTTTCTTTATTTTTTTTTTTTTAAACTATTGCACACATTTAAGAAAAGACAATACAGCTTATATAATATAAAGAAAAACAGATAATGAGTTATAGGGTGCGCAAAGGCGGTCTTATCACTAAGAGCGATCTCTTCCAGACAACCTTTGGTAAGAGGAACAGAACATAGGTTTAGAGAAAACTTGACTCAGTTATACATTACTTAAACACTACATTTTTCGTGTCCCTCTTAATGACAACATTTGGGTGTTAACAATGTTTTCTTTTATCTTATAACTGCACATTTTCACAATTAATATTATCTTTATAAATGTTTTGTCATACAAATTTCATAATCATCGATATAAAACCGAATGCCAAACACTACGCAATCTAATTGAGACAGACCGCGTGAAGTTTACTAAACGATATTGAGTGGTGGTGGATGTTTAGAGTTAAAATTGCGAACAATGGCATTATATTCTATACAATTTGATAATTTAATCTTATTTCGAAAGGTACTAATACTATTTCAACTAGAAATACATATCGACGCCTACGTAATATATTTAATAGTTATATGATTTAGAAACGAATTAAAAGTGCGTGCGTTCAAAGCACACATGTCAGAAGTGAAACTTCTGATTTCCGAGACTTAGACGGAGGGAAAAGGGAAGATATGTTAGGAATTTAATGAGTTTAATTGTAATTAAATATGTCGATATTAAATGCAAATAATTTATCGAAATACCAAATGACGAATTGTATATAAAAACCTTCAAACGAATTCGGATAAAAAATGCTGCAAATCTTGGTGACGCAAGCGTTTCATCCGTAAAAAAATACCCTCATGCACCTAAAGAAGTTTCAATAAAATAAAATAGAATTAAGTTTAACTATTTTCGTTAACAAACATGTCCTATTTTGTCTAAACTTAATAAATTCTTTCACTTATTCGGGCTATCAAGCTACAAGTCTCAATTATAGGAGAAAATATCGTAAAATTATAAGAAGTTAAAGTCTCTGTAGAGGTATTTTCATGTAAAAGTGAAGGGATATCGTTGTACGAGTAAGTATTCCAGTACTAATATATAAAAGTTGAAGGGTCTGTTTAGTTAGACGAGGAAAGCTCAGAAAATACTAACATATAATGGAAAATTCTTTTAATATTGTATATCCCATTTGTCTAGGAACTAAATAATTTCAAGGTACAACCAAAACCAAAAGGATCAATGAAACACGTTACAAAACTTATACTTCCATAGCATAAATAGATAAAGCTATGCAACAATCATGTATTACAAGATGTCACTATTAGCTTTTTCATTACAATAAATTTTCGCTGGTTCAATCCTATCGTCTCGTATGTAACCCAGACGAAGTTCCTTCCACAGGTCTGTCAGTATATTGTCAGTAAGTAAGTAGCTGCCCATTAACTCCCCACTGCTCGACACAGGCCTCCTCACTCATTAGAGAGAGGGTTTTGAAAGCATCGATCCACTACGTTGCTCCACTGCGGGTTTGCAAGCATAGTTCACAAGCACGCTCTCTATGACCGGAGAGAGATCAGGTTCAGGACTGACGGCCCAACGTGCTCTCCCAGGCACGGGGGTAGAAAATACCACCAACTACACAACTTGAGCAAATACTAAGAATTTCTTCTCATGTCTGTAGCCGAACAAGCTGACCACAAGACCAATCACGCAGTATATATTTCGGACAAAATCGCGTGTTTAAAGTAATATTTTCCATATATTATACTCAACGTCATACTGAGCGTTAACGATACACTCAGTTATTATTAACTACGAAGTTAATATCAACGTAAGCACTCAACATGTCACGGTGTCAATAATACGGCTCTAAATACAGTCTAATAGTGGTTATTTTGTTTGATAGATGATGCACAAATTACATATTAACCTATTTAGGTGTCTGCATATATAAATAACATTGAACTCTTTGTTTTTTTATGGCAAAACACATGGGTTTTTCTCAATAATTATTTTAAAAAGTAATTGTTTAGAATGTTCGTTATGGCTCTTTACTCCTTCATATTTCCGAAATGGCTGGACTGATTATACGATATATACCAATCTGTATACTGTAAAACGATATTACATTATCTATATTCTGATACGTGAAGCAAAAAAACCATACACGTTTTTATAAAAATTGCGCAGACGGAGGAATGTAAACTTTCCCACGCTTATAATGCTAGTATTTTTTAAAAAACATGAGTAAAAATACATTAAATAAATAAAAAATCACATTATACACGCATCCATTCACACACACGCCTATACTCGTATACCTATTTGTCAATCGCTGACAATTATGTCAAACGTCATAAGGTTACATTAAAAAAAGTTTATATTCACAAAAGCACTAAGGAGGTTACCTTAGAATAGTATTAAATGTACGATGATAATAAATAAATGGATTTTAAATGTACGATATATGGTATATTGTAATACTTTTAATAAGTAGAAAGTTTGTAATGTTATGATATGATTTGAACATTATGAATGTAGAATATTTTTTTAATATCCCTTAAATCTGGTGGGTCTCCTTCGGAATGGAAAACGGCCAAGATAGTTCCCATATTTAAGTCTGGTAATAGACAACTTATTAAAAGGCCTATATCCATCTTATCTGTTTTAGGGAAATTGTTAGAATGTATTATATGTGAACTATTGGTTTAGAATCTAAATCGTATATCTAATGTGCCATAATGTGCCACCAGCATGTATTTTTGAAGAACAGGTCTACTCGTACTAATTTTGTAAATTTTGTGGATTCTTTATGCTCTGTTGTGGATTTCAGGTCCTCATTTGATGTGGTATACACGGACTTCAGCAAGGCATTTGATAGGGTAAAGTATAATATACTGCTGACAATACAATATAATACAAGCTGAAGACAATAGGGATTAAAAATAATTTCTTAAACTGGTTTGCCTCATACCTAGAATATCCATCGTTGTTGTGCATGATTATACTTCGAGCCCGTATATCTACATCAGGCGTTCCTCAAGGATCACATTTAGGTCCAATATTATTTAATATCTTCATTAATGATTTCCCAAATTGTTTCAAATACAGTGATAGTTATATTTTTGCAGACGATTTTAAAATATGCCGAATTATCAATTCCTCATTCGATTACTTGTTATTACAGAGGGAGTTAGAGATTTTAGTTGAGTGGTGTGATAGTAATCTAATGGTACTCAATATTGATAAATGTCAATTCATTAGATTTACCAGAAAAAGGAATTTAAGAAAATGTCACGCGGTTACCTACAAACTGGGTAAGTCCTTCCTTGAAGCAGGTTCATATTGGATAAAGAATTACATTTCACCCAACACTATGAGACTATTGCGTCCAAAGTATTGAAAATACTTGGTTACGCTCTTCGCAATACTAAAGACTTTAAGAAAGCTGGTACTAAAATAACTATTTATAATGACCGGGTTAGAAGTTGTCTCAAATATCGCAGCGTTGCCTGGAACCCACATTACTCGTCTCTCATTGATACATTGGATAAAGTACAAAGATCTTCCGTCATAATATTAAGCATGTCCCAGGTAATGCAAATAAATTAAGACACTTTCAAATGCAAGCTTTAACGAAACAGAGAGAAATTAGTGATGCTATATTTTTATTTCCGATTGTCAATGGTGTGTTGGACTGCCCACAAATATTATACAGAATTCACCTTAAGGTACCCTATGGACTACCTAAACCTGGCATAGTTACTAAACCCTTTCAACCATCAGTAAGCCGGACTAATCGGGGTTATTTAGCTCCTGTTAATAGGATGGTGAAGCAGACAGTGGTTTTGCAGGTGACATCTTTTACAATAATTTAATGTGTTTTAGAACATTTGTAAAAAAGATGTAGATATAATATATACAATTTTTTGTTGGTTAGACTAATTAATTACTACATTATTTGTTAAAATTACATTTCATTTTAAATTTCACTTTATGTTCACAATTTAGATACTCTAAATGTTCTGCGTACTTTTATATAATTTATCGTTTAATTGTCAAATTTAGGACTTGGGAATGATTTGTGCACCTATAATTACGAATGAACTTTAACGATCATTGTACTTTATGGAATTTTATATAAGCCTATTATTTAAGATCATACCTGTTGGTGCTGCAATAATAAATAAAGAAAAAAATTTATTGACCGTTGCATAAACCAATTGCTATCCGACCGCCATCTATTGTTGAATTTTTTAACAATACATCTACTCCTTGCTAGATGGTGTAAGTAGCGCAACAATACACAGCGCTATTTTAACAAGGAGTTCTGTAATAAATCTATAGATGGCGCTTATTTACGCCTATCTATATTACTATTATAAACTTTAAAAATAGCAAACTTAAACCGCAACTGTTTATAGTACGAATATAAAAGAAAGTAGCTTACGCTGTCTGTTGCCTTATAGCTTTTAAAGTGTTAAACGAAATTTAATGTAGTTTTCAACAACTCAAAACGAAAGTACACATGTATAACACATACTCATTATAGAACAGAAAAGCGTAGATATTATATTATTAAATATCAAAAGGACAACACACAGTAACCATTTTTACCAAGCATTTTATACAATACGATATAATTCCTTATTCAATTAAATACGCTGAATATTTCATGAAGATCAAAACTGCCTTTACCACCGTTTCATCGAAATGGATATCTTAGAAAATATCAGTAATTTAAAAAGGGGAGGCACAGCGGTTGGCGGGCCGTGTTTTTCGATAGGTTTGGCAACGGTTGGCAAAGTTAAATAAGCACTACTGCTCGTCATATTAAAAGAATATTTTTTCACTACCTAATAGATGTGGTATTATTGATTTTAGCTTAAACTTAATTACTTTAAAAAGATACTCTTAAATTACTATATTATAATACGAAAACGGTCGGGGTCGGCCAGAATATTTATCAATCCATTTGCGCAATTTAAGTTTTCTTTATTTTCTTATTTTAAATGTATAATCTCGTATTAATTATTATAGTGTTAATTAGATGCATAGTTTTTGTTTACTTTTTATTCCAATATAGTGCATGCCTTTTATTTATAAACGTACAAAATGTGAATACATGTATTTTATTATAAGAAGTACTTATACGAGATCTAGTTGGTAAGCCTTTATCAATAAATAAACAAATGTCGTAATTTAAAACCCATATATAAGTATACACAGACGCAGTTGCGTAGGTCAGTTAGTTTATATCTAAATAATATGTTGACGTTCTCGCTGGCGCAATGGTTTGAGTACTCGCTCGTGAGTACTCGCGAAATTGCATTTTTGATGCAGGGAATATGGTAAATGGTGCTCTGCACGCCTTTATGAATAGTCAGGTGGTGTCTCAAAGGCCCAGACTAGCTGTGCATGCAGGAGTGTTGGTGCCAACACTTATGTATGGTAGTGAAAGTTGGGTATGGAAAATAATCTCATAAGTAAATTAAATGCTGTAGAGATGAGAGTGTTGAGAAGTATGAGTGGATTGAGACTGAGCGACAAAGTAAGAAATAGTGTGATAAGAGAACTATGTGGTAAAAAAGAAGATGTAGTAACTAAAATTGAGAAAGGTATGCTTAGATGGTTTGGGCACGTAGAGAGAATGAATGTAATGAGACTGACATAAAGGATTTATGAGTCAAGAGTGAATGCGAAAGTTGGAAGGGGAAGACCGAGGCGAACGTTCCTGGACTAAATTCAGGACATTTTAAATAACGACCAAATCAAGAGTACTCTAAACCGACGAACTTGTATGAAAGGTTTAATGAGAATGTAAGAAGCGCAGGAGGTGTGCAAGGATCGTGGTGCGTGAAAGGACGTGGTCTCTGCCCTTCCCTATGGGAATGAGGCGTGGTGCTATGTATGTATTATTTTTCTGAGTCGGGTCTGGTGGGAGACTTCGGCCGTGGCTAGCAGCCACCCTACCAGCAAAGTCATACCACCGAGCAAAGAAATTTATGTTCCAATACGATGCTGTGTAGAAAGCATTAGAGGTAAATTGCTTCTTCACTTAGGTGTAATCAGTCAAACGCTAACATGTCAATAAATGTAAAAATAATACGAAGTGTCTCATTTGAATTATAATTTTTTTATTCATTTATTATTCATAGATACTTTATCGTAACATTACGACGTTTAATAATATGATTGCTAATATAAAAGTTAACTACTTAGAATATTATAATTTATACTATATAATTTTCATAGTAAATAAAATTGCTAAGGCCAATATATTTTTATATTTAAAATAAATAACTTCAAAGACCTGTAAGCCCTTTTAATCTACTTCTTTATACTTACGTAAAATTGTAATAAGTTTAAATTAAAATAAAAGAGGTTACCAATGATTTCAATAGAATATTTATTTTTATTATGCTGCTTAGCTTATAAGCAAAATCATATAAATTATATACAGGGTTGTTGGTAATTCGATGTTATCCCGTTAAAAGGCGGTGAGGTGAGTTTTTACGATAATTTAAACCTCCATAAGCATTATATAAGCTATTTTTCAGTTACCATGATTTTTAGTTCTGATTTATAAAAATAATTAAAAACTCGTTACTAAAATAACAAATATCGGTCCAAATTTTAAACAACAGACGAAAGGAGATGATATCAATATTTCTTTGAGATCACTTTCCACTAAATTGCCTTAAAAATATTTTAAAAAATAAACGTTATGGAACTTGGCTTGCAGATTATATCCAAAACTTAACCATTAGCGCTATATCAATGCATAACAACTAGGATTCTATTTCAAAGATTGTAAAAAAGGAAGCGGGCGGAAATTCGTATTGGAAATAAACTTAAAGTCCGTCTTTAATCTCTTTTTTCCCAAAAATGGTTCAAATTATCGCAGAAAGTCACCTTTATCGCATCCAAACGTCGAATTACGAATACACTTGTATATTCACCAATGCATAAAACCAGCTCCCTTACGCATTGATTTCTGTTTTAATATGCAATAAATATTTTTATTAGACGAGCTTATGAAATGAAATTTTATTATAAGTTTACAATTGCTTACAACAGGCTCTTAAATAACGTGAATTACTGGCTCCTGGACTAGATCTGTGTTTCAGGAACCAGTACCCACTCCGATTACAGCTAAATATAAGAATGTAAAATAAAATAAACTATTGTTATGAAATTACCAAAAAATTGCATGTATTGAAACTTCTAGAATTTATAAATAAATTAAAACACAATACATCCTGTTATCACTGTAAATATTTCACAATTGTCATGTTTACACTTGCTATCACTGTTGCAATTTACTCGTAGTTTTAATGTGGTGACGAGTCAGTGACTTATCGCTTGTACTTAAAACATAATATATAAATCTAATGTCACGATTTTCTGTGATATATCTATCTGTAAAACTGTATGGTATAAAATTAAACATATAATTAGACGTTTTGTTTTCACAAATTATTTATATATTACACATTTATAATTTTATTCTTCATTGACAAGCCACGAATTAACCTTTCCCGCCAACAACTAACTTCGCTGGTGGCGCCCTCCCTCGCAATCTATGAGTACCAGATATTTTATACATTTATACTTTATAATCTATGATCTTGTTATTGTTATTGAAAATGTTTGTTACTATAAAAATCGATATAACTGAAGAGTGTTAATGACTTTACATAGCCAAAACAATTTCTTTAATGTTAAAGGTAAAATCTTTATAGGTCATTATTTATTATTGAATTAGGCTATATCTGAATGTAATCATTTATCAGTGAACAAAACCAGCCCTTTCGTGCACTGATATGCAATTAAAATTTAACCAACAAGAAATTATATTAAAATATATTTTTTTTCTTTCAATAAATAATACAAAGTAACAGAAGGAACAATGTAAAAGTGGCAAAGTATGTAACTGAACCAATCTTCATCATATTGGCTTAGCAATTGATCTATCTATTAATAAATTAAGGGTAAATAGATTTTTTGGTCAGGAGCTGTTTATGATGACGAAAACCAAGGACAAAAGAATCATATTCTTTATTTGATAATAAAAGCAAGACATAAACTGTGTAATTTATGGAATAAACAATTTAATTGTTAAAGTTAACATACCTTTTTTTAACATATGAATTTTTAATGTATCAATGCATAATACCAGCCCGTTTATGCTTTGACCCATTTTAGAGATCGTAATTTGTAACAAATAAATAGTTTATACAGCATAAATGACATTATGGGAAGGTAAATAAGGTTAAAATTTGTGTATTTTTATATTTAAAATGGGTTTTAACAGAAAATTTAATTTAAAATGTATATTTCATATATACATTTTTATGTGATTTTTTGTAGCAAATTACTTTGTACCTACTCAAGTGCATTTAAGTATAAATATTCTAAAGAAATAAACACAACCCAATAATAAAATAAATGTAACATTTTCAGTAAATGCGATTATTTTTGTATTATTATATGTGTATAATTGCATGTTTTCAAACTTGGAATAAATAATATATTAAACTAAATTGTACTACAAATTCGTAATTCTAATATATTATCTACAACCACCAAAATAACAAACAAATTATTTCGTGGTTGTATGATAGTTTATTTATACCAACAATTATACAGATAATAAATGTTTTTTATAGTGTCAAAACAGGTATAATACTTTTTATTATCTGTACTGCCATCATTTTAATAGAATCCAAGCCCATAATATAAACTATTGCCATAAAAAAGGTATAGATAGAATAAAATATTCTTAAGATGGGTTTATTTGTATTGAAAACTTTTTGTGAAATCGTCCATCTGAATGAAATAAATGTAATTATGTATTATTATAATTATTAAATAAATGTAATTCCAGTACTAAATATGAAATGTAATGTCATCTTCTTTCAATTATTTATTTATAATGGATGTTGATGGTTATACAATTCCCATCTGAATATTAAATTTATTTATTTAAAGTAAAGTAAATCAACTAACGCTTTGAGATTACTTAAAAAATAAAACATTATAAAGCATATTAAATGTTATAATAGATCCGATATAACATATGTGATTAACTATATCTACTGTTTTAATATTGCAGTTGTTAAACATATATATACTTAATTTTCTAAGTCTTTTTTATAAAATAACTTTGACACAGTTTATAGAACATTATAATTATGTTGTTGAGTATTTTTTATTGGAAAGCGTCGTAAAGAGGGTCCTGGCTGCGATCTAGTTTGTAACGCTTCGTTTGTTCTACGTCGTCCTCTATATAATCGCATGGAGCTAGTAACTGAAACAATAATTACTTATGAATAAGAGACAAGGTATGAAAACCATGACATTCTAAGTAAAAGTAAGTAGCAGCCCATTAACGTCCCACTGCTGGGCACAGGCCTCCTCACTCCGAAGAGAGAGGGTTTTTAGAGCATAGACCCACCACGCTGCTCCACTGCGGATTGGCAGGCGACATTCTAAAGATTAGACATAATTTTTGTCAAAAAACATCGTATCTTGGGCAGACACTGATAAGTTCTTTTGTTAAATTATGCCTAAATCTTTATAGGTCATCAATATGTGTTCCCAAGTAAAATCTAAGGAATTTTTCATATTCTGTAGCATGAACTAAAAACTCTCTTTCCTATGGGTTTAGTATACTCGATATCCAAAAAAGAATGATTAAAATTTTATTATCAATCCCCTCACATATTGGTAGAGAGCCGAATAGAAAGAGAGTAGAAGCCGATTAAAGTGAGTGAGTGAACCCTCGTAACTTTACATTCCAAGTCGTTTTCTAATATGATCATCATTCGTACATTGAAAATAAAAGTATTCGACAATTTGGCATACTTGAATAACGAATTTTTGAGTTTGAATTAGTTTTACAAAGACATATTAATGGATCCACGTATCCATTACCACATCACGGCTCAAAACATATTAAACAGAATATGCCTGTTAAAACAGTTGTAATCAATTAATAAAATAATTATATTAAAAAAAATATGCAGCAACGAACATACGGTTTACCGGGCGTTTTTAATTAATAAAGTGTAATTATTTACTTAATTAACATTGTCAAAATCAATAATGCGCTCGTGTCTAAGAATGTGTGCACGAATGAGTTCTGAATTTGTTTTAATTTAAAAAATACACATAAGTCAAAAACGAATTAAATAAAGTAATGTTTGAAATAAACATTTCTCTTTTAACTTTATAAAGTCTAATCTTGGAAATGAATAATCAAAAGATGTATACAAATGACACCTTGTGTCTTAAGAGAGATCTATTCCAGGCTCATTAAAAGTGAGAGAATTCATGCATTTATGCACAAAGCCCACATAAACCCAATAGAACCCACTTCATCAATGAGACACAAGAGTATTAGCTTCCGTATTCTCTGATGTCTCGGATGAGTCCGACTGAGAATTCACGATTGCGGGAGCAGGATCCCGCCTCCAACCCGGTAAGAGGGCATATTTAATAAAAATATGAAACAAATACCTTTTCCGTTAAAGCTTTTCCTTCCAATAAATACTTTAGTTTATGCATTTGACACGGAGAGAGGATTTTTTCTAAGCTTATATCTTCACGTTTGTGGCCATCCCGTTTACCGTTCGTCCATCCATGGGAATACTGGAAGGTTTGGCAAGCAACCGATGTCATGGTGACCACGATTAACAGCAATGTAGCGTTCGAAACCATGGTGTCGACCTGGAACAAGAATTTCTTATTTTAATTAAATTATTATAATAAGCTTACACTGTTTCGATATATATCTGAAGTGAAACTTTTTTAGGCGCATGAGGGTAAAATTTTTACGGATGAAACGCGTGATTTCATAAATACTCTTTACGAAATTTTAATTAACAATAGAATTTCCAAAGTAATTATTAACTTACAATTATTTTGTATATATTTAAATTGAGATTAGGTATTTTTACTATTTATAAAAATCACGAGGAATTTAATTTAATATTCATCGTCTGATATTTTACTATATTTACTACTATTAAATATTATTTTTATTAATTATTCCCTACCTCTAAGTCTCGGAAATCTAACGATTTAGATTTGTATAAATACAAACAAGACTTAAAAATTAATATACCAAAGAACTGACACTTTTAACTTTTCAAATTTTCTGTCGCTAAACACTTCTTTAAACAGAAGGGTTAGAAAACTTTTGTAAACTCTCTTTCTATGTTATCAGTTTGCTAGAATTTCACATTAGATGACAAAAATGACACCAAAAATGGCACATCTTTTATTTGTGTCGACGAAACCTTAGTCTCTACATAGTCTTTAATTAATTCAATCCAAAATTAAACCGATGTTATTGCCGATAAGCTACTAGTCAAAATACTATCAAAATTGTTTTGGTCATTTCACAAAAATACAAATACTTTATTGTCGTCATTTCTTATATCTATTTAGCAAAACAGTTTTAACATGAGTACAGACTTTTCAATTTTATTTATGCCTATCTATATATAAACTGTAAACAAAATATTATTACAACTTAAATGTATAGTAAAGAAAGAGCAAATGTTTACTTCCATTGGAGCCTACAAAGTGCTTTCCTACGCGTGTTTTTTCATATTTCTTAATGTAAACCATCTTGTTTTTCTAGTTATTGTAAATTTTCACACAGACACTTTTGTTCAAATGTTTGAATAAAATTTAGAATCTATTTTTGTACGATGTATTGCCAATATTTCGATTAGACATAGCAAGATTACATAAAATCAAAATATTATTTATTCAAGTACGCTCAAAAAGCACTTTTGAATCGTCAACAGTCTGTCCGTTGGTAACAATCTACCACCGGTTTGGAAAGTGAATTCCACTGAGAAGAAACCGGCAAGAAACTCAGCGGTTACTCCTTTAACCATAGCTTTTGTAGCGAACAATGTATTTAGCATTCATGTGCAACTGGAATCAAGTCCAAACATCTTTGTCCCTTAAATAATCTTCAATATTATTGATGCTTTTTGTAAGAGGAAATTTTTAATATATTTCTTAAAACTTTGTGGATCAATCAACAGTATAATAACAATCATAGGTGCCTTTATTATTTGAAAAGGTAAGGAAATGTAATTATTTATAACAGCTGTGCCCGCGCATTTTTTTTTAAATCTTAGCCAATTCGTTTCATGTAAATTGAAACTAGCAGCAAGTTTTTATTCCAATAAATAAAGGAAATAAATTCTCAACGGTTTTAAAGAAACAAAAATGTGTAATTAGTAGCTCCCCTTACTTAAACACGTATTTTGTTCTCAGGTTCCAACTGTCCTGTAATTACATAGCCCTCTCTCAATTCACTTATTTTTACGCTAAGTTAGAAAGCGAGTGTTAAAACAATTTTAAATACAGTGCTATTTTTGGATTCAAAGTCATTGTACAGTGCTATTTTTAAACTTTAAATTTATGAAATAGAAATCTAAATTTCAACACGACGTCAATAATAGTAAATACGTAATAAAACTCTCAGATAACTTTCTAAAGATGTCACTTAATATATTCAAATCCCTTATTAAAAGAAAAACTGTTATTATAATTTGAAAGATTACTATAAAAAAGCGTAGGTGTTAATGAATTGCTCTAATGTACATAAAATAAATGAATATTATATTGTAATGATAATGGTAATAAAATGATACTCGAATGAGTTTGTTGTGGGACAGACAGGATCAGGACGTTAATGTTAAATAACTATTTACAATCTATAATTACGAGGATTCCTTCGCGCCATGTTCTGAGAAGAGCCCAAAACAAAGTCAGTCGGGTTTGCGTTGGTTTTCTCATCATCATTACAATATATATTTTTAATTTATTCTATTTCGATGCAATTCCATGCTTTATTATACTCTTTGTAGTCCTTCAAATTATATGTAAAACGATTTCTCAATTAGTTTTCTTTTAAAAAATAAAAAGTAAATAGAAGTAGATAAGTGACATCTTTGAGAGTTCTTTTGGGAGTTTTGTGTAGCCTACTAGAATTTACAGCAATTTAGTTTTGTTTCATGAGTTAAGTGTGACAGTTCATTCTCATTTAATACCCATAAAATAAACTATACCTATTATTATTTTAAAAAAAAAAAGTCATTATTATTTAAATTGCATTTATTCATATATTTTTACAACCATCTCCAATAACCATATTAAAAGGATAAGAGATACTTATAACGTGGTAGATCATTCAATACACCTGCGTGACTTCCACCCCACGATCACGTCAATTCTCTATAATGTAACGATTTGTCATATGAAACGGAAATATTGGTTTACGATATTGTTAGTATCACGTGCGGACAATTTGTTTCAAACTACAGACTCTATATAGAGGATATAAGATAAAAATCTTGTTTTCCATCAAATTTCATTTTACTGTTTGTAAAACTTAACGAGTTGTCTGTGCTCTGTAGTGGGCACTTAATAGATTGTTTCTTTCTTACTTTACTTTGTTATAAAGCATAGTACCTTTTCCAGTGAGGAAAGAGTGTGTAAGGTATTCGAATAGCCTAAAAAGCTATATATTTGAGTCATTACTGGTCATTTAACTGCCTCATTGGTCTAGTGGTTAGCATGTTCGGCCACAGACATGAGGTCCTGTATTCGGATCCCGGGTCGGGACTATTAAAAAATCGATATTGAGGTTTCTATTAAGATTTTCTCAATATTTGCCCAAAGTTGGGAAGTTGGCGGTGCGCTTCACCCCAGTGCCTCGGAGAGCACGTTAAGCCGTTGGTCCTGCGCCTGTTCTCTCTCCGGTCGTGTCAAATTTCCGTCACATCGGACTATGAGAGTGAAGGAATAGAGAATGCACTTGTGTACTATGCCTGCCGACCAGCAGTGAAGCTCTAAAAACCTTCTCTCATATGAGTGAGGAAGCCTGTGCTCAGCCGTGGGACGTTAATGGGCTATTACTTACTTTACTGGTAATTTAAGGACTTAGTATAACTGAATTACCTCCTTAGTATTGATTAAAGATAGTCGGGTTTTATCGTGATTATTTTGTCGACTTTTTCGTACTAAAGTCTGAAAATATAACAAATTTTTGAGACAGATATTAGATATATAGTTATTGCTGTGACAATATATACACTTCATGTCTAAATATCAACAAGGTTTAAAAGTATCTTAATTTAAACTTATCGAATTTTACTCTAGAATAGTCTGATCATAACTGACACTTAAATTGATTTAAAAAGTGGATCACAAAATTTTATTTTAAGATGTACTATGAGGATATAAACTAGTCTGCTGTAGACCACACTAATGAAGTAAAATGTAACTGCCTCTCTATCTTCACTAACATGTACTATATCTCCCTCACAACTTTATTTCTCCTCGCCCGATCACACTTTTCGTAACGCTCTCATCAGGAATTGACCAGCTGTGAGTGTAGAGTGAATGAAGTAATGTAGAGTGTAGTATGATATTTGATGAGATTTTGCGCTAATTTGAGGTTTTTTTCTGAGCGCATTTGTTTATATTCTTAAGAATCTACTTCAAAGTAAGATTTCTAATCTAAAGTTAATCGCAAGGTCACACACAAGTTGGACACTTGAGTTGGTTTTATAAAGTTTTGGTTAGATCATTGGTTTTGTCTATCAAGAAATTACCTGTGTATTTTTTTATTGCTGACAGGTTAGCCCTTAACTGTGGTCATCCCTGATGGTAAATAATGATACAGTATAAAAATGGAAGCGCGCTAATCTGGTAAGGGGCAATTTACCTCTTATGATTTTTACACAGCATCGTGCCGGAACACAAATCTATTTGCTCGGCAATACGTCTTTGCTGGTAGGGTGGTAACTAGCCACGGGCAAAGCCTCCCACCAGTCCTGAATAAGATAAGTTAGAAAATAAAAGCGAATGCTGAAGTAAGGAATCTTGCAATTTGTTTACACATACCTTGGAGGTTACGTAAAACCATCGATTCAAAACCTGATCTATTTCCAATCGTATCCTAAGACTGTAGCTCTATTGGTCTATGGAAATATATCATAAACTGTGCATTAGAAACTGCACATAATTTTTTACACCATAATATTTAATCCCTCTATTAAATCTCTCTGAGACTATCCTAGCCAAAAATAGCTTAAAATGGTGTTACCATAAAACAATTACAACATAGTCTTTATTTCAAATGGAATAGGATAGGTTTGTTGATATGGAATAGCGTAGGTTTTATTTGTTATGTAAGTGAAATCATAGTAAAGCGAAAATATACAGTAAAAATAAAACAGAGACATGTATATCATGAAACCTTCAAAGGATATTTGATCCTCTTGTGTACATTTACCTCGTTCGCATCATTTCTCAATAGGATAACGAGTTGTCATTCGAAACGTAAAGATCAACTGAGGGTATTGCTTATAGTTTGCTTAGTAGGACAGTCAATTGGGTTCAAAGTTTAAGAATAGTTTTTGTAAAACTGAAAACTACTTTAGGCGCGCTGGAAACTTTGTTTTGTGGCTCTCGTCGACTAACGAAACGATAGAATTTTTTTATCATACATACACACCATAACGCATCATTCCCATAGGGGTAAGCAGAGACCACGGCCTTCCACTTGCCACGATCCTTGCATATCTCCTTCGGTTCTTTCAACATCAATATACCATTCACACAAGTTCGTCGGTTTAAAGTCCTCTTGACATGACCATTATTTAAAATGTCCTGGATTTAATCCAGGAACATTCGTCTTGGTCTTCCCCTGCCAACCTTCCCATTCACTCTTTTTCCATAAATCCTTATTGTCAGTCTCTTTTCATTCATTTTATCTACGTGCCCAAACTATATAACTATATAAGTACAACTTTCTCAATATTAGTCACTACATCTTCTTTTATACCACAACATTCTCTTATCACACAATTTCTAACTTTGGCACTCAGTTTAAATCCACTCAAACTTCTTAACGGTCTCATCTCTACCGCATTTATTTTGCTTATATGCTTTTTCTGTCATACCCAATTCCTCCATGCACAGCCAGTCTGGCCCTTTGAGACACCATCTGGGTATACATAAAAGCATGCAGAACACCATTTACCAAATTCCCTGAATTCACTCTCCTTTCAGTATCTCTTTCACATGTTCCATCTTTTGTAAAATTACTAATAACAAATACATCATTGACAATGATTAAAAGAAAATAATAATTGTACGTATTGTAAATTGTATTACTTTATGAATAAAAAATTAAGATATTTCGTATTATTAAGCTCATAGATGCCTTCGCTTGTGTCATGTGGTATTACGACAACATATGAATTTTTGGTTCCAAATGTGGGACTCGCTGAGGGAACAAAATACCTTCTAAAATAATCAAAGACACCGTTTTCTAACTCTGAGAGCTTTTAACTTCTAACATTCGAATCTGAGACCCTATATGAAGCTGACACAATGATAGTTATGAAACATCAACCCTTACAGCCATGAGAACCTCCGCTTGTAGTTCCCAAGGGAGACCGCTTGTAACCTAACTATATTAATTAAATGGAATAATAGTGCAAATGTAGCTTCGCTCCTGAAAGTCCCCAGTTCGATTCCATCAAGGATATTTGTATTTGTCTATGTTTAAACTGTTGGCAAAGTAAAATAGCTCTTAACAGCTTTGCGTGATTTACCATGAGGTAAATGATAATAAAGTTGAGGTCTACGACACCTATGAGTGAGGAGACCTGTGCCGAGCTGTGGGACATTAATAGGAAATTAATAGGCAATACCCGGACTTGACCTGGATGGACCCGCTAGCGTAGCCAGCGGGAACCAGCCCGTATGATTGCGGGCAACACAAAATACCAGGCATCAAATTGATGTCTGAGGAAGATGCCCGGGCAAGGAGGCACTGCCTCGAGGCCCGCAGCCCTCAACTAAAGTTGAGAAGAACCCAGGACGACATTAATAGGTTGCTACTTACCTATTTTTATGGGGTAAGGACCCTGATGGCCCAGTGGATACATAAACAGGAATCACTATATGCTGCTTGTAGAACTATGTATCTATTTGCTGTTTAAAATACATTTTCAATTAGTTAATTCAATCGTTAAAATATAACTTTTTTATGAATATTCACAACTTTAATACATATATAGCAAACATTAATTCATTATTTAAATTTATTTTGTCTATTTATTTGCACGTTTCTATTTTTTTAATGACTTCAAAAAGTACCGGCACACCTTTCTTGTATTATTCTTTTTACATTACTGAAGTTATTTTTGGGTTAACACACGGATTGAATTACAAAGAGACGCTGGGCTTATTTTTGCAATAATTATCCCTATTTTGGGACTACACTTGGATAAAATTAGAGAAACCAGTTCCCTGGGTACTTAAATTGCCTTATTAACGAGTAGTTAAACGCACAACGGTTTCCCTGTCTAGTCCTAACTGAATTAGAATGAAATAGAGAGAGGTGTGACTGGGTTTCTTAATTATTATGCCTACGATTGTGTTAATCACGTGTGATTAATAAAATATCATAAATCTACAGCATTTCTGTTAAAATTCTGTTCTTAAGGGCCATTAAAAACTTTGATTATCAAATTTTGAGCGAGTTTTAGGTTTTGAAAAAATATCACCCACTCTTTTCGCGCTTTCAATCAAAAAATATTGGAAAAAATTGATAAAGACAAAAAATGTAATAAATTCAATTCCATAGAACTTTTATTATCAAAATTTTTCTTGTAAAATTGTAAATTTCCGAGTTTTGGAATAAATAAAATATCACCCCATCTTGGGTTCTAATTTGAAAAATATTGATCCTAGGGAAAATTCATGAGGACCAAAATTGGAGGAAATTTAATTACAAACAAAAAGTTGTTTGTAATTGAATTTCCAAAAATGGTAATAACCAAAGGGTTATTACCATTTTTGACGTAAAGACGCAAATAGGCGAGTTATTTCATTAAACAAAAAGAAATCAGCCTTAAATTAAAGATGGCGAAAGATGCAACAGGGTGCGGATCCCAAAAGCCTGCTATGGTTCCTGAAGAATTCCTTTTTTGATCTAATTGGACTAGGCTGGGCTTCCTTATTGAAATCTTTTTTTATTGCTGACAGGTTAGCGCTTGACTGTGATCACGCCTGATGGTAAATGATGATACAAAGCATCGTATCAGAACACAAGCGTATTTGCTTAACAGTCTTTGCTTGTAGGGTGGTAGCTAGCAGCCGAAGTCTCCCACCAGTCCAGATTCAGACAAATTAGATAATGCAATTTCCTAAATTCGCCTTTCCGCAGATCGTAGCCTAGACATCTGCTAGCAAAGTGAGGACTCGCACCAATACACCCATGAGGCCATCAATTGAAACTATTTACTATATTGAAACATTTTTCAAACTTTATTTTGAAATTTATTTCGTGGGTAGTTATATATCAACAGAAATAATTAATATTACTTATAGCTCCCAACAATTGTTTGAAATGCGACCAAATCTGATATAAACGGACGCCTTGCAATTCATCAAAACGACAGATTTTAGATAAACATAGACAAGTCCCAGAACGTCCCTACTTCGTCGTATAGTTTATAAACCATGTGTCTTTAAGTTAACAAGTTAACTTACTTCATAAAAATTAAATTAAGTTAGCAACTGCACTAATTTTACTTTTGCGAATGAATTTCTAAACTGTAAATTACGTTAGATGGTTTAGATGGTTTGGTCATGTAGGGAAATAATGAAAGGAGACTTACAAAAAGGATTTATGAGTCAAGAGTGAATGGGAATGTTGGAAATGGAAGACCAAGACGAACGTTCCTGGACCAAATCAAATTTTAAATAAGGGCCAGGTCAAGAGCACTCTAAACTGACGAACTTGTATGAAATGTTTAAGCAGAATGAAAGAAGCGAAGGAGATATGCAAGGATCGTGGTAAGTGGAAGGACGTGGTCTTTGCCTACCCCTATGGGAATGAGGCGCGATGCTATGTATGTAAATAACGTTATATTATTTAATTCCTTGTTTATTTTAAGTCGTGTTTTGGCGGCCTCGGTAAAAGAGATATTAAGTTTGATTCCCAGGAGAAGAAATTTAGAAAATTGCATATTCTCATTCGGTGCTGTCTGATTTAATGGCAGACTTTTTCTGTAGTTAGTTATCATAACATAATATACAATTAACTCAAGTATATTAATAGTATACCTAATATATAAGACTGCCTCATTGGTCTAGTGGTCAGCTTGTTTGCCTACAGGCATGAAGTCCTGGATTGGAATCCCAAAAAATCGATATTGAGTTTTCTGTTTCTCAGTATTGGACCTGACCTCTCTCCAGTCGTCGACACGTCGACTATGAGAGTGCAGGAATATAGGACTACAGAGTGTACATATATTTGCACATACATTTGCGTAATATGCTCCCCAACTCGTAGTGGAGCATCATGGTGGGTCAATATTCAATATTCTAAAAACCCTCTCTCCGATGAGTGATGAGGCATGTGCCAATCAGAGGGACGTTAATGAGTCTCTTTTACAAATTGCTCTTATGTTAGCTTGGTGGGTCTATGCTCTTAAAAACCTCTCTCCTTTGAGGCGTCCCAGGCCCAGCTGTGGGACGTAAATGGGCTGCAAACTTATCTCTTACCTTTAGTGAGTAAGAAGCTGTGTAACCACAAGAGGTAAAAACTTTTTACCAGGTTAGCCACCTTTTATCACTATATCATCACGAGATCAGGTGAGAATACAATCAACTCCTAACCTTTCAGTAATAGAAAAATCTAGGAAATTATTGTTATACAAACGTATAAACAAAATTAAGCTGTCTGATTGTAATATTCAAATAATATAAAGTAGCAAGTGACTGATGACTGGTTCATTGATCTAGTGGTTAGCATGTTCGACTACAAACATAGGGTCCTGGGTTCAAGTCTCGGGCCAATTCGAAATAGATATTGAGTTTTCTATTAAGATTTTATCAATATTTGACTGAAGTTGGGTAGTTGGCTGCGTGATCCACCCCCGTGCCTCGGAGAGTACGTTATGCCGTCTGTCCTGCGCCTGACTCTCCGGTTGTGTCCGATGTTCGTCACATCAGACTATGAGAGTGAATTAATAGAGAGTGCACTTGTATACTGTGCCTGCCAATCCGCAATGGGGCAGCGTGGTGGATGTACGCTCTCTCATATGAGTGAGGAGGCCCATGCCCAGCAGTGGGACGTTAATGGACTGCTATTTACCTTTTTTAAGTATCAAATTATTAATGCCCCACTGGTCAACTCAGTTCTCCTCAATTATAAAAAAGAGGGTTTTTAAATCATAATAATGTTTATTCAAGTAGGTTCAAAAGCCCATGTCGGTAACCTGTCCGTTGTTAACAAATTTACCACCGGTTCGGAAAGTTGATTCCGCTGAGAAGAAACAGGCAACAAACTCGGCCCTTACTCTTTTAAATATAGTGAAATATTTTCCTTTTTATAGCATAAACCCGCCATGTTGCTCCACTGCGGATTAGCAGGCTACACAATACCTACTTATGTTTACGCGATATTTACATTAAAACTCTTTTTTTACCACTGGCTCGTTTGTCAAAACTATTTGTAACTGTTATAATATACATAAAGGAAATTTTAGTAAAACATATTTTTTTGGCTGTGATATATCGAAAATTAAATATTTATTATCGTAGGGTGTTTTTTTAGAAGGACGATAATTTCACACTAATTTTTTGGTAAAAGGCTGGTAATTCAGATGCTATCTTAATAAAAATACAAATTTAAATGCAATTTATTGTACACCATAAAAAATACTAGAAATAAAAATAATAATTTGTATAATATAATAATTGTAATAAATTAGTTAAATATTTTGTTTTGTATTTTTAACAGAATAAAGATTTATTTATTAAACCTATGCAAAAGGTTTTAAAAGGCGGACTTAGTTTAAGGGACTTTTTGTTACGAAAAAAAGTACGCAGGGTCTAAAAATAGTAAATATATAACAATATATTCTATTTGAGAATCATTTTTTTTAATGCAATTTTTGAAATTTTACTTTTACATTATGATAACATATAAAAAATTGAGTATTACCTTTCGATGAGTATATATTTTCGTCAGCTAACACTCACTAGACCTGATGACACTATTATTTAATTAAAGTTTAGTTCCGTTTCGTCTGTAGGATGCCGGATGACTACACTTGATAAACTGAAACTTACCCCTTTTATATAAAACGGGACGCTCTACAAAGGGCGCAGAAGCGTGCGTATTATTTCAAAGTTACACCCACGTGATATTTATTCGTATAGGATTTAAATATTTTATTATACAAGCTGTTAAGAGACCGATCCCAAGAACAAAGAGAGATGACAGTACTAATAACAACTTTGATGATGAGAAGAGAAAAAAAAACATATTTATAAAATGTTTTATTAGCATTATTAACGCTCTATTATGTTAGTACCGCTAAATGTAGCGAAAGTTGCATAAAAAATACAGTAATTTAAAAAAAAACCAACAGTTAAACACAATCAGCTGACGCTCGGGTCAACGACCACACACTTCCTGCACCGGTGACTGTCTTTGGCGGGACGGGAGCAGTCTTCTAACACCGTGTATACAAAGGAAAAGTATTCTAGTTTATAGATCAGATCTTTTAAATTATACTTACGAAAACAACCATTAACAGAACTTTTGAATCGTCAAAAACATCCACACATTTCAATATACGACTGATGATGATACGACTAAAAATCTAAAGTTACGACAGTTCCTTTGCTGTCATGAGAAGAGCTCACAACAAACTCAGCCGGATATCCTTTTTTTACTATATTGTGATATCATCATTACAATATTGTATTAATTTATTTTATGTTGTGTATAGCAATTCATTCGCATCCAAGCTTTTTTATCGTTAACGTAATCCTTCAAATTATAGTAAGATATTTCAATTAATATTCTTTTAACGAAGGATTTCAATATATTATGTGATATCTCTTTTTCGACTCGGAAGGATGTTCCAGGGTATGCCGGCTAAAACCCAGCGGTGCTCCTTCATCACTCGGAGACGGGGTCACGAGAACGCGACTAACGGATATTCGCAACCCCGCCTGCCTCTTTAGGCCCAACTCGGTCAATGACCAAAACTTTCTCCGAAGGTGGATTGGCTGGAGCACCTGGTAAGCCACCGACCACCTCGCGCGACCTCTCTTTGTTGGGCAACGGACCCGCTTCCGTTACCCAAAGGTCACCACTAAGGAGGGCGATGGCGATCATGGGCCTCTCGCCTCCTTCTCGGCTTTCTCCTGCGAACAGTCGATGTGGTCATGTTCGCCTTCCTACACCGTTTCGCCATATCCTTCCGTGACATGACATTCCCGCAGAGGTAGAGCGTAGCACACCATGCTCTCTCGCTGCTCACCATCATTCTAATGACGGTGGGGAGCGAGAGCGCGGCACGGTGAACAGTCTAGGCTGGGTACGCCTCAAGCGTATGTGACATCTCTAGAACGTTTCCTGAGAGTTTGTTATAGAAACGTATACGGTTACTCATGAGTTTCTAATTTTATGTAGTCTACTAGAATTTATAACAAGTTTCTTTTGAAATATAAAGCTCAACTATATGTAACAGAAATTATTTTGTCTACCATAATATGTAAAATTTATAGTTTCTATTTCAGTAGACTTTTAAATTTTAAAAAGACAATTTTATCAATGATTTATCGTCACACAAATTTTCACGCAATTGTACAACAGCATGAAGTCATTGTGGAAGGCCCACATCGTATTATCTTACCGTCTTTCTTCTGAACACGCTCATTTAATTTATTTAAACATAAAAAAATGCGCCTTATATTATTGTAATTTACTGCAAATGTAATAAAATCTATTGTTGTTTTACGTAATTATCAGTTCCAGTTATATTAGGATGGTAAAGTAAAACTACCCTTGTAAAATTAAAAAAAATATATTCTATTACGAAGTTATCTTAAAACTGTTTTTAAACCACCTGGTCTTGGATTTGAGTCCTGGATCGAGCGGATTCAATAATCAATATTGAGTTTACCCGAAGTTGGAAAGTCGTCGGTGTACTCCACCCCCGTGTCTCAGAGAACACGTTAAGCCATGGGTCCTGCGTCTGATCTGCCTCCGGTCATTTCGTATTTCCGTCACATCGAACTATGAAAGTGGAGGAATAGAGAGTGTACCTGTATACTATATCTGTCAACCTGCGGTGGAGCAGCATGGCTTGTTTATGCCCTAAAAACCCTCTCTTCTATGAGTGAGGAGGTCTGTGCCCAGCAGTGGGGCGTTAATGGACTGCAACATACCTTACTTTACAGTTTATTAATCCTCTAACGAGGTTCAGGTCTTCTAATGCTGAGGATTTGGAGCTTAGAGCACTACGTTACACCAATACGAATATAATTTCGACCCTGCTACCTAGAGAAAGAAAACTGTTTTCTTTTTCTTACTTAACATCAGGTAAGTCATATAGTGTAACGTCTTTTTCTCTTTTTTATGAGTTTATGTAAGTAACAGTAAAACACGTTAGGCCCATCGTAGCCTCAAAATATATTATCTATCTATATATATAAGAGATATCCAGGTATCTATCGATTCATCACGATATCTCTGGAACACTAAGGCGTAGAGAACTGAAATTTAGTAAGAATATTCCTTATGCGGAGTAGAGGTCAGCTAAGAACGGATTTTACGAAATACTATACTCAATGGGGGTTGCGAGGGTGTTAACTATTAACTCACTATGATATCTCTGGAACCATAAGGCGTCAAGACTTGAAATTTGGTAGGAATATTCATTTTGCCTAAATTAATAAAAATGCTACCAAAAAAACATCCTACGCAGTTTTTCGTACTTTAAAAAAAACTTAAGGTTTTCCCTGACAGAGGACAGTGGGGAAAAAGGATACGGAGGTTTATAGAACTCCTCCCCTAGTAATGAATCTGCGTCCCTCAACGAACAAACTATTATACAAATTTAAAAATAGAAATGATACTAAAATATATATGGAAATACGTTACTTTATCATAATATTTAATTTGTTATGGCGTTAATTAATTGGAAATACATTTATGCAGAAACGAGAAACGTTCAAAGTTAAATCAAACAAAATTAACTCGTGAATTCGTATGTATTCATGAGTTTTCCGTTAGTCAAGTGCACCGTGAGAAATTGCGACGTAATCAAAGTCACTATTATCGTTAACTGTTGGTTAATTAAAGATATTAAAGCCAATAAACTCCTCATTGGTCTAGTGGTTAGCATGTTCGACTACAGACATGAGGTCCTGGGTTATAGTCTCGGGTCGGGCTAATACAAAAATCGGTATAGAGCTTTCTGTTAAGGTTTTCTCAACATTTTTACGAAGTTGGGTATTTAGCGGTGTGCTTTAACCCCGTGCCTTGGAGAGGACGTAAAGCCATCGGTCCTACGCCTAATCTCTCTCCGGTTGTGTCGGATTCCCGTCGCAACAGACTATCAGAGTGAAGGAATAGAGAGTGTACTTGTGTTCTATGCCTGCCAACCCGCAGTGGAGCTGCTTGATGCTCTAAAAACCCTCTCTCCTATTTGTGAAAAGGCCTGTGTCCAGCTGTGAGACGCTAATGGGCTGCTACTTCCTTACTTTAGTACTTATATGAAAACCATAAGCCATGATAGCCTAGTAGCTAGACGTATGGATTCTCCTTTAGAGAAATCGCGGATTCAAATCAGCACACACTAGACACGTCGATATGACAGTCATAATGGATCAAAGGTCAGACATATGGATTCGTGTAAGGAGGATAATACGTTGTGTCCTGCACATACATCTCAAATTCTTTATATGGAAATAATATGTGTTTTTTTGAAACCACGATGCAATAAAAACTGCTGATGCGAGTCATATGCGTCACCATATTGAATTTGCCCTTACCCCACGATATAATGCAGCATATGACACATGGGTGGAAAAATGTGAGGGCGAGCGAATTTAGGAAATTGTATTTTCTAATTTAATTGACTTTGGCCTTGTGAGAGGCTTCGACAGTGGCTAGTTACCATCCCACCAGCAAAGACGTACCGCCAAACAAAGTGATTTAGGTTCCGGTACGATACTGTGTAGAAACCATAAGTGGTAAAGGGCCCTCAATTGGGTTATCTAGAACAGATGGGGTACGAGATAAAAGACATTAAAAGGTAAATTACGTAGCCACATATTAATGTCCCACTGTCGAACACAGGCGACTTCATTTATAGGAGAGTGTCTGTGCCCCTTAGAACCATCGCTATGTTCTATTGTGGCGGTTGGCGAGTTACGGATATCCTTGAATTAGTCCGGAAGGCGTGTATTCTCACATTGCCTTCCTCCACCGATGCCCAAAGATCAATTTTTAAACAAGTAGACATATAAATTTAAGGAAGACATCAAATTGTCCATCAAGGATTTAAATCCATGACGCTTTACAATCAACCCATTAAGCCATCACGTCTTAGCAAACTATATAGCAAGAGATAATTAGCTTTTGTCTCATTCTGTTATACATTCTATGAGCGCTGACATGACATCAGTACATAATTATTATAAATAAATAACCTTAATATTCTGGATAAACAGTTACTTGAAGTGGCACTAGAATTTCTTCTATAAATCTGTTGTAATACAAGATTTTTGAATTGTTGAAAAGTTAGAGCTTGACTGTGATCACACCTGATGGCAAATGATGATACAATCCAATACAATACAATGATGATGAAAGACTGCTTATCTAGTAGGAACATAAGTGTCTTGCTTGGAGGTATGTCTTTGCTGGTAGGATGGTAACTAGCCACGGCCGAAGCCTCCCACCAGTCCAGACTCAGACAAATTAGAAAATTCAATTTCCTAAATATGTCCTACCGGGGATCGAACCCGAAACTATATTGTATGTATAATAACTAGATGAGGTTTTTGTTAATAAAGAAGCTGTAAAAGAAAAACCGGGTGCTATTAAAATAAGTTAAATTTACACAGATTAGGTAAAATATACATTAGTTTTAAGAAAACTCTTTGTTATATTAATTTAAAGTTACATTATTTCTTCCGAGTATAGCAATAAAAGCTTATTTTATTACTGCGTATAATAGCTATAGTAAACCTTCTTCGCTCTTGTATCTTTCTGCCTATAGAAAAACAAACATTTTATATAGATAACAGAATAAATTACTTAGTAAACTAAACTGAAAATAAAGGAAATGTAAAGCACATTCAAAAATTACATGCAACGGGCAAAGTCATAACTAGTAAGTAATATTTTCCAGAGAATTCTCAAATTCTCTCTGAGAAAACCTGTGTGAGATCCTTGGGTTAAATATTTATGCGATTTTTGAGATATATAATATAATGAAATATTTCAAGAGAGGTAAAACGAGGAAACAAAATAACTGTATAAATACGTTTATAATGTAATAAGCAGCTTTTTTTACAAACAGAGCGGTTATGTATAATCCACCAGGGGGTTATGTATAATTAAAAAAAATATTTATAAGCGTACATGGAGAGAATATCTTTCAAGAAATATTTTGTGTTTTTAATATGATTAAAATACAATACTGGAAATCGTTCCATTTTATTCAATTCGATAGAACAAGTATACTTTAAAATGTACGCGGATAACGTAACGGACATTCGATTGCTATCACATGATATCATATCATGTTTGATTGCATAAGATAAAAGGCTAAATAACTTTTATTCGAACAGTTCAGATTGATTATTTTAATATTATGAAATATGTTTTAATTCAATTAATACCTGCGTTGATCCGACGCCTTAGGAATGAGGAGAAATTAGTTTTTTTACCGCATTGAAAAGGTAAATCTAAGCTATTCTTGAATCTGAAGTGGCAACACTACAATTATACACTTTTACATGGTTAAATAGGTTTATACATTATATTTACTCAGAAATAGACTTTTGGAAAATAATTAGCAACCGACGGATAGCTCCGTACATCTAATTTTTATATACGTAGCAATGAGCAGGAGCCGTTGCTGTTTTTCAAGTATCTCGCCCGCCCAATAGGGACTGCCATGTGGGACACATCTTATCGCAGGTAGCTAATACAACCACGTCTTGAAATCACGCTCCAGTTATATTTGTTTTCTCTGCGAAATTAACTCGGTTTGCTACCCATATAACCAGCATAGCTTAGTTGTCTTCCAAATCCTTCAGCACAACCCTTCTGACTTCAAAATAAAAGTGAAGTGCTTTACTGGTTATTCATCTTACCCAAACATCGCACTTTGATTCAAAACCGTCTGAACTAATGAATATGTACACGACTTTTGCGAAACAAAAGTTTACTCAATAGATAGTTAGTTTTTGCTAAAGTAGTAAAATTTATAGATTTATTATAGTTATATATAATTTGATTTATACAGACAAAACTGTAATTTAAATAATAATGTTGAACAATAAAGACACGCCCCGAATGCGCTTACTCGCTAAAATATTAACTTTTGTCAGCTTCAGGTGCTAATCGCCTGTGTAAGATAATGTCGTAATGACGCAATGTTCCTGCAAAATTCCGTTCCAGGGAATCAGCAAGTAATAGTTAGAATAAGAAGAAATTAGCAAGTGTTTTATTCGCTGATTGTGAACCTGCTCAGTTTCGTCAATTGGGAGTTGTCGAAGGGGCTCACAGAATAACTGCATCAAAATCTGTTGAGCGTTCCGGCACGAATACCTCGATTGAACTAATTCCCATAAAAATTTAGACATAACATATATAAAGATAGTAATGTATAAATTATCGAATAGTATAATACTACGCTCAAGTCGTTTCCATTCGGTCTTGTATCTCAGACTTAAGTTATGATTAGTAGGCATCTTCTAATAATGATGTACAGTGGCTAAATTATAACGTCAGCTCAGTCTTGAATTGAAGCTTGTAATTAATAAACAGTGTAGGTTTAATTTGCGGTATTCTAATTAAATTTGTATAAATCAAAGCAGATTGCCGGGTTTCGGAAAAAAAACAAAAAATAGTTACAACTTCTCTACATTTTAGGCTTTCAGGTGTAATAATTAGACGTACACATAACTTCGCCAGTATCACGTGCATTGGAAAACGCAGGTAAGATCATAAGGTCTACGAGATTTACCTGTAAAATATAGAAAAGACTAGGTTCAGTACATCGAAAAGTATTGTAAATGACACATATGACGTTACATATTAAATAACAATATTGATATTGTCGTACTACTGTTTCTTTTTTTTCATCCTCTTTATGTTGGAAAGTTTTGAGCCCATGCAGCGTCGTCTTCAATTTGAACAAAAGCTGTTCTTTCGCGCAGTTTAATTAATACGCTCGAATACCTTTACCGAATTAACTCCGCTACCCTCGTTATTTTGTTTTAATTTTTAAGTCTTTTATCACAAAGGAGTTATCATTGAAACAAAACTTTGGATGATCGGTTAATTTGTCTGCTTTACCAAAAGTAATACGACGGCTTTGATGAGTCTTAAAATAAGCCTAATTAAAATATCCATTAAGAAATCGATAATGTCGTATTATTGGACCAAAATAGGATTTCATTTTTTTTATTTAGAGTTTTAATTCTCAGATCCTAGTATTCTGTATATACCAATATCTTTTGATGAATGAATCGACATAATATATAATAATAATAATTTTTACTTCAGGCCGTCAATGTGCCCATATAGTTTTACATAATGATAGAGACAAAATACAAAAATACGAAAAAAAAATACAAAAAAATATTGTTAATAATACAAACATAAACTGGGCTAATATGTACTAGAAACTAACACTACTGTTGGCCTTATAGCTAGGCCGCTCGACGTGACTCTCCCAAGCCCGGTATGTATATCATTCCAGTGCCTTCAGAGAGGGCTATCCCACTTTTTGGCCCACGTGCTGAGGAGGGTGTTGGCGTTACCTATCACCCTATTCATCAATGACGCAGCACGTTTGCGGACGATCGCGTAGAAATTATCCACCCGTGCATCCGCAAACATTGCTGACGCACTAGAGCACCGCGGCATCCCCAACACCGCCCTCAACACGTTGTTATACTGAACTCTCAAGGCACCATAGGTCCTCTGCGTATAACTGGTCCACACACTGCACGTGTAAAAAGACTGGCAGTAGGCTCGTATTAGTGCCAGCTTTACTTGCGTGCAAATCTGCGTGCCAGCAAATTGCCTCGAGCCGATAATGCCAGTCCGCCCTGTCTAACTCCACACTCCAGTCTATAAGATTGGCTTTGTGAGTTCCCCCACCTCACCACGTTTGATTGCTGACCATATCAGTACTCAAAAAGTGAAATCAGTTCCGGTCTTATACTGGATTCTCTCCTAAGCTTTTGCCACAGGATTTTATAAGATACTGTGTCAAAAGCCTTGGACAGGTCCAGAAAACATACGTATACCGGCTTCTTTCGGTCTAAATAATACCGCACTGTTAGTTTGAGGCACAATATTGCACTTTCTGTGGACAGATCCTGCCTAAAACCGAATTGTCCTGTAAATCCTGTAATTTCACTGCCCTATTCAGGTACGAAAGCAGACCGTCCAGAACCTTGGCTAAGATTGTTGCTAATGATATTGGCCTATAGTTGGTTGTATCCGCCGTATCTCCTGTCTGATTTTTTAGGATTGATACTACCAATAATAATAATGCTACTGCATTTTTATGTTCATTTTTTTCCAATTTTAAATTAACGTTGATAGAAAACAAAGGATACTAGCGATTTAGTAGTTGAATATTTTGATGCGAAACGCTGGTGATTAAATCGAAGACAGACAAACCTTATGTCCTTTCTGAAAAGAACTTGTATGACTATGTTGTTTAAAAATTATAATTGTGCATTTCGCTGAAAGATACTGAACACACATCCTAGAATTGGCCATGGTTTATGTGTAACTTGAAGCTATACATAAACTTTGTTATTAATGGTGTTTTAAGCATTACAGCCACCTATAAATTAGGTAACGCAATGGGATGTAGTAGAAAATCTAAACTAAAATAATGTACCCCTAGTACATTAATTTTAGTTTAACATGATTGTCGAATTTGTTAAAAACAAGAATATACCAAATTCTTTTCATGTAATTTATGGATAGTAATCATCACGCTGAAATATGAAACTTAATCAAAGCCTTCAACATTTACCTATTTTAATATAATAATTAATAAAGTGTTTCAAGTTTAACAAAGACAACATGGCACAATCGAAAACGAGGCAATGTTTGCAAGTCTAAGTGCACCACATCAATAGTTGGTTTGAGCCTTGCATTAGAATCAAAACAATAAGAAAAATAATTAATACAAACACGCGAAAATTACATATAAAGGTAACAATATTTATCAAGCTCGACGTTATTAATTTAGATTATTAAAAACATAACACTAAATGAAATTATATTCCGTATTAAGTACAATAAAGCAGTGTATACCTATATACAATCTGATTCGCTAAAGTAGTGTCATAAGTCATTAAAACAATAATTTGTAACAAAAGCATTCATCATAACCTTTAAAATATATTTATGTTCGTACATATACGGTTAAATATGTAAATTCCTTATTTATACATTTAATTCAATAATTATAACTTATTGGCTGCGTATGTTTTATGTCGTTTCATATCGTTATCATGAAAACGACATGGTTACTTAATACGGTACGAGTATCCGATTTACATGTATTCGTAATCAAAATGTTACTTATCATAAATGTTGCTTACTTTATACGGTACAAGAATCCGATTATACAGATCACCGTTCATTCAAAACGGAATGGAAAATTGCGTGACGTGCGTGACCGTGAGACAGCCACCAGTTCGTAGTTCGTACATTTCATTCATCACTCTTAAATGTGAACGCGATTTGTGAAACATGTCCGCCTTTTGTGTTTTTTGACGTAAATATTGGCAGAAATCGTATTGTGTTTGCATCTGCGTGGTGATTTTCGGTGCTATATCAGTTTTATAATGTGTGTGAATGTGTTTTAATCAGTTTATATGAGGCTGTTATTATTGTACAAAACTGGTCCAATGGAGTCTCTTAGGAAATGGTTCTACAAACCGAAGGTGAGCACCAAACAATTACTTCGCTGTAATAAATATCCTTTCATCCATCCATTTTGTTTATAACATGGCCTTTACGCTGTAATTTTCAAGGTACTGCACATTGTTGTAAATTGAAATGGTCCCCACGATGAGTTGTATTTTATAAACGACAAGTCTTTGTTATGACTTATGAATCACTTTGTGTTATTATTTTCTCTTCAACAAAAATTTGATAAGACTTCTTTTAGATGCAATGTATTTAGTGAAATATTATAATCTGTTTAATCTATGGCTCTGTATACAAGTGGCCTTACGTCAATAGCCGTTAAGATATATTTTGCATTGACTACCTCATTGGTTTATTATTTAGCTTTATCGGCTATAGGCAGTGAGGTCCTGGAATCCTGTATCAGGCCAATTCAATGGTAATATTGGGGATTCAGAGATTCTCAGTATTTACCTGTATCACACTACCAACTCCAGTTGGTGGGATGGTAGTTTATGACACCCCTGTGTTACATAGAGCATGAAAAACTGCCTGTCCTGCCCTTGATCTTGCTAGGATAAACAGATCTGTTGGATTATGAGAATTCATGCATATATTTTCCTTTATATTAAAATATCCCCTGACCAAATGGCCCTGCAAGAAATTCTCCTGAGGTTTATTTTAATAATGCATGAGCCTGCATACACCAATTTTAAAGTATGAGTAATCTGCCCACTCTAAGTGGAGGAGTGTGGTGGGTTAATGCCTTCAAACTCCTCTCTCATGTCTGTGAGGAAGCCTCAGCCTAGTAGTGGGGCATTAATGGGCTGCTATTTATTATATTTTACTGTTTGTGCTATTTAAAATACATATAAGTCTTAGTTGATAATGGAGCCTCATTTAAATTCAAATGGCTTCAGAAACTGGTCTCATCTAGTAAATTCTTGCTACTTTATTTTAATTTCACTTATTTATCGTTGAATTACATGTTGCATTCATAAATATTGAACATCAATTTAAATACAAAGGCTATTTTGGTGACTAAATGTATCTTCTAATCTGCTATATATATTCAAGGTACTTTAGTAAAAGACTATAAAATATCAACAAATTATCATCTAAATCATTTATTGTGTAGTCATTTAGTGATTTTTTTAAATTGTTAAAATAAAAAGCTATATATTCATTGTAGATTTCAATAGAAATCCTACTCGTGTATTAGTTTTAAAACACCAAACTCACTAACTTGTTACTAGATTTTCAAAATTATATTTGATTGAATGAAATACAGTAAAGCAATTCAGTTCATAATAGACTGTCACTATGGACAGATTTTCCCATATTTCCAGAGAATCAGGACCTAGGTAAAAACCCAGTATATCATATGGATAATATTACAAGTATTCAGGTTAATTGGAATATACAATAACAATCCTATTAAACAAAATATCATACATTTTGATGGTCCTTACCTTTAAAGACTCAAGTAAAATGTTAATTTTATGACACAGTATTTCAAATATAAATCATTACTGAAATACATTTTGTACTGATGATATGTTGTTTAAGCATCATGTTTTAATGGCTATATGATTTAAAGACAATAAAATGTTTTAGCTTGATAGATGGGGTGACATTTAATAGGTAGGGCCTGTCAACTTGCTTCACTCGTGTAACACATGTTACTTCCCTTATTCTCTTTGTCATAGCTCCACACAACAATATGTAAATATTAACATTAATAGTCTGTTATTGTCTTAATTGCCACAATATCCTGTATGTTTTATGTAGATATTGTAGTTAGATAAGATAATTATTTAGTTACTTCAAACAGCTCTTAACATATAAGGCCATAATGCTCACTATGTATAAAAGGTAATGCTCTATTTTGTCGCAGGATATGTTGAAATATTTATTTCTTTCAAATTCAAAATTCTTTTTATTATAATATAAAGGCCTACTTGATTAAAGATATTTTGAATTTTTTAATGATGTATGCAGCGGAAAATACAAAGACAGACTAAAATAAATAGACATTTGTAATTAAATATCAGTAAAGGAAGGATTTCATAACAAGAAAGTATTGAAATATTAAAATTGATAATATTTTTCAAGTTATTAATTTCATTTGAAAAAAAAAAGAAGATTATTAATGTAACAACAGAATGCACTTGAATCCTTAAGGTGTCTACATCTTGTATGTGTATCTACAGTGTGGTTTGTATATTCTGTATAAATATTTCCTTATATAAATGGATATTGTAGGTAGTATATGATTACTTCTATTAGTTCCTTTGATTATTCAAATAACATATAATATATGATGGAATTTTTTGAATTCTTAGAAGGTATATTTCTAAACCTATTGGGTTACACACCTAAATGTTACACCTTGTACTTATCAATAGGTCACTTAGTACATTTAGTTGGTATTGAGTACACTTATGTGTCTATAATATTTGCTTTATAAGTCCCAAGTGGAATATGAATGTCTTTCTAACAGCCTACCTGTTATTATTGTTGTATTATAACTTAAGATAAGATACTAATAAGATTTAATATGACAGGAGGGCCGAATAATATAATGATCAATTTCTAAGAGTTGTATTCTCTTCCAATATTCCTCAATGACTCCCTCTCCAATTACCCACAATCAACAAGAAAACTAGTGTTTCCACCAATTGGTGAAACAATTTAAAAATAAGTCAATTCACTATCTTATTCAATATTACACAGAAACCTACTACATACTAATAATTTACCACTACATAATACTCAATTCTCAATCTTATTTTAAAGTATAATTACAACATTACTTATACTTTTGCAACATTCATAATACAATCTATATTTCAACAATACTTATCTCAAATAGCTTTTACTAAAAACTCAACTAATTATTATTTTGTCACATCCAGTTACGCAACTTCAATATTTTACACTAATGACCTTGTCTTTGTTTTTTTTGTTTTACTGTATATTAATAACTTGTGTAATTTACTATTTGTTCACCTCAAAAAAATTATTGTTCTTTTTTTAAATAGTAATAATATTGTTTACAGAAATGTATCAACGAAAGTGCAGAAATTTTTGTTATGTATTAGCCTGTAAGTGAATATTATTTATATATAATATAAGTTTCCATGTAAGTGAATATATATTCTTTTTGGAAATAAATGTCTTAAACCATAAATAATCAAGTCTAAAATAATAATATAACCCTAACAAATACAACCTTAAAAATATATATAAACTTATATTTATGATATATATTGGACTGCTATTTACACTATTGTAATGAAAACTGAATTTTGCTAAACATGAATTTGTTTTCATTATTGTCATAAAAGTATGTTCATTGTTTCTGATAAAAGCGTAATAAGAGTTCTGTCAAAATTCATTCTGTATTGGAAATTTGTCAGGACAGGCTTTGATTTAGCTGAATTATTAACTACAATCAAACTTTAATGAATGCTTCTGAAATTATAATAATTGTAAGCAAAGTGTATGGCTTTAGACAGTATTGAAATACATACCAGTCAACAATTTAGGCGCAAAACTACAAAGGACAGACAGGCTATCATATTCTTAACATTAGTATAGATTATAATGTATTCGTGGTCTAATTTATAATTAATATTTGTTTTTTTGTTAAGAAATTCTCAGTGTTTTATAATAATAATAATAATAATAAGTGTAAAAGTAGTATAATAATAATTTATTTTAGAGGACATTGATCCACAAAGTGTTAGTAAAAATTAACATTGAAGTTAAAATAAAACTGTCATATATAAAAATGCAATTACAATGAAATTAAAAAATAAAAGTAATAATTAATAAATAATACAGATATTACATTTCATTTTTCATTTAGTTTTTGAAGTTGGGTAGATGCTTTACCCTCGTGTCTCGGAGAGCACGATAAGCCGTTCGTTGGAGTATGAGAGTGACGGAATAGAGAGTGCAGGTGTGTTTGGGCATACACTGCATCACTATAATGTGCACTTCCCTCGTGGCGGAAATTCGCTTAGGAAGATTATTACTCAAAAACCACTGTAATAGCAAAAGGTATCGAAAAACATTTCGCGACTATATCAGGTTATTGGTTAAGGTCGTGTTCTGTCCTTGTTTTGCAGTATATATTTATCTATGTGCATCTCGCTCTTGTACTTTCACTTTTTTACCGCTTTCTCAATAGTGAGTGAAACTCGGTCGTTCTGCCAAATGTTTCGCGAATGTTGACGTCCATTGAAGACATCGAAGCTTTTTTGTTGCGATCGCTTGGTTTTCCTATAGCGAATTTGTCGATTATAATCTAAGTAGTAGTTCCAAACACAGATAAGATTTTTTTGCTAAAACCAATTTGCTGTAATAAATATACAAAAAAAACGTTTTAAAGTTACTCATCTTATATCTTAAATACGAAATAGCGCAAAGGTCAGCATTAATTCTGAAAGGTAGCATTTTTTTATTTTAAAGTAGACGAATAGGCGTTGATTTGAAAACGTTTGTTTAGCAAAACAAATATAGTTTTTGCTAGTCAGGTTTTAGATTCACCGATATCACTTAAAGAGCGATGTCTGTTAGTGAACAAATTTATTGTTAAATAAATGCAACATTAACAATATACGTAATAATATGTAAGTCATTCTCAGTAATGTTATATTAAATAATTAATTAAAATATAATAGTGAAGCCTTGACTATATATCTCTCGATTTGTTAATCGACGAGAACCAACTTCAGTCAAACTAGCGAGACAAAGCAGAGCATGATGGCTTAATATCATTAAATACCCAAAGAATAACCAGTACAGAGCTTCTAGAGACTATTTAACTTCAAAACTTTCACGTATAAATCTAGTAATACAGTAAATTATAATTATATATTTGGCTAAATAGAAATATATAACTACCGTCGCGATTTGAAATTGAGTAATGGTGCATTCAACTTTCGCTATATATCAATATAAAGTAAATATTTTATGTGAAGGTGAAATAGTTTCATCGCTCAAACTTTCAAATCAATAATGGTCGCCTCAGATAAAGTGTAGATCAAGTTTAGGAACGATCGCTTATTTTACGAGTATGTTTTATTCATGTTTAGAAAATTAATGAACGAGGAAGGATCAAAAAGTAGCGAGAACCACATACTCCTTGGTAAGAAAGAAATACTGGCAGGCATAGCTCAGATACATATTTGTAATATTAATCAAGAAGAAAAATATTCGATTCTTTTTTGTTTTTTTCTAAATGAAGTCATTTGTTTGCTTCGGGTTCGAACGTGGTCTTGAAAATGGAAAAAAAAACCAAGTGTGAGCCCTTATTAAATAATGTTTAAATAAATTTAAAAAGTAAGATTGAAGCCTTTGAAATGCGCTGGACTCGGTAAGTAGAGACTCTGAGACTATGTAGAAAAATAAATTATTAAGTTGTCAATAGTTATTATATTCGAGCTCATTCTCACTACTTTTTGACCCTTTCTCGTTTATTAAAACAATCGAAAATTATTTTTCCAAGTTTATTGTTACATTTTGGAATCGCCAAAAGTGGTCATTTTATCCCACTATTTTAACTTTATTTTTATAATGCCGACAGATTAGCACTTGACAGTGATCTCACCTAATGTTAAGTGACAATACAGTCTAAGATGGTAGCTAATCTGATAATAGATAATTTACCTCTTATATGTAGTTTCTACACAGCATCGTACCGGAACGTGAGTTATTTGTTTGGCTGGTAGGGTGATATCGAGCAAGTGAAGAAGACTTACCAGTTCAGACTCAGATAAAATGGGAAATTTAATTTGCCCTAAATTTGCCCTGTAGGGATTCGAAGCCAGGACCTTTGCTCGTGAAGCGAGAACTCGCACCATTGCGTCAGCAAAGCTGTCATAATACGACAATTTATTCGCACTATGATATGAGAACTATACTTTTTTTTATTATTATTCCAATTTAATTGTTTATATTTTTTTAACAAAATTTTTTTTTTATTAAATCTTTCTAACCTCACTTTGTAGGATTTTAATATATAAATAATTAATATCATATAATTGATTATCGCTATCTCACGCACGTATATACGTGCTTAACAGACATATGCGTGTTTTATCAAAGAAAAATAAAGATTTCTTCTAGTTATCTAGGATATATTTTCAAAATATTGGTTAATTTTTTTTAATACATATAACATTACTTGATAAACTCATGCGCCATCTAGTTTAAGACTACCTGTACTTTTCAATAACATTTGTACAAGTGTAAGTAAATTAATAGGCATTGTTTTGGCAAAATAGTGTAAACTATGGCTATGTCTTAAATACTAAATATAGATATGATAGTTATATGAAAAATATTTATAAAAGTAAAAATTTGGAGATGCCGGGGATCGAACCCGGGGCCTTTCACATGCAAAGCGAACGCTCTACCACTGAGCTACATCCCCGATGCAGGACTGGGCAAAAACATCAATATAAAGGCTTCGTTTTTAATAAAAAATATATATGGTATATTATTATTGTATGCAATCTATTGTAATGTTGTATATTTGTATGTTGTAATTTTAGTAGGGTTTCACACCATTCGACTCCGGCGCACATACCTTTTAGTATCTCCAAAAGTATCTTCATGTAGACATAGGTGTTTATTATTAAAACCATATATATTTTAGATGTGTTTTAAATACCTTTTAAAATACATATCTATAAAAATAACTAAACCTGAAGTATTCGTTTATAATTTTAAATTAACAGCTTTTTAATAAAGGTTTATGAAAGTATATTAATACGTTGATTACATTGAAAAAGATTTTTTGGCTTATTGTTAGTTTGTTTCGACTAATCTTTGAAAAGGTTGGACCGATTTTGACGAGACTTGTACCTGTAGATAGCTGATATTATAAGGAATAACTATACTTTCATTAAAAAAAAATGCATCCGGAATTGCGTGAGGAACAGCTAGTTTTATACTATAAAAAACCACATCTTTACCTTTTGAAATCAACAATTATACAATATAAGAAAACCATACATTCCATGTAATTTTTTTTTACCAGCAGTACCACTGTATCTGCATAATTACTCGTATAATCGCTTATTGAAAAAAGTGCAACTTTATACTTGAAAATAATTGAAACTAATCAATTTTATATATAAAAGAAAATAGTGTAAATGTTTTATACAGTTTTAGATAAATGAATCGTTATACCGCGTATGTAAACCTTGAATCTGCCGTTCCATTACATAAAAGATAACGTAATGTTCGTTTAAACTGGATTATGTTGTTGCATTTATGATAAAATTATTGTTTTGTTTTTATAACACAGGGTTGTCACCATAATAATTTATCATAATCACTGTTATTGGTCTGGTGTCTACTTGATCGCTTACAGATCAAGAGGTCCTGGGTTCTAGACCCGGTTTGGGCCAATTCAGTTTAATAATTCTGCTAAGAAATTCTTGCCCGACCTCCTTGTCGGCGAAAATTAGTAAAGAAAGATGATTTATAAATTCAGTACAAGACAGACCTTTACGAATTATTTGGAATGAAACTTCTTTAAGGTAAAATTTTAATGGATCAAACTCGTGATTAGCGTCACAAAGATATGCAGCGTTTTTTATGTTAATTCATTTGAAGGTGAGTTATTTTTAATATTAAAAAAACACGTAGCATTTTTTATTTACAATTCGTCATTTTAAATTTCAATAAATTATTTATATAAATTTTCGACACTTTTAATATTTTAATGGAAGTTTAAGAAACTGCCTCACTGGTTTAGTGGTTAGCATCTTCGACTGTCGGGCCATTTCAAAAATCAATATTGAGTTTTCTAATAAGATTTTCTCAATATTTGCCCGAAGTTGGGAAGTCGGCGGTGTGATCCACCCCCGTGCCTCGGAGAGCACGTTAAATCGTCGGTCCTGCGCCTGATCTCTCACCGGTCGTGTCGGATCCCGTCACATCGGACTATGAGAGTGAAGGAATAGAGAGTGCACTTGTATCCTATGCCTGCCAATCCGCAGTGGAGCAGCGTGGTGGGTCTATCCTCTAACAATCCTCTCTTATGAGAGAGGAGGCCTGTGCCCAGCAGTGGGACGTTAATGGGCTGTTACTTACTTTAATGGAAGTTTAATTCCTTACATATCTTCCTTTTTCACTCCCTCTAAGTTTCGGAAATCTAAAGTTTCACATTTGTATAAACATAAACAAGACTTAAAAATTAATTTACCAAAGATGTTTCATTTCTGACATATGTACTTTCTACGCACGCACTTTTTTCTTCGGCATTGTTGTGAAGAACATTCGTGAATGTTTTATTAATCTATTCGATATACATATTCCTTTCGCCATGATCATAACCAGTGTTAATACACTGTATCTGCATAATACTCATAAATAAGTACTTCGTGTGAAATTTTAGTTTATTTTGACGCCAGAGAGTTTCTAAGCTTTTTGTAATCAAATGAAACTGGTGCAACAAGTTTGTTCGTGTGGTAACCCTGAACTAGTTACAGTTTGCGGTTTACTCTGCGGGCAAGTGTCACGTTAGACTGGTGATGTATTATTTCAATTATTATCATAAGAACTTAACCACGAATACATTTGTGTTGATAGCGATCTTATCGTTTCTGGTTATTTTGATAAGAAACAATTTTTTTGTTGCTATATCTAGCAACAATTTGTTACATTTCATATTCATGATTATAAATGAAGTTGTTATGCACAAAACAAACATGCCCTTCAACTTTAATGTTGATTAAGGTAAGTACTAGCCCATTAACATCTCACTGCTGGGCACAGGCCTCCTCACTCATATGAGAGAGGGTTTTTAGAGCATAGGCCCACCACGCTGCTCCACTGCGAATTGATAGGCATAGTACATAAGTGTACTCTCTATTCCTTCACTCTCATAGTCCGACGTGTCGGCAATCCGACACGATCGGAGAGAGATTCACGTCAGGCGCATTTTGATTATAATGTAATAATAATTTGATGGCCTCATTGGCGAAGTGGTGCGAGTGGTCGATTTACAAGCAGAGGCCCAGGGGTACGATCCCAGTTTAGGAAATTGCATTTTATAATTTGCCTGAGTCTAGACTAGTGGAAAACTTCGGCCGGGGCTTACCACCCTAACAGGAAAGTCATACACCAAACAAAGATATTTGTGTTTCAGTACGATGCTGTGTAGAAATCATAAAGAGGTGTATTGCCTCTTCACAGATTAGCGCGATTCCATCTTGGACTGTATTGTCACTTAACATCAGGTGTGATCACAGTCAAGCGCTAACCTCTCAGCAATAAAAAACAAAGTATTTTATTGGTTCTTTTATTCAGTTCGTTTTATTTTCGATTTGTTCTTCTATACAAATAGATTTGTTTAATTTTAATTATATCACTAATCATTCATAAAATACGGAACTCTATATTTTTTTTTGGGGTCAAAAACGTAAGATGACGCAGCACAAAATGTCAATAGGTCCTCCAAAATCGAAATCCAAATAATCTTTATTCAAATAGACTCAAAAGCACTCTTGAAACGCTATTAGTCAGTCTGTTGGTAACAAATCTACCACCGTTTCGGAAATATTCGCAAAGGCCTACCGCCAAACAAAGATATTTGTGTTCCGGTAGGAGGCTGCTTAGAAACCATAAAAGGAAGTTTGTCTCTTTACAGATTAGTGCGCTTCCATCTTAGATTGTATCATCACACAACATCAGGTTTATTTAAATTATATTTATATTTTATTATAAGGTGTGTACAAAATTTGTACGATCCTTTATAAAGTATTACTATGCGGCACCCAATATAAAATAAAAGATATATAGTTTCTAAATGTGAAGTTTGAATATTTACTTAATGTGAAATTTTGAATTTTTAACACCCCCTCTTTGCGGGTGAAATTTCATAAAACCCGTTCTTAGCTGACCTCTACTTGACAAAGGGAATATTACGTTTTCTCTGATACCATAAAGTGATGAGTCAATAGATACCTGGATATCTCTTATATATATGTATAGATGTATATAAATATTTATTTTAAAGCCCGATTTCACAAAGATCAAATTGCATCAACTGTATTGCGGCTCGTGGTGTGGCATGTACCTAAGGTCTCTCGGGGAATTCTAGACATCGCCCGTATATAATTATAAGTATTTAGGCCAAATGATGTCATAATGTTATGAATAAACAATGCCTGGTTCAAGAGGCGTTTTATTTTTCCAACTGCGCAAATAATAATCACTGGTCTACCTATAGTGTTCGGATGATTCACTTTTATAACTCAATCCGTAACGGTTGATGAATCTGTAGGTACTGTGTTAGTTTGTGTGGCCATTAGGGAGTGTACGAGGAGTTTTACGTGTCCTACATAATAATTCGTGGCTGCATTGCTTGACCGTCCGGTTATCCTAATGTTGACTGTTCCTCATTTTACGATTAACAATTTCTTCGTCTTAATTCATCATCAGAGGTACAATAAAATAATGTAATTAGCATACAAAGGACAAGTAATCATAGCGAGAGATATTTGCTTGGGAATCTTTGGAGGAAACTGTATTGATTAGAAAGTTGAAAGCGTTCTCTCCAAATTATTACCTGTGTTAAGTTTATTCATTAGGGGTGTGCGAATTATTTGAAAGTTTCCGAATAATTCGAATTTTTTCCAAATTATTCGTAATCTATTAAATTGTTAGTGAATTTTCGAGTATTTTCAATTCAGGGTTTCATGTTCAATATTCAAATATAAATTTAACAGTCTATAATCTGTCGTTCTTTCGACTACTTTGTTGCATATTCAATTAGAAATTGTAGAATTATAGTAGAAGAAAATACTAAATGACTCGATTTAAATTATTCAAATAAAAACAATTGAAAATCCTGAGATATTTCATTAATACCCGAATTATTCGAAAATTTTCTAGTTATTCGAATTATTCGATTCGAACGATATTCGCACATCCCTACTATTAATTAATGAAGCGAGTTCACGTCCTACCGGTACTTTTTTTGTACGCCATTATACAGTACATATATAAAATATTACAGTAATGGTTATCCCAGAATTCCGTCGTAATGTTCAACATCTTAGCGCTAGAAATTAAGTAAATCAAATAAAGGGATGATATTGTATAAGTTAATTTCAATTTATTTTTTATTTTTATGTATCAGTTAGACACTTTTTTGAAATAGTTTAGCCTAGAATTAAACAAGCAAGCACAGTGCAGAGGTTTAATCAAGTTTTATTATATGTTATACCATCTATCCAGCTGAAAATCAGCGCTACATGGTCTTCAGACTGTGTAGCATAAATGCTGAGCTGGGTCCATTTTCTAGGTTATGCCACACATCGCAGGGTATTAAAAAATGTACTAAAATATATTGTGATGTGTGGCATAATTTATAAATAAAGATATTTTCTTTCTTTCTTCTTCTTCTTTCTATTGCAACTTATCTCTACTACATAGATAGCGACTTTTTTGTCAGTAAGGCAATGTTAATTGTTTTCTTGTCCGTAAAAATGCGTACGTTAAAGTTCAATTCTTAAAGTCGTTTGGATGTAATTTCGATTTAATAATATTGTCATTTGTAGGCTCTCAAGTGTTGCTTACGTAGGTGTGAGAGAGCTATATTGAAAATACAAAGTTACAAAGGCGGCGATACAAAGTCCAGGGGATATGGTGCATTTCAAACGCCTCGAGGGCCGAGTGAATTGCTATTACACGAATTGTTATGCATTGTGCGTAATAAAGAGTGCACCAACTGTTCACGCGGAGCTCTCGTGTGCAACGTATTTTAAAGAGACTTTACTGTACTCTATTCCTAACGAAAACGAATTAAAACTACACTTAAGGTCATTAGTTAGTTACCGACACCATTAGTTAAAGTAAACAGCCAATTTGCGTGGCAACAATACAATAGTCTCGCACCTATTCTCTTTTTATTTATACTTAATGCCACAATATGATTTAGATTTAGAAATAAGACAATGTATAGGGTAACGAAGTGCACAAAGGTGGACTTATCGCTACAGCGATCTCTCACAGACATCCATTGAGGAGAAGTAAACCGGAGCGGGAGGTGCATGCGAAGGGCGCAGAGTAATAGCGGTTAGGACGATTCATGAAGTCCTCGCCGCTACGTATAAATTTAGACAAGACGCGAGGACTAGACGCGGACCGCCTAGTAATGACGAGGTCCGAAGGATCTGAGTCCTAGCCGAAAGGACTCTGATAATAAAATGGAGGGAGGATCTCGAGACCTCCATTGCAGGTGTGGCGACGGTGCAGGCGTTCCGCCCCCTGCTTGAACAGTGGTTATGCAGGAGTCATGGAACGTTCTCGTATGGACTGGTGCATATGCTCAATTTCAAGGAGTTTTAAAGGCTACTTAAAAAATAAAAGCATGAGATATCGTTTTACTTTAAATTTAGTCTCAAAATATTTTAAGTCCTTTTTTGCTTTACGAATTTTTTATTGATATTTTGATGCGAAATATATTTTTATAAAAGAAAGTTCAAAGATGCAAAGATTTTGTTAGTTTCGACCACCTCGGTGAGTTTCTGGGTTAGATATCCGGTACGGCAAATTAGGAAATTGCATTTTCATTTCATTTGCAAAATTTGTATTCCGTTACGATGCTGTATAAACCATAAGAGTGATATTACCTATTACGGTTATTTAGGTTGGCGCGCTTTCATCTTAAACTGTATTATCAGTAAAGATTACACGCAATCTCTAATCTGTCAACAAAAAAAGTCTGTAAAAGTATAGTATGAGGAGGCAATTGAACTTGCAAACATTGATTTGGTAATACATAGTATTTAACTCATTGATGCTTTAATAGTTCTTTGGGTAAGAAACCGTATCTATTCTAATATTATAAGGAGGAAACATTTTGTATGTATGTTTGTAACGTTTTCCCACAAAAGCTACTGAACCGAATTCAAATTTTTTTCACTATTAGAAAGCTACATTTTCACTGAGCGACATAGGCTATATTACTTTCTGGGATCCCTAATAAAAATGCATTAATATAACCCTAGGTGTGAAAAATATAATCACAAAAAATCTGTTATTGCGTGCGCTGGGGAAACGTATCATTCCATATTTCTATATGGTTACTATCAAGTGTAATATGTTGTTATCTCACGATGACTTTGACCCCATTAAGTCACGTGAGAAAGACGACAAAAAAAGTTTGACACAACACTAAGATGCCAATGTAAAGAGCATTTCAACTTTGGATAGTGAACACTCGTTGTCCCTGACATGATCAGGTCTTAACCGATGCAGGTAATCTAGAAGCTAGCAACATTTAATATTGTGTACATGATTAATTACAAATGCAAAGTCCTTACGATATTTCCATTCATAGACTCATTATCAGCGAAAACATTGCTTAGTGAATTTGATTTCTATAATGCAGTTATCCTATTGACAATGGTTATTTCTCAAGTTTATAGTGAGAACGAATATTTAAATTCATTATATAGAACATAACCTTTTACATAACCTTTCCAATAAACGATTCTGTATATTTTTTTGCAACATTAATTTAATAAATGAAGAAAGTATGTGAAAATTAATATAAATACACATGTCAGAAGTGAAACTTCTTTGGCAAACTAATTTTTAAGTCTCGTTTATATTTATACAAATCTAAAACTTTACATTTCCCGGATTTAAAGGGAGGGAAAAGGAAGATGTGTTATGAATTAAATTTCATTAAAATATTGAAAGTGTAAAAATTAATGCAAATAATTTATTGAAATCTCAAATGACGAATTGTAAATAAAAATGCCTCGCTGTTTTTTGTGAATATTAAAAACCTTCAAACGAATTAGCATATAAAACGCTGCACATCTTCGTGACGCTAATCACGCGTTACATCTGTAAAAAAATTATCCTCATGCGCCTAAAGGAGTTTCACTTCAAAAGTAGGTAAGTAAGGATAGAAAACCTGAACAAAGATATACGTAATAGATATTGAATAATGTAAATGCTTGATTATTTAGCAACTTTACGCGTCAACTATCATCGACGTCACTTTAGCATCTTGCTACTTTCAAATATTGAATATATATTAAAGTGGTTCAAAATAATTTACTCAAATAGATAGATAAACTTGTCTACATTAATGGCACTGTCGTATGTCAAAATAAAGTTAGTGTATATAGATGTTGTTATGATTATCTTGTACCCCGCCGGAGGTTTGGGCGCAGACGGGTAGAGCATGACAGTCGTCTGCCCCCTTAGGGGTAGACTTTCGGCAATAGTTGCGGGACCTATTGCCCATTTAGAGGACGTCCAGAGAACAGGTGGAAGAGAGGAGCCCGTGGGCATATCGTTGACGTGTGTCACACATTCAGATCCCGTGCGATCGCCAAAGAACGTAGGGAGCAGCACCGTCGGGTTTTAATCGATAAAAGTCCGGCATAATCTGCAACGCCTTTCCCCCGTGACGTTTGCGGGTATCCGTTAGGATAAAAAAATAAATAATATCTTTTACCACGCGGTGTTATTCGCGTAATTTTGTATTTCTTTGTTTTTCTAGAACAAAATTAGCCTAAGTTATTAGTCAAAAAATCGGCTAATTCCCAGTGAATGTTTTGTCAAAATCGGCTCAGCCGTACCCGTGATTTGCCGCAGCAAACTGACAGACAGACAAAGGATATAAAATTTGATTTTTTGTTATTAGTACCGCATGAACTTTCATAGATTTAAAAGGTGTTCATTTCATGTTACAAACATACAATGCAATTTTGTTTATTGGTATAAATATTAATCGAAAAAGCTGCAGGGCTAGATTCTCTTCCCGGTACGGTAAATGGAACCATTTTTGCGTTCCAGAAGGAAGCCGACATGAAGTGATTACTCTATAATATGTTTACGCCTAGGTCAGAGGATGTTACCATCTTTGACTGTATTATCAATTTCGCGGCACTTAAGTCGAAATAGAAATTTAACCACATTGAGAAAGAGATAAAAACTGATTAAATTAACTGCTATTATGTTTTATAATTGTTTTTGTGGATAAACCAGTTCAAAATGGTGTTGACATTGAGTATAACTTTCGGTGTTGATGCCGATTTTCCGTCTTAAATCGGACTGAATATAAAAAAATCGTAAGATTTACAAATGTATGATTATGCTTGTGAGAAGACATAACGTTAAATTATCAGTAAGCAGCTGTTCACGCGGTGTCATACGCATATTCCGTGACAATATGGGGAAATATTTAGTGACCGAAAAATTTTTAAAGATCTCGTGATGAGTGAGTGTGGTCAACCCATCTTCGAATCTAATCAAATCAAAACTTGCTGAATGTGGTATACATGTTTGGGTGATATACATATTATACATATAGTCTTTATATTCTAGTTATTTAAATTTACGAATGTCTTACAGGTTTTTAAATGAAATTATATAATTAACGTGAAATTATACATTACATAACATTACTTCTTCTTAGATTTACTTATTATTAATTATTGCTAGATTCCCTTTAAATAAATTCGCTTCCATAGAGTAGAAAGTTTTGTGGAAAAGAAAAGATTTAACAGAATTCGAAATTGGATACAATTTAAATAATTATTAGTTTAAAAAAATTGTGTTGCATATTCCCTTATAACTTTTGTTAATTTATTTTAAAATCTCTTAAGATCGATATATCGGAGTTTGTCTTTACAGCGTTAACTATTGCTCTTCTAATAAAACTAGTTTAAGGCAAATATTTTGAACATATTATATAGAAACATTTTTATGTTTTAGATATGTAAATTACTACTGGTGTTACATAAATCTTATTTGTTTACAATCGCCATCCACAAGGCTCATTGTTTAACGTACTGATTTACTTTCCATTGATTGAATGATTCATAGCTTAGATAAATCAAATGTTGTTTATTCAATAGAGTAACCATTTTTTTGTAGGAACATACATATACGGGTAAATGTTATTCCATCAGCATATATACCTCTGTAGTTAGGCATTTCTAATAACAATACAGATGATTAACTACTCAATAAAACCTAACTGTAAACATTACTTTTATAAACTTTTCAGAATACGGTTTTGATGGAGATTTGTACGGTTCAGATGTCACTTTAGTCACCACCAATTTGAAAGATAAGTGACGCTATAAAAAAGCGTGTCAGATTAATTGAATATCTTTAAGATGATAAAAAAGGACGATGATAGCTGAGATTGTTGTGATTTCTTTTCAGAACAGGGTGCAAGGTAATCGTCGTAATTATAGATTTTAAATCGTTTCTTATAGTAATATCATTATCATTCGTACGTTGGATATATAAACAAACATATAGTAGTTAACTGATAGATACGCCAAATTGAATAAAAAATAGTTTGGTAATTTTATTCGTAAAGTACCTACGATATTCCTATTATGTGATGAAAGGTATTGAAGGTATCTTTGTATAACTTATGCTATAAGAAAAGAAATTAAACTATACTATATAAATTATAAAAGACATAAATATGATTTCAATGATTTTAATCCTTATATTGTATGTACATTCTTATAAGTAACAAGTTTTGATGACTCCTGAACTAGTATCAACTGTGCTTCGGTAGTCATCTCCTTCCTAATATACTACATTTACAATCAACAACATATTTAGATGTATATAATGTATATTAGATATGGAGTGGAAACACTTATCCCAATAAGTGATTAAATTATAGTGTTCGTACCACATGCAATGTCGAGGTCAGTTGGAGCGTGATTCCAATTGAATACATCACTGTTATGCTCCAAAATGACCTCTATTATAAACCTAACAAGAGCTTCGCGCTAATATCTCTATTTGTCTCCATGCCACTTCATAGCTCCGTTTATGCAATTTATGTATCTTGACTTGCAGATTGAGTTGTAATAGTGAGGATTTTTTTAAGCGAAAACTTTAAACGGGCTTTGTAATTTATTTTGTGGGTAGTGAGAGTTTCTAGGGCTTATATTGTTATATTTTAGCAGTAACATTATTAAGGGCTTCTCTAACAAGATAATGAGTGCAAAAATATTTTCTTATCACTAACTAAACCTACGCCTACAAAATAACTTATGCCTACTAATTAATCCAATAAATTAACATAGAAATTAAACTATTTACAGCTAGGGTTAGACTCCAGGAGAATTTTTATTGCAATAGGACTCCGGATAGGTGATTATTATGAAATTCTTTCAAAACCAAGCCGCGATGCTGCGACAATAAAACAAACATTATTGCATCTTGTATTACAAGTTATGTGACCTAAATATATTAAAGAAACAACGTACCTCTATATTACATGTATAAAAATAAGTCAAATCAATAGTAAATTGCTCTAACGATCTTAAATTTGCTACCCAGATGTAAATTTTTTACTATTTTATTTATCTCCACCTTCAATTTTGAATACGAACGCGGAATTTATTTATTGCCCGTGATATGCTAGTTTGATGTGATATTTCACATTCTTTGCAACGAAACAATATTCTCAGTAACATATTCAGTATCCCATTTCTTCTCAAGGATAGTGAAGAATGTACACTTCTCGAGAATTCATAAATCTTTGCAAAAATAAGAAGTAATTTTAAGACCATTCTTTTAATATCCAAAACTGAACTACCCTTTTTCTCTCAGCATGAATTGCCTCTATAGATACTTTCTAATTTCGCTAGGTTTTGACTAGTACCAGCAAGGAGGTGCCTTGATGTCTTGAAACTTAAGAGGTAAAATACCTCTTACCAAGTTAATGCCCTTCTATGTTATCAGACTGTATCATCACTTACCATCATTACAGATTATAGTTAAGCACTAACGTATCTGCCTCGTTGGTCTAGTGGTTAGCATATATGGCCACAGATTTGAGGTCCTCGGTTCGAGTCCCCGGTCGAGTTAATTAAAAAATGGATATTGAGTTATTTATTAATATATTGTCCGGTCCTGATGTCTTTCTGATCGTGTCGGATTCTCGTTACATCGGTCTATGAGAGTGAAGAAATAGAGAGTGCACTTGTGTACAATGCCTGCCAACCCGCAGTGGAGCAGCGTCTCTCCTATGAGTGAGGAGGCCTGTGCCCAGCAGTGGGACGTCAATATGCTGCTACGTACTGTTATTTACTTACTAACGTATCGGCAATAAAAAAGCCTTTAGACACTATTAGTATTTTAGTTGTAGCTTGTTGACGCCCTTTTATAAATAAATAATAATAATAACTTTATTTATTTGGCATCTAAACGAAAAATACATAATCAAAATACCCTGAACCCCCTAAATTAGGTAAGCCCGTGACTTACGTGTCTTCCCAATTTTACAATATTATACGTCTAGTCTACATATTTAAGAAAAATTTATAATTTATTTAAATCTAATTCATATAAAACTAATATAAGTGGTTGTGCGTGTGTGTGTGTGTGTTTGTGTCTAAGAGAGAGAGTCTATATAGTGTAATTGAATTAATATTATATACAAATAGATAAAAGTAAGGTTTTAATTTGTAGGTAAATTGATAAAATAGTATATTATATAAAGTTCTGCTGTAATCCTTTAGTTGTTGAGTATCACACTGTGTTCACGTGACCGCCTTTTTTGTAAACGTTCATTGCTTTTTGTTGATTGTCGCCCGACTCTGTGACCTAGAAAGAAACGATTAATACCATTGTAACTTTCGATTTTTTATTGACTTTTTTTTACTTGACCGACTGCTTTGTTCGTGTGCTTTCTGATAATTGGGTATAGTAATGCGAAACAGATTCGGCCGACATCTAAACTTCTTGAAATGAAAAAAAAGATGAGATTGTGTGTATTATTTGATTGTTATCGTGGAAGTTATTAAAGTTCAGTTTAACAGACAAAATTCATACCCTATGGAGTCATGGGTTTCATTCGGTATGGAAATACAATGTACAGTACGAAAAGAGTCACTTTGCAACATTTAACTTCATCCCGTAAAGTTTTCAAGATTACATGGTGAGTAAGTAAGCCAGTAAGTGGTTTTAAAACCATCTTCGCAACTATTCGAGGAATATTGGTGGGATGGTTTCAAATTAAATTTTTTGCCTAAAATATATCTACATTAGGTCACATTCAGTCTGATACAGATATGCAAATGTTTATTGGTCAGTTTAAATTTTAACGAAAATAAATGTCAGATGTAAGACTCTGTAATATTAAAATCATAATATAATATTGTTGAAGATTATTTAGGCGAAGGAAAAGTTTGGACTTGATTCCAGTTGCTAACAGAAGCGACACATTACACATTGTAACATACAAAGTTGCCATTAAAATAGTAATCGTTGAGTTTCTTGCCGGTTTCTTCTTAGCGGATTCAACTTTCCGAACCGGTGGTAGATTCGTTACCAACGGATAGACTTCTGACGATTTAAAAGTGCTTTTAGTTTAGTTAAAGTAGTTAAGTGTTTCAATTTGGACCTTCTACTAACCATCAACAGAGTTACCACTTTTTGATTAAACAGAGAAACAAATGTTTTTTTTAATGATTTCAATCCAAGTCCATAACAGGATATAAAGGTTTTTTTTGCATTGTAAGCTTTTAACAAAAATATTTTGTTAGCGCATTCAGGTTATTACATAAATTGCGATGTATTTATCCCACTTATTGGTAAGAAAGATAGTGCGTCCAAGAGAGAAATAACCTAAGAAATAAGAAGAAGTGTAGAACCGGTCATTAGAATAATGTATTATATGATATGATATGGTATGATAGCCAATCATACCTTGTATGTTACTCACAACAGTGGGATATATTTTAAATAAAGGATTTTATCTGTGTCAACGTGGACATTTTATTGATGATCTAAGTCTAAACAAAGGCGTAGCCTTAATCAATTTTAATAAATCTGTAATGTTATGCTAAATTAAACCGCGGCACGTGATTCACGGTTTAGCGAAAATTATCCATGCCGGAAACTAACCATAGCCGAGGAAAATATATCAACATAACAAACAACAAATTTTATAGCATGGACCCATAACGCTACTCCATGTGGGTTGGCAGGCTAGACATACCGTATAACTAATTCCGGAATATACAGCTTTCCTCACGATTTCCTTCACCTGGTGATGGTTTGTAAAGAATCAATCACTTAGGTTGTATTTTTATAAAGAGAAACTTAACGGTGCCTACCCTATAATCGAACCCGCGATTACTCAAACGAGAATCCATCCGTTTCACTGCTAGACCATCATGGCTTTTAGTTTAGTTTTACATATATGTTTAATTTTAAATCCACTATCTCTAATCGACTATAGATAGCATTACAATAAGAGCAAAATAGTTATGTTAATAGTGGCGAAAAAAAAAATACTTTATTAAAGTTTCATTGCCCGAAGAATCAACCTAATAGAAGAAAGACAGCTTGTTATCTTTGGGTGCCTTATAGGCATTTCCTTACGTAATGGGTTGGTATTGTAGTTATAATATCAAATATCCCCTCGAGGTTTTATTGAAGAATACAGTAACAAGCGTCAGTTATGATATTTCACGGTCTCCCTAACCTATTAAGCTTACATTCATTTTGTATCGTGAAGCCAATTTAAAGTAATTTTTATCTTTTAAGATATATAGGTTATATATATGTTATATCGTTTCGAAACGAGCCTGTGTAGAAGTCATAAGTGGTACTTTATCTTTTACCAAGTTTAATCTTAGACGCTATCATCACTGGATATCGTGTACAAGCGGCACCTTTTTTTTACGCTGGGAAATGCCTTTACGCACCACGCTCAGATAAAATCTAAACGGGAGTGTGGGACTCGCTGGCAGCAAGCCAGAATACTACCAATAAAACCCGGCCATACTCTCCGATCCTTTAGTGGAGATCGGTTGCCGCAATCTACCCAGGTACTCGGGGATACTCCCGCTAGGAAATTTTCTTCCGATCAACGACGTCAATATATGCCGCTGGGATCCCCACACCGGACATTCTGCCACAATGTGTTGCACTGAATCCACAGGTGCATCACACTCATGGCAGGCAGGCGTTTCCTCCCTACGAACAATCTGATGCAGGTACTCGCCGAAATAACCATGTTCAGTCAGCACCTGCACCAGCCTGTAAGAGAGAGATCCGTGCCCCCTAGATATCTAATTCTCCAGGTAGGGCCGGATCGTTGGATCGATCAGACCCGTTGTAGGAGATCCGAGATCTTCGTGCCACCTTTGAACCAGTACACTGCCTGCGAAAGCCCTGATCCTCTGGACCTCATCGGCATCAGTTGACACCCTTCTGGTCCTTGCAGTCACCCTGCACTGATAGGCAGCTGTTAGAACCCATTCTCCCAGCTCCCAAGGAGGATCTCCTGCCAGGAGAGTTGCCGCAGTCCAAAAAACTGTACGGTACCCCCGTATTATCCTAATCGCTAACAAAGTGCTGCCCCACGTGGGCGGCCCCTACGAGGTCCATTAAAAAGCATGCACTCCGTCTTATTGGTGGCCACCTCCAATCCTAACTTTCTGATCCGGTCCATCACCAAGATCGTCCTGACTTCCGTAATGAGGGTGTCATCAGTATAGCACAATACCTCCATCCCGGAGAGCCAGTCGAAGCCCACGTTTCACAGCACCGGCCCCAACACTGACCCCTACGGTACACAGCAGACAACTTGATTGCAGCACGCAACAAACGGCCTCCACTTTGCCATAACACCTCTCGGTTCTGGAAATACGCCGCCACGTGTCCTGAGGTACGAAGGAACCTAATGATAATGAAGTGCTTCCAATATAGTACCATGAGGGACGCTGTTGAAGGCGATGGCATTGTCTAGTGAGACTGCCAGCACCACATCCCCCTTTGCCATCGCTTCCACCATCATTCCCCGCAGATATTCCACAGCGTCGATTATGGAACGACCCTGCCGAAAATCAAGCTGGTTCTTCGATAAGCCAGGTCTCACCTCTTCGAGGTGCTGGATGAGACGGAAAGCTAGGATCTCCTCAATGTAATTTCCCATCTCATTAAAAAAGTATAATTGGCCTGTATGCGGAAGGAGAAGCGCTACACTAGAAAAGCAATAGAAAATCTTTGAAATTTTTCTATCCTCGTGTTTCGAATGCCATTGAAGATATCGGAATATCAGTTTCACATTTCACTATGTAATCCACTATTATGATTGAGGGTATTGAAATCAGTGTTAATTTAGAAAACTAGTTTTATTAAAACATCTCTGAATTGCCGAATTACTCTAGTTACTCATTAATTCGTCTAAATTGGTTTTACCCTTTAGCTATGTATATGTTGTATTATATATTAATAACACTACAAGCTGCACGTCAGTTGCAACGTGTTTCTAACATGGTGTAATTTTTCCTTAAATCGTATTTTCCAGTAGCGTATTGACGCATTATTTTCTTAGAACCATTATATACTATTATTTCATGCGCAAAAGTCTGTTTGTTTTATGTTTTCGCGCACAATCTGCTCAAACGAACGTAAAGGTTTTATCCATACAAATAATATGAAATCTTGTATCGTGCTTACAGGATAAACGCCTTTTTATTGATGATGCTAAGTGGCGGTACATTTTTGGTAGGGTGGCATCTACCCACGGCCGAAGCCTGCCACCAGACCAATTAGCAATTTTCAAAATTTGCTTTCTAGAAGTGAATCCTGATATCGTTTGTTTTATATATTTATCGCGTTCGGGTCTTCCATCGTTGAAATAAAAACAACCACAGTCAATTTTCACAGATATTATTTATTACTTTAAATTTAATTATTAATTAAATGACAATAACCAATAATTTATGGGTGTAACGTGTGCACCGGGTAGCACTTATGCCCGCCAGCCTAATGCAAGCCCTTTTTATACTAGTTTCTGCGAATGGGGGTAGTTCAAATGTTGCAAGATGTTTGTTGCTAGCTCGCTGCACACCTAGTTACCAACATTAAAAAATGTTCCCGCCGTCATATTTATATGCATAGCAAATTCTCAAAACCTCCATTTTGTCTGCCCTTCATTTAGATTTATCTGGAAAATGTTGATACAGGATTAGACGTGGCTTTCGGATGTAGATAAGAAAGAGAATTTGACAGGGCTTATAGATAGATAGAAATTATAAGGAACGACAATTACTGTATATGGCGACTTTTTTATGAATATGAAATTCCACGTCTATGAGCAAAATCACATCAAGCCACAGTAAGGTTATCAGACTCAATAAGCAAATTTTTGTTTACACAAGTGTCGTTACAATTGTTAGCATTATAATGATTTATGAACGATATCAAGACGTGACGCTCAGGTCCCCAAGCCTGACAATTTGCTACTGTGTGGTGCGCAGTGTCGACGGCCGCCCCACAAATACGGCAAGCAGGCGTCTCTTCGCAGCCTATAATCTGCTGCAGATACTTGCCGAAGCAACCATGTCCAGCTAACACCTGGTGCAGGTGTTAACTGGACATGGTTGCGATCTGTAGGTTAGCGTACCGTGCCCCCGGGCAAACCAATCTTCCAAGAATGGATGCACCGCTGCATCCGTGGCTACACCTGCAGATAGAGACCCGAGGTCCTCCTTCCACCTTACAATCAGGGTCCTGTCGGATAGGATCCTGATTCTCTGGACCTCTTCAGCATCAGGCCGTTCGCTTCTGTTCCTTGCAGCCCGACAATGATAGGCAGCCGTCAGAACCTCCGCCCTGCGCTCCCAGGGGGATAGATATATGACATGGCGGACTTTTTTTTTATATATTAATACGTTCTATAATATTGTAGAACATTTTTTGGTCTATCATCAATTATTATTAATTAATTATTAATAATTAGCTATTAGAGATTCCTATTTTTTTAGAAAATAATATACCCTATGACACTTAGTGAAAATGCAATTTTCTAATGATGTAAAAATTTTTAAATGGGTCCAGTAGTTTTTGTTTCAAAACATTACAAACATACATACAAAAATACAAATGTTCCTCTTTATAATATTTATTTTACCAAAAATTGTACATTACCATCTATTTTCTTCTGTATAATTAGTGTTTGAAGTTCGTGGTAGGTAGCGTAGGAATTGACCTGAATTTTTTTAACATTACTTGTTTTATTTTAATCCCACCGTGAATTAGTTTTCTCTATGGGTGAAATCGCAGTATAATAGCAGTAAAAATCACGAATAAACTGCGCTGTTCATTTTAAAATACAGTCTTTTGTTGTCCGGCTATCATAACAATTACGAAAGTACAAAGGTAGCGCTCGTGCATTTGTAAAAGCCATGTTTTCCATATGGTCTACGTAGTGTTCTAGATTATTCTGAATGCCTAAAATTTTGTCACGTGTAAATTTTAAATAAACAGTGTCTATTTTTATTGTGGTCAGAAGACAATAGTTGATGGCTTTACTGATTCAACTCGATTTTACCGGTTGGATCTCAGGCTCTATGTGTGACGTGGGTTTTAGAATGATTAAATACCGTCATATAAAGCGGTGATAGTTTAATGGTTAGACACTCGGATTCTTGTAAAACTTAAATTCATTTAGCTTGTAGATTTAGAAAAAACAGTGGCAGGAAACCAGCATTCTTTTCGGAGCAATATTGGGTTATCCAGAAGCCAGCCAAATCGTGAAATTTATTTAGGCACGAACCCCGACCGAGTCATGAGTGCGGGAGGAGACCTCGCAATACCCACATAAACCCAGCGGAACCCTCTTCATCTATAAGTTAGACACCAGGTGTTCAACTTTCGTATTCGTCCCTGATACCTCAGATGACTCCAACTGAGGATTCAAGAAGGTAGGAGGAGGCGCGCAAATACGCGCCGCGTAATACCCTTCCTCCTTCGGCGGCGAACGGGAGCATCCGCTGTATTTTCCTTCTCACGCTCATGGGTTTCTTTAAGTGAGACTACGGTCTCGTAGAAGAAGGATACTCTAACCACATCTTCTCATTGGAGAGCATCGCATCTATAATGCTCCCCAGCGAAAAATCGCCGCCGATCTGCGCCACCAGGACGATCAGGTGACGTTTAGGTCCCGAGGCTGCACAATCATGCGTTGAGTCGATAGCTGCACCACACTGTTGGCAAGCGGGTGACTTCTCCTGGCCAATTTGATGCAGGAACTTCCCGAAGCATCCATACCCGGTCAGAACCTGCACCAAACTGTAAGAGAGCGACCCGTGCTCTCTGAAAAACCATTTTTCCAGTTGAGGTCGAATCGCCGCCACAATGGCCACGCCCGTTACTGGGGCCTCGAGGCTCTACTTCCTTTTTTTTGACCAAAGCCTGTTCGGCCATACTTCTGATCCTCCGGACCTCGTCGGCCCCAGCCCACAAGCTGTGCGTTCTCGCCGCCAATGGGTGAGAGGGCCTGTGCCCAGCAGTGGGATGTTAATAGGTTGCTACTTTCTTCACCGTGTTACCGCAAAGTTGACTATCAAATATAATTGCTAGCACAATCCTGTATCGTAGGAGATAAAGTAATATCCGTCTTATCACGTCAGGCTGATATTATATCAGACTGAATCATGACAAGAAATTTTAAAAATCATCGCAAAATAAATTTAATTAATGAATTGATATGCATAAAAACATTGTCATTTGTTAAAACTTTAATATAATATATCTGCATTTAAATTGTTGGAAAAATAAATATTTTTTTTTTAAGATTAGGGGGGGAATGTGAGATAATAGTAGTAAATAAAAATTTGCTATCATTATGAATATCCAGCCATATCGTGATTTGTCCGTAATTTTCTCACAACTATACAAGCATATTATTGACTTAATTTTAAATTGTAAAAGAGAAACACTGTTTGTTAAATACTCGTATGCGAGTATAAGGTGTTTGTGTATTTTTTCTCATTAAGATTGCGGTGTTTACTTACAAAAATTGTGCAATGTAATTAATTACATTTCATGATGTATAATTATTACCATAAATCTTTTCAATAATTATTGATAAATGTTATAAATAAAGTACATTGCAATACAACAAGTATTTAGACAAAGCAATGACTTTCATCATTATCATCTCAATTATCTTGTCAGTTAACAGCATTAATAAATGTGCTACCTTGTATTAGATGTTCTTCCTATTAGTTGTCAGAGTTGTCATAGAATAGGTAAATAACAGCCTGTACACGTCCCACTGCTGGACACAAACCTTCACTCATAGAAGAGAGAGTTTTTATAACTGCTCTACTTCAGAATGACAGGTCACACTTATCCCAGAATTACGCCAGCAGGTTTCCTCACGTTGTTTTCCTTCTTTAAGAATCTGAATGACTGATTAAAAAGAACAATCAAGCACGTTAGCTTCTTTTAAAAAGAGAAATTTTTATGGAGCCTGCTCATTACCCCCATCATGACTAGTTATTTGAGTTTCTAATATTGGTATTTGCTTTGGTATATCCAGCATATGGGTCATCTTTTTTATGCTCTGTCATTTTCCACCTTTTCTTGGACAACAAGTCTCAATGGAAGCATCTGAGAAATCCGTTTACGTAGAATGTCCGACATTAGCAAATTAAAAATACTCTTCATGTATTGAATTTTCTAAATCGTTCTAGTAATTTTTAGCTTGATTATATGTTGTTAAAAAGACCAACATACAAAATGCAACACTTTCTTCCATAATATTAAAGAAAAGATTTGTTTGTAATACACACTTTATGGTCTGTTGTATAGCACTTCCCTATACAAAATTTAACACTGGAGTTCGATTCGCGAGACATTATTTTTTTAGGATGAGATTTTTAAATTCGTTACATCTTTTGAATGAAATGATTTAATTAATTTAAAAAGTATTTATACAGGTATTGAAACAGTCATTAATAAAATATTATTTAATAGGATAAGGATTGATTCGGAAGTATGAATAATATGGTTTGATTATTACCGGCACTTTTATTAGCTTTTAAAATGCAAATAAAATGGCTATAGTGACATAACTGCAGTAGTTGGACATATGGCATCGCGGACTTTTTTGGAGATATTAAAACGTTCTATAATATTGTTCTATCTTCAATAGTTTTGGCAGCACACGCGATAACAGATTTTTGTTTCACATCTTGGGTTACATTCATTCCTATTTTTTTTTTGTTAAAGTACTATAGCCTATGTCACTCAGTGAAAATGTAGCTTTTTAGTGGTGAAATATTTTCGAAATCGGTCCAGTAGTTATGTGTGAAAACATAAGAAACATACATACATACTTACATACAAAACCTCTTTATAATATTAGTTTACATTATAAACCTTGTGGTACGATTACTCGTTTCATTAGTCGAGATTCTGGGCTCGTTTCCCGGCAGGTTAAACTAGGAAGGTAAATTTTCTGCGTAAATGGATTTGCAGGAAGCTTCAGACGTGCCTACTTATCACCCTATCATTAAAGACGTTCCGATGAGCATACAATTTTCCTTTTTGGTACGATGTTGTGTAGAAACATTTGATTATTATTTACTAAATATCTATATAACCTGTGTTTTCAGTTTTAAATTGGTAACGATGTCTCACAAATTTGGTTTACGCTGGCTATCGGTTACCGCGAAGTAGGCCTTGTAACAGAAACAAAATCATTACTTACGCTTCTTAAGTGCATGGGACCTTCGACTTTAGACTATAAAATAATGTGAATTGTTACGTCATATTATGTATTGAGTGTCCTTATGTCATGTTCTTTTAGTACATCATATAAATAAGAAATATATTCATTTTTGAAAAATATTCCATAGCCCAGTTGTGAGAGACGTGGATTCTCTTTCAGAGGAGTCGCGGTGTCTAATCCTGGGCAGGCAACACTAAGTATGTTAACAAAAAGAAGCTTATGTGTTTGATTGTAATCTCATAACCATCAGTGTGCTATTAGGTAATTGAAATATCATGAGCAAACCTGCATTACAGGCAGTCATTCTAGGATGTATATCCCACCAATCTGAAGTCGAGTAGGATGGTCTGTCTATAGATTATAGACCGACCATCCTACTCTATAGATAATCCTCTCTCATATGAGTAACTGTGCGCTGCAGTAGAACGTTAACAGGCCGTTACTTATCTTATATTGTAATTTATATCTGTAGCTTCTAATTTTGTATTCGCAGTGCATAGCAATATCATTTTAAAAGAACTTACGCTCAGTATACACTACACTATATCACCATACGTTGTTCCTACTAGGTAACAAACTTTCATGGGAACTTTAATAGAAACGGCAGATTTTGTTGTACCCATGAGAATATGTATTTCGGAGAATAAGAGAGAAGGAGCATAAAGCATAGGGGCGTAGGGTTCTCCGCCGACATCGTCATTAGTGGCATCCATACTTCAATTTAGATACTTTAGTGGGTAATGTTGGTGCAATCAAACACTTTATTAATTAACTCAGATTATAATGTCCAATCACTTAATATTCCTGATAATAATTTACACAAATACAAACAATAATAGCTCGGAACGTGACTGTTTCGACAGTCGACCACACCGGCGGGCGGTCTCTCCAAGACTAGAGAGACGCAAGATTGTCACAATTGACACTGTCCCACGCCGATAGATAGATGGTGCCAGCGTTACACTGTCCACTGCATTCCGACATTTATATATAAAAATGACACATATATTTACTTATATACATCGCTCTTTTGAATCCCTACTAATATTATAAATGCGAAAGCAATTTTTTCTGTATTTTGCGCTTTCGCGCAAAAATTGCTGATCCGACCGGATATAACCGAAACTTACTGAGGGCTTTCCTTTACCATTCACCGTTTGATTTGACATAAGTCGTACATGTTCTTTTCCCGAATACTACTACGCTACGGCTAATTGTTTATAAAAATGCTATTTTAACCTTATCGAGTACTTGTACACGTTTGTTTTACTGGATTTAGCCTCAGAAAATGATACATGGATTTTAAAACCAGATCTCTGACTAAACGCATTTAAGATTGCAAGGTTTTAAGCAATTGTACGTATAATACAAGATGTTCAACCTATTTTAATAATTATATTTCCCCCTCACGTGAATAAACAAACATTTATGGCAGTTGTGTGTGTATATTCTATGTATTAAGCGGTACTAAAATATAAAAAAAAACTAGGCGCGTTTTATAACCATTAAGAAAACGGGCTAATAAATAAAAGCGTAAATATTTTGTATAAAAATAAAGTCTACGTTTCTAATTCAGTCTTTGATCATAAGAGGAAAATTCTTATAGGATTCCCCCAGATAAATTTACAGGTCTCATAAACAGGTTTTTGCTTAAGTTACATATTTTGCCTTAATGTAGACCATCATTATTCATGGTACCCTCGTCTCGAGAATAAGTATTTGATTAATATTAAAGTCATTTTTATAGATTACTGCCTCGTAACCGTAATAGTAGTGTCGAGTCGATAAAGTTAACTCGTATTCGATCTCCGCTTAACTAAATGAAGGAAAATTGTTTTTATATCTCGGTAATGTCTGTAATTTTCGTTCATGTCAAATTGTATCACCAATTACCATTCTATGAGATCAAAATTAGTCCCTTACTTGTAAACAAAAAAAAAAATATATTTATCCAAAACTGCCTTTAGCTTTTTATTGCTTAAAATGATCACATTTTTATTTGTAATTCTTAGTAAATCAAACTGCCTTACGGTTAAGACATCATTAAAAGAAAAAGTAGCAGCCCATTAACTTTCCACTGCTGGGTGTAGGCCTACTCACGCATAGGAGAGGTTTTTTTAAGTATAGACCCACCACGCTGCTCCACTGCGGGTTGGCAGGCATAAATTACAAGTGCACTCTTTTCCTTCACTCTCATAGTCCGATGTGACCGGAGAGAGATCAGGCGCTTGACCGACAGCTTAGGGTCCGTTCAAATAGGCCAGCTCGGACAGAAGAGCAGATTTTGATTGCGATTGAAATAGAGTGTTGGATAGTTGAAAAAAAGGTTTATTTTTACATTTCACCTCTTTTGATCAGGCATTCCCAATAACAAAAGAGGTGAAATGTAAAAATAAACCTTATTTCAACTATATAGAACTCTATTTCAATCGCGATCAAAATCTGCTCTTCTGTCCCGACCCGGTCTATGAGAACGGACCCTTAACGTGCTCTCCGAGGCACGGGGGTTGAGTACACCGCCAACTATACAACTTCAGGCAAATGTTGAGGAAACCTTAAAAGAAAACTCAATATCGATTTTTGATAAGACCCGACTCGGGGCTCGAACCCAGGCCTCCATGTCTGTAGTCGAATATGCTAACCACTAGACCTATTAGGCAGCCAAGACATCTTTATTTTATATCAATGTATATTAGATTCAGACGGTTTTGCTTTGCTAGCAGAGGCCCCGGGTTTGATCCCCCGTAGGAATCGGTTTAGGAAATTGCATATTCTATTTTGTCTGAACTGGTGGCTTCGGCCGTGCCTAATACCATCCTTAGAAAAAAAATGTACCGCCAAGCAAATAGATTTGTGTTCCGTTACTATGCGGTGTAAAAACCATAAGAGGTAGATTGCCTTTTAACAGATTAGGGTGCTGTCATCTTAGAACTGTATCATCACTTATCACCAGGTGTGTTATATTATAATATAGATATAATATACTATAGATTATATATCGTTTACATATTTGGTATGGAGGTCAAAAATACTTTTAAGCGTACATCGCCTAACGTTTTGTTTACTGTTCTTATGGTTGTCTGGGAGAGATTGCTACAACGATATAAGACCGCCTATTGTCTAGGCAGTTAAAATACTGGACGGCAGTGGTCTGCTTTTGCGAAACCGTCTTGGTTAAAAAGGAGGAGCGAGCGCGAGAGAGGTCCGATCCCTCACGGAGACGAAGATGCAGGGGCAGCATTGTTGCATAGCAGTCGTCCAACGCTTCAGGTTTTGTACCTATATGTAGATATATGAGAAAATCTGTATTCAGTGATTATCTACATTGCAAAAAGAAATCACTGCATCAATATCAATTCATCACATAGTATCAATTGTGAATACTTTTGAATATACTCACTCAAATTGAGTGCCGAAGTGAGTAATTGTTTTTGGAATGAAATTAGTTTGGGGCATATGAGTCGGTTATTTCAACATCTAAATAGGGACATCAATTGATATATTTTTTGTTCAATACTACTAATTACTTGAATTTTAATTTCGGTTGTGGATCCTTATCTCAAATACTGTTATAGGATTATGTACAACTGTTTATGTATTGAATTCGTATGACTTCAGATACCACTTTGACTAATTATAGTGAAAACATACACAGTAGAGAAAATGAAAGCATAATAAGAGATGATTTTAATGAAAACTTACACAGTGTTACTACAGAAGGACTTGGGAATGTATATACAGAAACTACAGATAGTTTTATTACTCAAAATGATACTTTAACAGATCCAGTAGATCCATATGAATCATACATTAATGATTATTCTTTTAGTGGCCCGCACCGTGGTGGGGGCCCGCACCGTTCTGTTGTAGGCAACCCCGGGAGGAATGTAGCTTACGTGGCCTTAAGGTACATTGTAGACAGACCTCGGGATATGTATGTCATCGCACAATGGCGGCACCAGACGAAAGTCATCCTGGTGCTACCTTACATGTGTCGAGGAGGGCCACCGACGGGGTTTTAGTGGGTACAATCTTACATTACCTGGCCTTTCCCCCAAGAGGCCGGGTATCTTTAGAAGATTTCCCCCCGCGTGAAATAAAAGGCAGTTAATATAAGTTTTATTATACTTTGTGCCTAAGAGTGGTGTACATATAAAGTAGATAAATAAATGTCACTAGACTAGATACATACCGGGTCTGTCCACTACCCGCTTTTCCGCTCTGTAGGCCATGCGTTTCACAGTTGCCGAAATGAGCCGCGCAATTCCGATGAATATCTTTATGTAACTAAAGTGTAAACTTAGGAGACTGCGTATTTTGACATTATAAAGTTAAATGTTAATATTATAATATGTAATAGCTGGTGCCACCTGTGTATTTCTAAAATCCCCGGAGAATATTGGTTAATCCGTGAATACATAGCCAAAACTGTTAAGTTGCGAAATTTCAAGTCAAACGTGATTTTTTTAAGATTTTGTAAGTAGTGAATTAAGTGCTCTAGAAAAGCATCTTCAAATTATGACCTTCCCAAGAAAATCAGTTTAGACCGCAAAATAATTGTGTTTCATAATTATAGTCTTCCTAGTAAGATTAAAATGTAACTTAGGATACTGTCACATCGATTTGATTGTAGAATGAGTATTTTTCATACTACAACGTGAAAAATTCGCTTTTCAGCCCCTGTATGCGGGACAGAAGACCCTCGTTCCCCCCCGGTCAGATTTCACAGGTGCGGAAGCGCATCACTCACATTTTCCGGTGACCTATCAATAACTTTTTTATCCAAGTGTCAAAGAATCCTCTTATTTTTCGCAAAATTAGCAGAATACTCGTACACTAACTTTTAAAACTTTATTCGGCGTATTAAAACCTTATCTTCTGTACACAAAGATATTCTCTTCTGTACACAAAGATAAGAGTTTAAAATTTCTGAGTTATGTTAAAGCATTAACAATGCATAGCATAAATAAAGCCGAGATAAACGCGTACGTAGTAATTACAATAAACAAAAGAATAATTTTTCAACAGAATCCAGAATAGTCTATATTTAAGTCATATATAAATCTCCAGCAACGACCCTGGGGCACCACAAAATATCATCATGTCACAGTTTGATTTATATGTTATGCATAATTTTCAAACGGCTCTCCATTAAAATAAGTTTATACGAATTGTGTCCCTATTGTTTCAAAGCTATGGTTTGCTTTTCTTATTTAAAAAATCGTACATAGTACATATGACAGAAGAGAAACTTCTTTGGCAAATAAATTTTTAAGTCTTGTGTATATTTATACAAATCTAAAATCTTAGATTTCCGAGACTAAGAGGGGAGGAAAAAGGAAGATATGTTATATGTTAGGAATTTAATAAATTTAATTGATTGAAATCTCAAATGACTAATTCTGAGTGTTTTTTTTTTTCAATATTAGAAATAATTAATTAAATTTTGTGTTTTTAATTTAAAGTTTAGAAAAGCGAAATATATTTATTTTATGAAAAATAGTATAATAAATTATTAAATGACGAGTGGCAAATAACTCAAAACGAAATTTCAGATATAAATCAGCGGGCGTATACTTGTAAAGAATTGTGTTGTTTACATTGATTCAGATCGGTTACAAATTACGTCACGATTTTCAACAAACTGCTAAACATTTCTTAATGATATCATCATAATGTTGAAGTTTTGAATTCGCAGCAATAAATATTTATTTCCTTTGAACATGTCTAGCACATTAATTTAACCATATTCTAGCTGTCGAGATAAAACTGGTTATTAAAAATAATTTTTAAGGATTTATTTATTTCTATAAAACCAGTGAAATATATGCTAATGAAGTAAATTTGTTGAACGAAATTTATTATAAGATTTTTAGAAAATAAAATAAAAGAAATAATACCTGGATAAACCGTATAATTAATATGGTTGCGTTATATGTACATTTGGTAAAGCATGGTTGCTTTTCTAAAGCTTGGTTTATAATTAAAAAAGTAAAAAAAAAACTATTAAAAGTGCGTGCGTACGAAGTACACTTGTCAGAAGTGAAACTTCTTTGGCAGACAAATTTTTAAGTATTGTTTATATTTATACGAATCTTTACATTTGTTTCGAACGAAATTAGTATTTAACAGATCAATATACATAAAAATTATGCTTATGAAAACTATGCTTAGATCTCAATTTTTTTTTCTTGCCTAAACATCGAATTTTCGTCTTTTTTTGGGGTTTTGCAATTTATTCGAAATGAAGGCTGGACGGCCAAAATGATTTGAAATTCATATTCAGCGTGTCGAATAACATGCCCGTAGATAGGTGGTGCCCAGTGTACAGACAATTTTTTTTATACAATAGGCATACGCTCGGTATGGTCACACCTGATGGTAAATATTGACGCAGCTTGGGATGGACCGCGCTTGCCTAGGAGGATGCACCTCCTAGGCATTCACCCTGACTTTAAAAATACCCGGATCACAGGACATTGGGAATACGGAAGCTGGTAAGGCATTCCACTCTTCTGCGGAGCGGATTAGAAACGATTGTTAAAAAAGGCTTTGGGATAAACTCGTGGGATGTCCACCACGTAGGGATGCCAATCGCTTTTATGTCTATTTGTTCTATAGCAAAAGGGCGACGTAGGAATAAGGTCATATAGTTGCTAGGCGCACTTCCCGAAATATATCCTGTAGAATACCGATAGACAGGCAACGCTTCGTCGATGCATACTTGCCATGCCTCAATCGAGTTTTCTATCGCCTATGATTCTCTGAGAACGGCGATCCACCAAATCCAAGGCACCAAGCTGATACTTGGCCGACCCGTCCTAAAGGTGGCTGCAATACTCTATGCACGATCGAACTTGCGCTTGATACATCGAAAACTGTTTTGGTGTGAAGTAATGCTTGACCTTATTTTCGTGTGCCGGTTTTATGATAGGTTTGTACGTACATATGAAAATATACCAGAGATATGAATACCAAATCTGCGCAGAGGGAGCCTCGGTACCAGCTTGTACACAATATACATAACACAATTATGATTGGAACTGTTTTGCGTATAGTATATTATCATGCCTCATTGGTTTAGTGGTTAGCATGTTCGACTAAAGATACGAGGTCCCGGGTTCGAGTGCCGGGTCGGGCCAATTCAAAAATCAATATTGAGTTTTCTATTAAGATTTTCTCAATATTTGTCTGAAGTTGGGAAGTTGGCGGTGTGATCCACCCCCGTGCCTCGGAGAGCACGTTAAGCCGTCGGTCCTGCGCCTGATCTCTCTCCGGTCGTGTCGGATTCCCGTCACATCGGTCTATGAGAGTGAAGGACTAGAGAGTGCACTTGTGTACTATGCCTGCCAGTCAGCAGTGGAGCAGCGTGGTGGATCTATGCTCTAAAAACCCTCTCTCATGCGAGTGAGGAGGCCTGTGCTCAGCAGTGGGACGTCAATGGGCTACTACTTACCTTTTTTTATATCATCATGTCACGTTCATGTTTGCATGGATACAAAAAATATACACAATATGTCGAGACTTCACGTGTTATGTTTTGCATAATACATAAATAAAATTCAAGCTTCTGTTTGTTTATCCTGGCTAATCTCATTTAACTTCGTTCACTGAGTTTATCACAAACAAATAGACGCCTTACAAAGAATAGTTTGTACAAATAAATAAGATTTGAAATTAATTGTTCGTGAAATTGGAGTATAATATTTTGAATACTAAGCGTCAAATGAAGCATTTTTGAATTGAAACTTCCGTAGGCTAATTCGTTTGAAGGCTAGGTAGTTTTAATATTTATAAATAACATTTGACATTTTAAGTTGCCACTCGTAATTTCATCATTTAATATGGTATTTTTCATAAAATATAAAATAAAAACAGTTCATTAATTCTCTCTTCTAAATTTTAAATAAAAAAACAGAACTTAATTTAAAATTTGTTATATTGATAAAAAACACGTGGCATTTTTATTTACAATTCGTTATATGGGATTTAAATAAATTATTTGTATTAATTTTCTATTTATATTTTAAGGACAATTAATTTCATTAAATTCTTAATATATTTTTCATTTTCCCTCCAAGTCTCGGAAATCTAAAGTTTTAGATTTGTATAAATTTAAAAAATTATTTTCCAAAGAGGTTTCACTTCTGACATGTGTACTTTGCACACACACACACACACACACACTTTTAACTCTTTTTTTTATAATTTTTGTATAGCCCAATTAAAGTAAACACAGGAACTTTTAGTCTCACTGTGAATTGAAAATAATATGTGGATTACGATGCTGGCTTACGTTTAGAGACAAATAAAATATTAATTATATATATTTTATATGTTCGCTCATTTATATATCTGCTATGACATCACAATGTTTACAGTGAGAGCTATTCGGATAACGAGTTAAACAGGTTTTGATACGCAATACGATTCTTGATCCTTGCCAAAAATGATTGGACTGGCTGTCAAAGACCTTTTAATAACGAAGCCACTTATATATGAATATGTTGTTTAAATTGAAGTCATTATATAGACTCAGCCAAATGGCTCGTATACATTTCGTATTTTTATAATAATATTCCTATACAAATTACCTTACGGTTAGAGCCCTTCTTATATACTGAATGAATGAAGTTTGATGAATGTTGCTTTTGTTTTAATAAACTCTATATTTTTAATTCACCAGTGATATAGGATTTGGATATCTTTTCATTTGGAAATAATCGTTACTTTACGTTTAATTCCACTTTTCGTGTCGCGAATTAATAAAGAATAAGATCGTGTCAGTGATTTTGTCCGTAACAACATTAAATGAACGTAACTTTTATAATATTTATATATAATTTTTTTTATTAAGTGCATTTATATTAATAATTTCAATTATAAATCTGTTTAAAGTATTTGTAGATCAGATAACTGTAAATTTTGTGATGGATATATTCTAAATACACTAATAAAGCTTAGACATTTTGACAAATAAATAAATCTATTTATCTAATTACACCATGTTTATGATTGTTGAAATACCCGTTGACATAATTTTTAGTGTAAAATGTATATGTATACTATCTCGTCACCTTTATAGTCCCATTCGGTGATAATTGATTTAGGTGGCGGATTTCATGTGGTTACGTAACTCATAGGGTTTTAACCAACCATCATCCAACTTGAAGACATAAATTCATTTACAAGAAAACCTAAGCGTAACTTTATTAATTTGTCTTGCGATTTTATAGGGGTCATATAACATGTATACGATTAGAGACGCCTTTACATGGTGCAAGCATCCGGGGTACTTCTTAGCAAGACTGAAGAATACGGGTCACGAGGCTCTATGCCTCCTGATTTTTATTAGGCATCCATTGACTAATGGTTTGCAAACGGGCTAGAACCCACCGGCGACGCCAGCAGGTCCATCCAGGGCCTGTACGATGGGTGTCAATTCCGGTTGTCGCCACTACATTCACGTCATCCTCGCCGTCATCACCCAAATAAGAAGCTCACAATGTAGGAGACGTTCAATGTTTGCCGCTATTGGATGCTGGCTGGCAATTCCGAGGAAATGTATGTGCGGTGAAACGTGCTCCTAAAGAACACGTCTACGGTGAGCCTCCTGGTGTCACGATATGGTGCAAGGTATGCGTTGCACACGGCTATAGCACTTTCAATGAACCTGCGCTTAACAGAACGCACTAGAGTAATAATTACACACGGGTGCTACATGAGCTTAAAGTCACATCAGTATACGCTCAAACGCGCTTGTAGTTAGTTACACTAGCAGACTTTTCCTACAATATAAGCATAAAGGTCACGGAACTCGTAATCACTTATGTGCATTTTGAATTTTGGCAGTTTCGTTAATGCGAGCCTTGTTTGTAAACGATAAAAATACTTTTTCTTTTTTCGGAATCTTCCCTCACCTGTCCATAATATCGAAAGGTGTTTTTAAAGCCGGACGTGTTGTAAAATAAATGTATGTATTTTTGTGCTCACAATGGATACATCTTTGTTGTCCACTTGGTGCATCATATTTCAGGTAGTTGATTGTTTACCGTCTTTATTTTTACTTTTATCCCCTTGGTTAGTGTAAATTCAAGTTTAATTGTTATTGACATTTCCTCATTGTGCATGACATTGGAGAGAAACATCGTAAGTGAGCGATTATAGTTGTTGAATATGTTCTTTTATAACTGATATGTTAGCAATTGACTGTTAACTAATCAGATGGTACGATATACCTCTTAATGTTTCCATACAACATGGTGAGGGGAGACAATGTTGCTTGGTCGTCTTTGGTGATCGGGTGGTAAAAATCCACTATCGAAGTCTCCCATCAGCCCTGAATCAGACAATTATCTAAATTTGCTTTGGCGGAAATAGAACCCAGGGCGTCTGCTAGCAAAGCGAGTAATAGGAAGTGTTGTGTATGTGCAGTAAAGCAGTAACTTAAAAGCAAAAGAAAACAATTCTTTTGAAGAGTATTAGCCTAACCAGTGCAGTATTAATAGGCTATTAATAGCTTGGCATAGGTAAGCTATGTCTTCCTTGTTTAGAATAGCAATTTATGTTTTAGCTAAATGAAATAAACTTCCTGATCGCCGACCTTGCAAATACATTTTTGTGCTTTTTCAAAACTTCTAAAATGAAACTTAACTTATATCTACTATCGGCCCGGAGTATGGGCCAAGTGAAAAGCGTCCGGAAGAGCTGCCAAGGCCAACATAACTGCGCAAATAGCTCACATCAGCTCTTAAACTTGCATCGTAGTTTTGCGGTGTTGTTAATCGACTTCAAACAAAGGAAAAGGTTATTTAGGCACATGAGGGTAAAATTTTTACGGATGAAACGCGTGATGTCCTTTGAAGGTTAGTTAGTTTTAATATTTACAAATATCATGTGGCATTTTAATTGGCCACTCGTCATTAATAATAATTTAATACATTATTTTTCATAAAATCTAAAATAAAAAGGTTTCATAAATTCTGTTCTAAATTTCAAATTCAAAAATAAAATTTAATTAATAATATCTAAAATTCACAAAAAACAGGTGGCGTTTTTATTTACAATTCGTTATTTGAGATTTCAATACATTCTTTGTAATAATTTTCGACATTTAAAATATTTTAATAAGAAAAATGAAAATGAATGCCATTAAATTCCTAACATATCTTCCTTTTCCCTTTAAGTCTCGGAAATGTAAAATTTGACATTTGTATAAATATAAAGAAGACTCAGAAATTAGTTTGCCGTGTATTTTGTATGCACACACTTTTAACTTTTTTATATGAAAAGTGGTACTTCCCGTGGGGTCTCCTTTTTTTTTGGACCAGTTCTGATGATGGTATCCATGAGAAAACCGCATAGTCTTAAATTTGCGTTAAGTATGTGGACGAAAATGGACGAATAACTCAATATCAACATTGGCTGACGGCGACTCCGAATATAATAATAATTGTACATTACATTATCGTGATAATTTGATAGTCTTTTAAATAGTCCAATATTTTTCAGATCATTTTACTTAGGAATTCTAAAAAAGAATACGTAATAATTTTTTACTTTTTAGAGCATATTAATTTGTTTTTAAGGCGGTTCCTTTCTTCTTTTTTTGTATTTATTTTAAAAGTAAGCATAGTTGTCTCGAATCTTCCAGTCATTATTTCACTTACTAAAATGTATTCAACTAATTTAAAACGAAACGTATTATCTCCTTTGTTATTATCGTCATTGACATTGTGTTTAATGACTGTATGCACTGCGTTACTTACATACCTACTGGTTGATAAGCGTTTTCCTTATGAGGCTGATAAAGTTTTTCTTTCGTAACATATAAATATATTTTTTTAAAATTAAATGCTTTCTAGCGAGTGAGATGTACAATTTCTTTGTCCATGTTAAATTTTACGGAAAATCATTCATTGTCATTGCAACGAGGCTGTGGAACTCAATGCCAGTTTACATATTCAAGGATGACTCTGAACTTTTACATAGCATGTTATTAACATTTCCTTAGTATTTATTTATGGACATACGTATCTATATATGTATGTATTTATAAATGAAAATTTCTGTTCAAGTATATTTAAATGACACAAGTAGATATAGCACCTACACCATCTGTCGATTAAATTCTCCCACTTTTAGGGTTCCTGGAAGAGATCTCTTATAAGGGATAAGGTGTCCTTTGTATACGAATTTTTATTTTTTAATTTGAATGTTTAAATGCAAAAAGCCTTTCAATATAATACCCGATTCAGATAATTGCCATTTAACAAAATTGTCCTGTCGGATATTGCGCCTAGAACCACTTCTACTAATAAGAACTATACTATACGAATAACTATTTAATTTAATGCAGTACTGTATTAAAAAGAAATCGAGTATATGATTATCTTAATTTAAACATGGAGCAATGTGTTTTCACGTTTTTAAGAACCAGAAATTATCTTAAATTCGGAAAAAACCTGTTATCGACGAAAGTGACTTTGAAAGTAAGAAAAATACAATTTTATTTTCAAAAATACTGATAAAGGTGTACTGAACGTGCAACTTTGTAAATGAATGTAAAAATGACGTTGTATACTCTTGGTTTTAAGTAATTGGAGCGTTTGCAACTTTGTACGTACAGACTCTTCTACTTCTTTGCATTAATTCGACTTCATTTTTGCATTAATACGTTTCACCTAGTTTTGGGCCAGACAGGGAAAAATGATGACAGTAAATTTTTACGATGCGCGTGCACACCGTCACAAAAAACCGACACCCTGAAGTTAGCTATAGTCAACATTTTAGTTTCTTTAATATTTTATAATTATTATATAATATCTTAATTATTTTATTATATTACTTGTTAGATATTGAAAATATCAACGTGACATTCTTTTCAAAATTATAACTTTCAGACTCAACTATATGTTGCATTCTTTCTGCCCGTTGCGTTCTTTAATTTAATTTCGTTTAATTTTTTTTTTGTTACGTAATTTGATTATTTTTTTCTCTTTTTTGTGGGTATGTTATGTTTTACTTAACGTATTGTTCAATGTAGAATGCAATAAAGAGTTCTATTTATCTATCTATCTATAGAAAAAAGATTGTAAACTATTTATATCCAATGAAAGTTACTTTACGTTTATAATTTCTACAAACGTAGAATAAGGCGAAAGATAAATTTTTTGAAAAGATTTTTATCTTGTTACGTCAAAGAAGTATAACTTGTAACGCGTGTACATAAGTACACACACTTTTTTATTACTTGCGATTCAATTGGATAACTATAACCCGATGCGAAATTTTGTTCTAATGTCGTAGTAATTATAGTATACCTTATACTAAGTTAGAATTGGTTTCTTGATTTAGTCAAATCAATATACGATATGTTAATAGAAGAATGTCTCAATTTTATTTTTAATTCGAAATGCCTTATGTGATCTTACTGATCTATACTATTTGGAGGTAGTATGTTTACCCTAGAATAAGAGTAGCTGGCTCACCACCAATGAAGTAGCATGGGTCTAAGTTTCAATTCTTACGCATTACATTGTTTTTATAAGTTTTACGCAACCTGTCGATAAGAATTACTAGACTCAACTGTTTAGCCTGTTAGTCAGTCTCTTTTTGTACATACTAAGTTATAAAAAATATTATTCACACCTCGACTTATTTTACCTACCTAAAGAATCCTTAAAAAGATTATCAAAGCTACTAGAATGAAATCATAAATAAAATAACTAAAGCTGATACTGGGGATATTAAAAAGTATGTAAAAAAGTAAGTAGCAGCCCATTAACGTCCCACTGCTGGGCACAGGCTAAAAACCCTCTCTCACTCATATGAGAGAGGGTTTTTAGAGTATAGACCCACCGCACTGCTCCACTGCAGATTAGCAGGCATAGTACACAAGTGTACTTGTACTATCTATTCCTTCACTCTCATAGTCCGACGTGACGGCAATTCGAAACGACCGGAGAGAGATCAGGTGCAGGACCGACGGCTCTCCGAGGCACGGTGGTGGATCACACGGCCAACTTCCCAACTTCGGGCAAATATTAAGAAAATCTTATTAGAAAACTCAATATCGATTTCGAATTGGCCTGAGCCGAGACTCTTACCCAGGACCTCATGTCTGTAGTCGAACATGCTAACCACTAGACCAATGAGGCAGTAGGGGGTATTAGCTTTGGTTATTATTTACATACCCTAAAACCAACGGATACCAGCTTTTTTAATAAAACAGACACTAATTATTCATACATGACTAAATTTTACCAATAAATACAAATTAACTCGCAAATACATACACTCATTCTTACATACCCACTCACACCTACATAACACTCACTAACTTTTCGTAAGTACATGGCGAATATCTCCGTTTTTTCTTTTCATTGTTTCTAAATTCTTACCTCTTAACATCTACTCAGTTTTTTCAAATATTATACAGTAATTTGGGTAATCCGTAATAGGCCTTATTTTAAGTATTTTATGGAACACCTGGTTAAAACACTGTTGGATTACCGATGAATAAATAAATAAAGTTACTTCAATTTCCTCCTACGTAAAGGTGACCATGTAAAAAGCATGATTTCTAAATTTACACCCGCTACTAAGCGTTTGCCCTTGTAATGTCTTCAGTAAGAAAACAGAACTATCTGTTGTTGATTTTTATTTGGGTGTGAGATAATTTTGGGGATATTTATGTTAATAATGTAATTATTTTGTATTTAGTGTTTATTTAACATTTTTATCTGTCATAAGTACACTTCTCTCTGCTTCCTTCTTAATATATGAGGTAAAATTTATACAGATGATACGCGTGATTAGCGTTACGAATATGTGCAGTGTTTTTTTTATGCTATTTCGTTTGAAGGTTAGGTAGATTTAATATTTACAAATAACATGTGGCATTTTAATTTGCCGCTTGTCGTAAAAATATTTCATAATTTCTCTTTTTTTCTATTTTAAATTAAAAACGAAATTTAATCAATAATTTCTAATATTGACAAAAACACGTGGCATTTTTATTTACTATTTGTTATTTGTGATTTCAATTAATTATTTTTATTATTTTTCGGGACACTTATAATATTTAAATTACAATTCAATATATTAAATTCCTAAGAAATCTTCCTTCTTCCCTCTCTCTAAATCTCGTACTAAGGTTTTAGATTTGTAGAAATAAACAAGGCTTTAAAAATTTGTTTGTCAAAGAAGTTTCACTTCCAACATGTGTGCTTTGTACGGAGGCACTTGTATTTTTTTTAACTTTCTTATTTATCGGTTGTACAATAAAGGGTATTGTATTTTTTTTTGGAGAGTACATCATTAAATATGTTTCTGCCTCATTGTTCTATTGCTTAGCATGTTCGATTACAGACACGAGGTCCTGGGTTCGAGTCCCGGGTCGGGCCAATTCAAAAATCGATATTGAGTTTCCTATTAAGCTTTTCTCAATATTTTCCCGAGTTTGGGAAGTTGGCGGTGTTTTACACCCCCGTGCCTCAGAGAACACAGATTTAGAAAATCATAACGAAATGTTGTTTATTTATTTTTTGATATCCTATTTTCAGGAATATTTCGATTAACAAACCGGTACTATCAAAATAATAATCTACATTTTTGTCCTATTCGTGTCCGATGTTTCAATTTCGCCATAAATGTGCATCACAAGACATTTGGGTTATTGAAAATTATCCAAATGAAAATTGGATTAGATGTTGGTTTAATTTGGTTGTAGATGTGAGAGTAAAACGGTCAGATAAAATTGCTATTGCTTGTTATGTATTCAAATCATTTTCTCTTGTTTCAGAGAGACGACGGTTCTTTGCTCGCTCAGTTTTTCTTCGCTGATGATGCGTTGAATATGATAGCAGCAGAGTTGGACTCTTTCGATGGCCGAAAGGACCCCGAGAGGTGCTCAACACTCGTGAGCCAACTACGACGCGCTCAGGTTAGATTTATCTTCTATATTACTATAAAACCTAGTTCCTGGAGCTATATTCGGAGTGTTGCGATAGAAGCTTTTTACTTAAGGACCTATTAGCCTTATCCAATTTTAATGCTCTTATATTTATGCAAACAATTAACCTGTTTCATATTGACCTGATTTGACATCAGATCGAGTGGTGAAGAATGAGCTGTGGTCAATGTTATCTCCGTATGGGATGAGCGGTAATCTGATTTAAGCATTGGAATCTCATTATGAGGGTTCTAGTGCTTGTGTCAGAATAAATGGGTCGTACACGGCGTGGTTTCAAGTCGAAAGAGGTGTTCGATAGGGATGTGTTGCGTTACCATGGCTGTTCTACTTATTCATGGATAACTGTTTGACAGATTTAAAAGAGAGTATGAATGGGTTAAAAATGAATGAATTATTCATCAAAGGTTTACTCTGTGCTGATGATCAAGTAATTTTTGCATCATCTGCTAGTGATCTACAGGAGATGGTAAATGTTATGAATGAAGCTTTGAATAGGAAAAGAATGAAAGTGAATGTAAATAAAACGAATGTTATGATTTTTTAAATAGATGAATTTATGATGAATGGCAATATTTTGATAGAAGATGTGAAGGAAGTTTTACACTTGAGATCTAGATTTACAAAAGATGGAACATGTTGAAGTGATATTGAAAGGAGAGTGAATGCAGGGAATATGGTAAATGGTGCTCTGGACGCCTTTATGAATAACCAGATGGCGATTCAAAGAGCCAAACTAGTGAAACTGAGTGTCAAAGTAAAAAGTAAGTAAGTATGATAAGAGAACGTTGTGGTATAAAAGTAGGTGTAGTGACTAAAATTGAGAAAGGTATGCTTAGATGGTTTGGGCACGTAGAGAGAATGAATAAAAGGAAACTGACAAAAAGGGCTTATCAGTTTAGTGAATGGGAAAATTGGAAGGGGAAGACCAAGGCGATCGTTCCTGGACCAAATCCAGGACATTTTAAATAAGGGCCAGGTCAAGAGCACTCTAAACTGACGAACTTGCATGAAATGAGAATGAAAGAAGCGAAGGAGATATGTAAGGATCATGGCAAGTGAAAGGACGTGGTCTCTGTTTACCCCTATGGGAATGAGGCGTGATGCTATGTTTGTATGATCTGGCATCCTATGTTTTGCAACCTAAATAGCTTATTCATTGGACGTATGTTGCACTCAAGCTATATAACTTTTACGTACAAATGAATAAGAGAATTTATTTACGTAAGAATGCTAACTGCTTTGTCCCGATCCGGGATTAGAATTCGAAATACAGCTTCCACAGATGGATGGAAGTGACATTTCAGTGTATTTAAATAAAGACGCCTATTTAAAATTCTAAGAACAAAGGAAGTATTACGCTATACGTTTATATTAGACTAGCTTTTCGAATTAAATCATAGATTATTTATTAGACAATTTAAAAATTATTATCTCAAATTTACAACTGATGATGATGTTAAAGAACGAATTAAATTCTTACCCCACGAAAGGTCGGACTCAGTATTGAGAAGAACCCGCAGTAAACTCAGTCAGGAAAGTAAAATGCTAAGCAAAATTCAAGTCAATAGCGAATGGCGTTAAAGTTCTCGTAAAGTGTAAATGAGCTTTGTCTATAAAGGTATTCGTTTGGACGGTTTTTAAATCAATGAATTTGTGTAAATATAACATATGTTTATGTATATAAATTTTTAAGTACACGACCAACATGCGTAATCATCATATTATAACGTCTTGTAGATCGCGTGCTATTGAGTCACGAAAGGTAACTTACGATACGTACGATAAGAAATACAAAAGCATACAACACGCTTGACATTTGCTCAAAATAGCAAAAAAACCATTTACTAGTAAGCAGGCATAATAAAAGCGTCGTTAGCCCAACAATTTTAGGTATTATTAGTACCGAAATGTAAATGTTATAGTTTTATAAATATATAAACTTACTAGCTTGAGACTTAAACGAGTATAAAATTTTTAGATGTTGTACTTATATTAAAGTTGTACTTAATGACCGTTTACTCTGTGAAAGGAATCAGTGTTAAAATTCAAGTCAATCGCGAATAGTTTTCCAGATCTCGTGATGTATCAGAGAGTGAGTTTGGTGCTTTAAATCTATCTTCGTATTATTGCCTTTCTAATGGATCTGGTTTGAGGCACGATGGTTGGTTGTTTTTAAAGCTACGTACATATGTAGAAACATTGTCGGATCCGGCAAACTTCGTACCGCCTCAGAATCAATAAATTCTTCTTCTCCTTTCAATATTCGGCTATCAGGTGTGACAGGGCACACACAACTTCACCAGTGTAATGTGAATTAGAGAAGACACGTAGGATATTGTACGGTTTACAATATTCCAAACCAAAATATTGATGATTTACAAACTAACCACCACTAAAAAGTAAAAAAAATTAAGATAAGGCACAACACAATGTAAATACATAGATAATGACTACTTTTTGCTAAAAATTACGCAATTGAATTCTATTAATATATACAAGGGTTAACAAATACTCAAATTTAGAGGAAAAGGAACAGTGGAAGGAATATATAGAATGGGATATTTTACCGTTGAACATGATATGGGAAACAGTGTTAAAACAAAAACAACAACAAAACGCATTCGTAATTTGGCAGAGGATACAGAGTGATTTACATATCTATGAAGAAAACACAAGGGTTGCCTTGGGATATTTACAAATTATAAGTCGTTTTTACAAATTATGAGTCTAATGACTAATGGGAAGGGGAGTTGCTGTTTTTACTATATTCCAAGATTTTTTTTCCTATTTACTCACCTCATATACCTTCCCTGGGCTTCCACAAATATTTCAAAACCAAGAATAGCTAAATCAGTTCAGCCTATCTCGAGTTTTAGTGAAACCAACGAATAGAATTTTTTTTATATATATAAGATTTCACAAAGATCACAAATGTTCCCATGTTGATCCTTGAGGCTGAAATCGTTTTTAGAGAACGGATTTCGCTGTATTCCCATGAGATCGGTAATCAAGCGGGTGTCACCATGACGAATATATAGTTTTATTTATATTTCATAGTTATAAAGTGTCATTACTGTTCTTTAGAAACGTCTATTAAAGATTCTCCACCTTTTCGATTTCTAATTTTTCACATCACGCTCTGAAATCATGTTAATATCACGGCATCGCAGCATGTTTTAATTTATTTATATTTCATTCTTTTAGTTTTCATGAATACAAATCAGTGAGAATTTTGTATCAATTGACGTTTGTCTTAAATAAAAAACCGGTCGTTAGTCTTCACCTTGGCCTATAAATGATTGTATGCCTATCCTAATCCATTTTAACAGTGTTTGTATTAGATAACATTATATATTAAACCTGTTTGAAATGCGTATCTTATTCGTACACGAAAATTTGACTTAACAATGTTATGTTTCATTTAGGTATTTTTAAGATCGCAGGTGTAACGCTTTGCACTTGTAAAGAGATTTATTCTTTCTATAATAAAAGTGGCCTAAATAGCAAATAAGGAGCACCTTATAAGGTCAGCTGTGCCAAAGAGTTCCGTTTAAATTGGTACAACCTTTTCTAATATCAGCCTAGACTAATAAACAGACTGCTAGTCAAATGGAATTACTTCTTGATTTGAGTGTATACGTTTATACTTTCAAAAGAATTTAGTGAAGAGCTGTTCATTTAAAATTACTAAGCCAGTTTTAGTGATTGTAGATGAGTTGTATCCCGCGATATTTCCGATCTCTTTTTTGCGCTAGGAAATGCTTTTACACACATAACTCGACCTGAATGGGTCAGGAATGTGGAACTCGGCGAGGCAGCGGAACCCTCTTCATCCGCAAATAAGACACCAAAGATTCAGCTGGTGCATTCTTTCCTGGTGCCCCAGATGAGCCCGACTGAAGATTCATGTAGGCCGGAGCAGGTACACAAACAAGCGCCGCCTAGTCTCTCACCTCTTTCGGCAGTAAGAGGGAGCATCTTCTGCATTATTCCTCTCTCGCTCGTGGGCCTCTTTTAGCGAGATTACAGTCTTACAGCTGAAGGGCACTTCTGCCCAACATCTTTCAGTTGAGAGCATCGCGCCTATAATGCTCTCAAGCGGGAGCTCCACGCCGATCAGTGCCATCAAGCGGTGCCGCTGAAGTCCCCAGGCTGCGCAGTCTGCCACGGGGTGATGCGCTGAGTCCATAGCTGCTCCACGCTCATGGCAAGCAGGCGACTCCTCTCGGCCAATTTGGTGCAGGAACTTCCCAAAGGAATCATGCCCGGTCTGAACCTGCATCAGCCTGCTGGAAAACGTCCTGTGCCCCCTGGAAAGCCGTTGCTCCGGGTGAGGCCGGATCGCCTCCACGGTGGCCACGCTGGCTAATGGGAATCGGAGGTCTTCCTTCCACTTTGGATCAGAGTTTGGTCGGCTTGGACTCCGATCTCATTGACATCAATTAGTCAAGGCCTTGAGCCCTCGCAGCTGCCCTTTGCCGATAAGCAGCCGCTAGAACCTACGCGCGCAGCTCCCAAGGAGGATCACTCGCTAGAATAGTCGCCGCAGACCCTCTTATTGTCTTGACCGCAATCACCCTCTGCGCATTGCGTAACAAGGGACAGAGGGTGATTGGTTGTTTAATTAAAAATTTTAATGTTCCACGCAATTTTCTTAATTTTTCTTTCGTAACAACTTCTGACTATAACGACAACAAACAAACAAGAATTAGCGAAATTGGTCCTGCTGTTCACGTATATACGAAAAAGGGACTCATTTATATATATAAAGATTACACAGAAACATCGGGAAATAATTTCTGCTTGTTTCTGTGTTAACGTTAAACGCAGAAACAAGCAGAAACCCAGAGTAAAATACGTAGGAAAAATATATGTTTGTGTCGAATAATGACAAATGGAATTGTTGATACCATGACTCGAATACGATGAATAGAGGGAAATAACGACCGATCAAAATTTACGTAAATCTGTTCTGGAATAAGTAAGTAAAAAAGTAAGTAGCAGCCCATTAACGTCCCACTGCTGGGCACAGGCCTCCTCACTCCGAGGAGAGAGGGTTTTTAGAGCATAGACCCACCACGCTGCTCCACTGCGGATTGGCAGGCATAGTACACAAGTGCACTCTCTATTCCTTCACTCTCATAGTCCGATGTGACGGTAATCCGACACAACCGGAGAGAGATCGGGCGCAGGACCGACGGCTTAACGTGCTCTCCGAGGCACGGGGGTGGATTACACCGCTAACTTCCCAACTGCAGGCAAATATTGAGAAAATCTTAATAGAAAACTCAATATTGATTTTTGAACTGGCCCGACCCGGGACTCGAACCCAGGACCTCATGTCTGTAGTCGAACACGCTAACCACTAGACCAATGAGGCAGTTCTGGAATAAAGATTTTGCTAATTAAAATGAAGTCATCTTGCTTTGCTCGTTCATCTCATCCATTTTTTTTTAACTCGTCTTCATTTATTCAAGCGAAAACACTTAGCTGTTTTGGATGAATAATCACGTTATTGATTTTTTTTGCTAGTTTTAGTAGATGACTTAAAAGAATCCGGAATAGTCTATATTTTTTGGGTCAAAAACTCAAAATGACGCTGTGGTACCACAAAATGTCTTACGTCATATTTTTCAAACAGCTGTCCTGTTAGATAAGCTTTTTGAATTGTCACTATTCTAGCAAATCGGCATGTGGTAAATAAAAAACCATCGGGTATCAAACCTAGACTACTCTTTTATCTAATCAAATTTTCTGATGGCGTCGCTGGCGGAATGGTGCGAGTACTCGCTTTGTAGTTCTAGTTCGATCCCTGGTAGGGCAAATTTAGGAAACTGCATTTTATAATTTGTCTGAATCAGGACTGGACTGGGAGGCTGCGGCCATGACTAGTTACCACCCTATTAATGAAGACTTACCGAGAAAGTAAGAGATTTAAGTTTCGCTACAATGCTGTGTTGAAAATTAAATTGAAAGGTAAATTGCTTCTCACCAGGTTTAGCGCGTTTACATTTTAGATCCTATCATCACTTACCGCCAGATGAGATCCCAGTCAAGCGTCGTCAGCAATAAAAAAGACCGTACGAGATACGCAGTTATATCTCAGCCTTACTGTAAAAATATAATCTGGCGTGACGTTATCTTATTGTTCTTTGAATGTCAGCGGAAATATTCCAAGTAAATGGGCGGAATTAAAACTTAGTAATTTAGATAAATGTTGTACGGTGTGGTATTAAAATGAATTATTATATGTATAACATTAAGATTATTGAGACGTAATTATGTCGTAAACAACGTGTTACTATAGCATTATACTGTAATTTTTTTTGTGTTTTTAGGATTAGTTTTATCTCAGTGGTAAATAAATTATAATATAATAAAAAAATATATAAAACCTGTTGGTGATCCGAATAAACGACGTTTTATTTAGAACTCGCTGTTCTCTGCAGTCGCAGTCTCTCGTGGAGACCCGGATGTCATGTTTTCCTAAATAAAAAGAGTGGAGTCACTCCTTACGATATCAGCTTTCTGCCAGTGAAAGCCCTATTAAAACCGGTCCAGCTATTTCATACATTGACAAGAACAAGCATACAAACAAGACAGTTGTACGGCTAAAAACGTTAAAAAATAATTTTATGATATAAGTACCGAAAATACTTTCATGTGCAATTAGTGTAACATTGTTAATTTGAAATTATTAAATTAATTTTATTTATTTCTGTAGACTAGGAATGATATTATATTGTTTTTTTTTGACAAAAATACATTGTCATTTTCAGAGAAATTAAAAACCGGCGAGAAGTATGGCTTTATGACAATTACGATGCCACGTAAAGTAAAAAAATCATAAATTTCGTTCATATGGCTGTGACTAATACAACGTCTCTAATTTGCTTTGTTCTTTTGTTCTACGAAACTCCGCTTACTACACTCTGATAAGCAATACTATCGGCATGGGTCTATTTACTGTACTTATTAAAATTTTCAGTATCATTCAATATGGAATGGGACCATTGCACATACCTAATATAAATATATGAGATGATGTTTTGACCATAATTCAGACACCTCGATGTTTTAATCCTCTTAATTTGTTAAAGATTATGTCCTGAAAGAAATTTCGCCTTATATGTAGGTCAGATACAGCTGTTAGACTATAAATCATTAGATGGCAACTTTAATAGCTCTATAATATTGTGAACTATTGAGTAATATAATGGCAACACTTTAGAATTCTAAAAAAATACAAAAACAAAACGAGCAGAACAATTGTGTGAACAGTATCTCGCGCTGTCTTATGCTGCTGTTGTTTTAGGAGAAATAGTGCTAAATTGTATACATTCAATTAGTGAAGTAATTATTAGTATAGTTCAAGTTGTGTATATTTAAATAGTGGAATAAAAGTTGTTACTTAATATGAGTTGGTATTTTTTATAATACATTCATCCGATTTCTCAGATATAAGCTTTCATTTTATTTATTATATTATATTGAGCGAGATTATAAGTCAAAATACCGGTTTGGGACATGTCGGTTGAATGGTTAAAAAATTATAAGACAGGTAGAAATAATTTTTGTGTTTTACTAGTACTTTTATATGCACACGTATTTGCCTAAAAACCAATGCTGAAGTGTTAGCTCTCTGATTTAGTCTGTAATATAGTCTAATGGCAATATAGAGAGAATGAGTAGCAGCCTATTAGCGTCCCTCTGCTGGGCACAGGTGTCGTCACTCATTGGAGAGAACGTTAGAGGTATACGAGGTGTGTTCAAAAAGTATCGCGAATTTTGAATTTTCGCGGGTTACGTATATTCGAATTTCGAATTTTTTGTGGCGTTATGTTGGTACTCATGTCTCTCACTTATGCCGACAAGCTCGGCCATTTTGAATGTTCATTTAATTGTTGACAGCTGCTTTGCTTGCACGTGTTTTGGATCGTCTTCGATTTTTACCTATTCAAAAAAATGGATCAAAGAACCTGTATCAAATTTTGTGTGAAAAACGAAATTAAGTGCGCGGATGCATTCCGAATGTTGACTGTGGCATACGGAGAAGCTACCTTGGACCGAAGCAACGTTTATCGGTGGTACAAAATGTTCTCAGAAGGCCGAGAAGATGTGAACGACGAAGAGCGTGCCGGACGCCCGAGCACTTCAACAACAGACGAAAAAATTAATGAAGTGGAGAAAATGGTATTGGCCAATCGTCGAATCACCGTTAGAGAAGTTGCTGAGGACCTAAACATATCGATTGGCTCGTGCCATTCGATTTTTATCAATGATTTGGGCATGAGACGGGTCGCCGCGAAATTCGTACCAAAATTGCTCAATTGTGACCAAAAACAGCATCGCATGAACATTGCTAATGAGATGTTAAACTCTGTCCGCGACGACCCAAATTTGCTCCAGAGGGTCATAACTGGTGACGAATCGTGGGTTTATGGTTATGACGTGGAAACCAAAGCTCAATCATCTCAATGGAAGCTGCCGCACGAACCAAGACCGAAAAAAGCGCGCCAAGTTCGATCGAATGTGAAAGTTTTGCTGACAGTTTTCTTTGATTGCAGGGGCGTGGTGCATCATGAGTTCTTGCCACAGGGAAGAACGGTCAATAAGGAATATTACCTGCAAGTTATGCGCAATTTGCGCGAAGCAATCCGCCAGAAACGCCCGGATTTGTGGAAGAACAAAAATTGGCTTTTGCACCACGATAACGCCCCTGCTCACACATCGTTGCTTGTGCGCGACTTTTTGGCCAAAAACAACACACTAATGATGCCGCAGCCACCGTATTCCCCAGATCTGGCCCCCTGTGACTTTTTCTTGTTCCCTAAACTGAAGAGGCCCATGAAAGGACGACGTTACTCTTCTCTTGACGAGATAAAGACGGCATCGAAGGAGGAGCTGAACAAGATAAAAAAAAATGATTTTTTGAAGTGCTTCGAAGATTGGAAAAACCGTTGGCACAAGTGTATAATATCTCATGGGGATTACTTTGAAGGGGACAAAATAGATATTCATGAATAAATAAATAATTTTTGAAAAAACTCAAAATTCGCGATACTTTTTGAACACACCTCGTATATCATGTTATTGCGTGTATTCCAACATACATTCTTTTGAATCAAAGAATTAAATATCTAAGGCAGACAATTTCTAATAATTTATTAACCCGTATTATGGAAATGTTTTGAAAACAGCTTTTGGTATTTGATATGTTGGTATATAGGTCGACTGACAGAGTCTTTAAGTATTGACGTGTCCACCTGATAGTTATATTAACATTGAATAAACCAAGATTGCCAGTTAATGAAGCTAAGCTAAGCTATTTATCATGATAATAAAGGCTTGAATTTGTTTCTTTATTTAGCTATAAATTGCGACATTATTAAATTTTTATGGTTCAAAAATACGGATAAATCAACCTAATGTGTTGCTAACGGTTTCTCTGTATAACAAGCTTATAAGGTTAAAAATACTCGGGTTAGTATATAAGTTTTGATATTTGCTCAGGTAAATAAGGGTCACCCTCGTGTATCATAACAATTGTTACCATTTCCGTTCTTATTATACTTTATATCCACTTGATGTTGTTTATTTATTTAATCAACAACACTGTACCTTTTCGATCGATGACTCAATATGTTGTAATATAAAAAAAAATTATCAGTCAGTATAAAATGAAACAACTTTTTAAAGCGCTATTAAAGTTATGTATATTGCACGTTTTCGTAAAAATCACGTACGAATTTAGCTTTTCGCGACTTTTATTTTTTATAGATAACGTTCTCGGGCGATACCCTCTGCGGAGGAAGCGATTTTTATTATTATTTTTTGTTATATTTAAAAATAAACTTGAATTTAAATATCTGTGTGTCAATGTACTCCGGGGTTACTAAAATTAATTTAGTCTCAAAATATACTGTAATATTGTACTGTGTCGTATGTGAAATTTGTTACAGTATTTTAAAAACTTGCTCCCTTTATGTCATTCTATTCTGATATATGTGAATAAGATTGAGTTACAAATTGTAACGCTACTGTAAATATTTGCAAATATTGAACTGGATGTTGTAAGATTTCTATGACGTAATAGTGCGAACTCTCGCAAGCAGAGCACTCTTATTCGATTCCCGTTGGAGTAAATTGGGGAAATTCTATTTTCTAAATGGTCTGTGTTTGGACTGGACTGGATCAGCGAAGACGTCCCGCAAGCAAAATAGAGAAAAAACCCGTCACTGATAAAAACATACAAATTAAACTTCTTTTTTTTTTTTATATAAATGCTGAGAGAGTAGCGCTTGACTCTGGGCTCACCTGATGGTCAGTAATGATACAGTCTAAGGTGGGAGTGCGCTAATCTGGTAAGAGGCGAATGGCGATATACCCCTTATGATTTCTACACAGCATCGTACCGGAACACAAATCTCTTGGTTTGGCGGTACGTCTTTGCTGGCAGGGTGCTGCAGGGCTTCCTCCAATCCCAACTCAGACAAATTAGAAAATATGATTTTCTAAATTCGTCCTACCGGGGATGGAACCTGGGACCTCTGCTAGCAAAGCGAATACTCGCACCACTGCGCCAGCGAGGCCGTCAAAACTAATAAAAGGGCATGATAACGAATTCGCTTAGTGCACAAAAGAAAGACTTATATATAAATTTTCTTTTATTAATTTACCTGGTGTATTTGAAATCTTGCAATATAATACATTCTTGTCTATGTTATTACCTCTGCGGCCGCATTGCTATACTTGTCAGGCTTCGACGTGTTATCGGATTACATTACTGCAATACCGGATTCTAATGTTTCACGTCGTGGGTTATAAGTAATTCGGTTTTTTTTTACTTTTTACATGGGAGGCCTATTTTTTTAAGTATTTCGCTGATGAATACATACAGTGATGAAAATTGGCAACATACATAAATATAAAAGCTTTATTATTTCCTCACATTATACAAGTATTATGATATTTACAAATTTACTGATTGGTATGTTAGTAAAATATTTAAAGTAAGGTAAATCCCTGTGGAGGTATAAGCTCCTCCATTTCTAAGCATTCCAATCTGTAATTGGTTGTACGTGTTCACGTCTTCCTGCTATTCTCGTGAGGGTACCGCACCATATTTTTGGGGATCGGCCTTGCTACCGTTTAGAGTATCTTCGGTACCAGTTACTTTGTATAACCATATCTCTGACTCTTTGGATATGGCCAGCCCACTTCCAGTTCTCTCTCAATACGTGCTTCACGACATATTTAGCTTTGGCCTTATTTCTTATATTCACGTTGCTCATTTTGACTTTGAGTTTCAGGTTTAAAATACGTTCCATTCCTTGTTGACATTTTTTGAGCTTTTCGAGGTCTGGGCGGTATAAGTGACGCCTTCTTACACTTATGCCGCCCGCGAAATGCGTCTAATTTTTCTTTTGGCAATAAGCCTGTCACTAACTTGGTTATTAGTTTACATCATATGTATTTGATGAAATTTCTTTGCCGGGAATTGAATCTAACACCACTATTACCTAGCTAAATATGCAAATATTTTCTGCTTCCTACTCCCATTCCAAATTTTTTTAATCGTAGATGATTATGTAAATTCGTTATGGTCTGTATACTATAATTTAATCAGTAGGTACTTTAGTGTGACATAATTCTCATAAATTACGATCAGACATCTTTACATAAGAATATGTTCATATTATGCAGTGATAAATAGACGACGATAGCAACATTGTTGGAAGTGCTACAATAAAACACGTGTGGACAATGCACTGCGTGATAAATTGAAATTATGAAGTCAATATAATCTGTGACTTATTGGATGTCCTATATAATTATAGCAGCGGTATCTCGCGTAGTTCCCGGTCATTTGGGAATGTTATAAAATCCAAAGAGACTGACAGTAGTTTGTTAAATTTCAACTCGATGACGATTAGATTAGATTATTGTTTAGGATTACGTGACTGAGTAAATGGCCGTAGTTCTACTGCCGCAACCTCCCATGGGTCCCGTATTAAAGTTATTAGAAAACAATTTTACCAAGTACAGACATATTTTCTTAGAGATGATTAATTTCGGTTTAATTTCGTACACAGTATCTTCGGTAAGAAGAATATTATGTACTTTAATAAAATGTTTTTAATGTTTAATAAATGTTCATAAGATTTAATAAATGTTCTCTGTCTTCAGGATCTAGTGCTCAACATAATAAGCCAAATAATGGATCAGGTGCTGGGGGACGAAAGAGTGGCCAGAGGTTTCCGCGTCAAATTTCCTGAGGATGTACTTCAAGAGAATTTGGCTGGGCAGCTGTGGTTTGGCGCAGAGGTATATTGTACTTTGAATTTCTAAAACTTTACTGAATTACGTACTGTAAATATTAATATATACTGGAGAGTTAGAAGCAGGCATATTAATGTAGTAATCGCTTTGTAGACATAACGTAGATGTACAAACGATATACGAAACTTAATCGCTTTGATTTTGATTGATTTGACTTACTGTTCCTGGCAGTTTCCGTCCCATCATCAAAGGTGTCATTAGTACTATCTTCTGTCTGTCTTCGTTTTCGGGAGCGGTCTCTTAACATCTTGTATATTGTGCCTTTCGGGGAAGGAAGGCACCTTAAGGAGACCTGCATATGCCGGGAGTAACTCTGAGGTATTACACATATCAGAGAATTATGTCAACCTCTTTAGCGCAGTGGTGCTAGTACTCGCTTTGCTAAGACAGGTCCCGAGTTCGATTCGCGGTAGTGTGAATTTGAGAAATTGCATTTTCTAATTTGTCTTAGTCCAGCAAAAACGTGCCGCCAAGTAAAGAGATTTGTGTCCCGCTACGATGCTGTACATGTCTTTTAGATTTAGATTGTATCATCACATACGGTTATGGTATGATCAAAGTCAAGCGCTAACATGTCAGTTAAAATGTCGGCTAAGCTAAATAAGGTAAGGTAAGGTTACCTTGTTTACTACGAAAGGTGCGAATTAGTTTTGTTCTCTGAATTATAGTGTCTGGCAGCGGGATCCTCTATAATGAATCGCGGGGGAGAATCCGCCGCAATGCGACCCCTAGCTAAAGATCTCACTAGAAGCCTGGAAACAGTGCGATCTCTTCTAAGAGAACAGTGCTTGCGACCGCGCGGTGTTGCCCTGCAAGACCACGACGATATGCTCCACGAGAGTCTCAGAATATTTGACAGGTGAGTTTAATTAATTATCACGTATTAACTTCTCTTCGTTCACACTATTTCTAAATATACCCTATTATTAATTTAGGTAGTTTAATAAACTGTTATCCTCTTTATTCTTTACTAGCAATGCCCAGCNAGTATCTTCGGTAAGAAGAATATTATGTACTTTAATAAAATGTTTTTAATGTTTAATAAATGTTCATAAGATTTAATAAATGTTCTCTGTCTTCAGGATCTAGTGCTCAACATAATAAGCCAAATAATGGATCAGGTGCTGGGGGACGAAAGAGTGGCCAGAGGTTTCCGCGTCAAATTTCCTGAGGATGTACTTCAAGAGAATTTGGCTGGGCAGCTGTGGTTTGGCGCCGAGGTATATTGTACTTTAAATTTCTAAAACTTTACTGAATTACGTACTTTAAATATTCTACTGGAGAGTTAGAAGCAGGTATATTATTGTAGTAATCGCTTTGTAGACATAACGTAGATGTACAAACAATATACGAAACTTCATCGCTTTGATTTTGATTGATTTGACTTACTGTTCCTGGATCAAAGGTCTCATTAGTACTATCTGCTGTCTGTCTTCGTTTTCGGGAGCGGTCTCTTAACATCTTGTATATCGTGCTTTTCGGTGAAGGAAGGCACCTTAAGGAAACCTGCATATGCCGGGAGTAACTCTGAGGTATTACACATATCAGAGAATTATGTCAACCTCGCTAGCGCAGTGGTGCTAGTACTCGCTTTGCTAACACAGGTCCCGAGTTCGATTCCCGGTAGTGTGAATTTGGGAAATTGCATTTTCTAATTTGTCTGAGTCCAGCCAAAACGTGCCGCCAAGTAAGGAGATTTGTGTCCCGCTACGATGCTGTACGTCTTTTAGATTTAGATTGTATCATCACATACGGTTATGGTAGGATCAAAGTCAAGCGCTAACATGTCAGTTAAAATGTCGGCTAAGCTAAATGCTCTAAATCCCCTACCTCCAATGAGTGAGTAGGTCATGCCTCGCAGCAAGCTGCTACGTACCTTACCTTGCTTACTACGAAAGGTGCGAATTAGTTTTGTTCTCTGAATTATAGTGTCTGGCAGCGGGATCCTCTATAATGAATCGCGGGGGAGAATCCGCCGCAATGCGACCCCTAGCTAAAGATCTCACTAGAAGCCTGGAAACAGTGCGATCTCTTCTAAGAGAACAGTGCTTGCGACCGCGCGGTGTTGCCCTGCAAGACCACGACGATATGCTCCACGAGAGTCTCAGGATATTTGACAGGTGAGTTTAATTAATTATCACGCATTAACTTCTCTTCGTTCACACTATTTCTAAATATACCCTATTATTAATTTAGGTAGTTTAATAAACTATTATCCTCTTTATTCTTTACTAGCAATGCCCAGCGGTTTCACCCGCGTAGAAACCGATCTTGTGGCAGTGGAAAGTATACTAAGTCGGACTATAAATTTATTTTTGTTAACATTAAAGTTGTATATCACTTAGTTTTTAATTACTTATTTTCAGATTATTAGATACACACTTACATATTTAGAAATTCTTAAAAATATAATCCAAACTTCAAAATGTAAAACATTTGTCGATAATATTAGCGAAGCGATTTATTTTTAATACTTTATTGTCTCAGAACTTCCCTATACACAACATTGGACACTCTTGAGAGTTCGACTAGGGATATATGATTTTATTTAGATTAGCATTTTAAAATTTATTATATATTTTGAATGAAATGTCCGATTTTGATAATTTAAATGTAATAGGTTATTGATTAGGTGTATATTATATATATATATGTCGGAGGGCAGATATCTGTGGAACGCTGGCGCCATCTATCGGCGTCGACAGAGTCAATGGTGGCAGTCCGGCGGGAGTCACTCGACAGTTGTCGAGTAGCGCTCGATCGGAACAGTCAACTGTTGAAACTGTCGCGTTCCTAGCTATTAGTGTTAATGAGTTTGTGTAAATTGATATCGGGAACATTAAGTGATTGAACATTATAAACCGAGTTAATTAATACAGTGTTTGATTGCACCAACAATACCCATGAACGCCCACAGAATAAGAAATTAAATAATGGATCTAATTAATAACGATGTCGGCGGAGAACCCTACGCCCCTGTGTTTTATGTTTCTCCGTTCTCTCCTATCCTCCGACATATATATCCGACATATATATATATATATATATATAATATGGTTTTATTTTTGTCGGCAATATTATCGGCGTTTAAAATATAGAAGAGTAGTTATAGTGGCATAACTACAGTAGTTGGATATGATATTACGGACTTTTTTGTAGATATTAATATTATCTATTATATTGTAGATTTTTTTTGTTCTATCTTCAATAGTTTTCGCAGCGCATGCGATGACAGATTTTTTGTTTCACATTTTCTGTTACAGTTATGCATTTTTCTTAGGGATCTCTATTTTATTTTAACTAATATAGTGGGTACTATAACGGTCAGTGAAAATGAAGTTTTCTAATGTGTGTGTCCGGGAAAAATTTTTGAAATCGGTCCAGCAGTTGTTATGTGAAAACGTTACAAACATACATACAAAAACACAAATGTTGCCTCTTTATAATATAAGTTTGTATTGTAATTGCGCTAGTCTGCAAGCCTTTACGTATTAAGTTTTACTTTTTGTTGTAAAATTGTAAATGTCTGTGACCTTGCTAGGATTTAGCTGAAAATCATTGCTGGGCGTTCTTATAAAGAACAAATCTATTTTTGAATAAACGTTACTTTCTTTCTCTCTAGATGTAACCTTGTATTTTCTTTAATATGATTGCCTCCCTGGTGCAGTGGCGAATACTCGCTTTGCTAGTAGAGGTCAAGGGTTCGATCCCCAGTAGGGTGAACATAGGAAATTGCATTTTATTATTTAACTTGACAGGTGGCTTCAGGCAATCCTACTAACAAAGACATACCGCTAAGCAAATAAATTTGTATTCCGGTATGATGCTGCGTAGAAACCATGAGATATAAATTGCGTCTTACCAGACTATATTATATATATGGACGTTTCAAAAGAGCGTTTTAAGACTACTTGACTAATGTATATCTTGATTTTGAAGTATATTTCCNGTGAAGTGGCGAAAGGAAACATGCTGTGCCGACCCCACCTAGTGGGATAAGGGCAAGAAAACAACATTAATATTATCTATTATATTGTAGAATTTTTTGTTGTTCTATCTTCAATAGTTTTCGCAGCGCATGCGATGACAGATTTTTTATTTCACACTTTCTGTTACAGTTATGCATTTTTCTTAGGGATCCCTATTTTTTTTTAACTAATATAGCCTATGACGGTCAGTGAAGATGAAGTTTTCTAATGTGTGTGTCAGTGAAAAATTTTTGAAATAGGTCCAGCAGTTGTTATGTGAAAACGTTACAAACATACATACAAAAACACAAATGTTGCCTCTTTATAATATAAGTTTGGATTGTAATTGCGCTAGTCTGCAAGCCTTTACGTATTAAGTTTTATTTTTTGTTGTAAAATTGTAAATGTCTGTGACCTTGCTAGTATTTAGCTGAAAATCATTGCTGGGCGTTCTTATAAAGAACAAATCTATTTTTGAATAAACGTTCCTTTCTTTCTTTCTAGATGTAACCTTGTATTCGAGAAACAGATTCCATCGATATATGTTTAAATTTTCTTTAATATGATTGCCTCCCTGGTGCAGTGGCGAATACTCGCTTTGCTAGTAGAGGTCAAGGGTTCGATCCCCAGTGGGGTGAACATAGGAAATTGCATTTTATTATTTAACTCGACAAGTGGCTTCAGGCAATCCTACTAACAAAGACATACCGCTAAGCAAATAAATTTGTATTCCGGTATGATGCTGTGTAGAAACCATTAGATATAAATTGCGTCTTACCAGACTATATTATATATATGGACGTTTCAAAAGAGCGTTTTAAGACTACTTGACTAATGTATATCTTGATTTTGAAGTATATTTCCTCACGATGCTTTTTGGACATAATGAATATTATAAGCAAAGATGCACTTTTTATACAAAGAACTTAGCTTACTCAGGAATCAATCTCTTAGGTCATCTTGGTAAAAATCCGAGGTCATCTTGGTTTATTTTGTCTTATTAATAACTAGTATGTGCTGGTTACTACCACTTAATATTGTTCTTATCTTATTGGTTTAATACAAAAAAAATCCATTTGGAATCATTATTGGCGTTAAGGAAATTGTTTAAAATAAATTTCTCTATTATCTTGTAAAGGTTCTGTCAGAATTATTTAAACTCAATTTTTAGAATATTGTATTAAGTTTTCGCGTTTATTTATTTAAGTAAATGAGAAAACAGTTCAGTTTTCCTTTTAAAGTGGTTTATAAATATAGTTTTTCACTTAGATAAGTTATTTACCTAAAGAAAATACAACTTTCAATTGGTATGTTAATCTCTAGTCTGTGTCTTGAATCAAGTTATGCCAATTAATATTAATAAGCTATTTATGTAATAAAACAACAATTCCCTTTTGCCCTTGAAAATGGTATCAAGTTTATGCTAAGACGCGAAAGGGCTTTATAATATCGCTGGAGTTTGAACTCTAAAACCTTGTATAGATTAATTTACTACAAATTTTATATCGAGCATATTTTTTTTTGGAGATGTATGATATATATGTATGAAGAGTCTAATATAAAATCCTAATTCTTTAAGCAAGATAATTATTTATTATTGTTTTACCTTGTGTACTAAGGTTTATTTTCAAGGTATCATGTTTTAATAGCTATTTGGTAAAAAAAAGATAGCCAAGGTGTTATACATGGGGTCATATTATCTTCGAAATGACTATAATTTCTAAATGTCTAAATTGACTCTTTATACGTAGAAAACATCACAATAACTATATCAAGGATTTTAAAAATAGTACTTTTTTAAAATACTTTTATTAGCTTGGGCTGTATAAATATGAAATTGCGACACTATGGCCTCGCGGGCACAGCATTGGACCTGATGAGTTCTTATTTAACCAATAGAACGCAAAAGGTCTGTGTCAATGGCAAGCTTTCTGCGGGGTCGGTGACAAAAATGGGAGTCCCACAGGGTTCCATATTAGGACCATTTCTGTTCCTCATTTATATCAATGACCTTCCTTACTTTGTTAAGGGTGATCATGAGATTGTTCTGTTTGCTGATGATACTTCGCTATTGTTTAAAGTTAATAGACGACAAACAAATTATGACGACGTAAACAGCTNACAAAATGTAAGAGCTATAGACCATGAGTACTGCTGACAGAACGAAGTCAGTCGGGTCTGCTAGTAATTTATAAACAGTATCATTTAATGCAGACTGAAAAGCATGGGGTGCATTTCACAACATTTCCGTAACTCCCATAACCAACTACTTCGGGCAAATATTGAGAAAATCTTAATAGAAAACTCAATATCAATTTCGAATTGGCCCTACCCGGGACTCGGACCCAGGACCTGGTATCTGTAGTCGAACATGCTAACCACTAGACCAATGAGGCAGTCAATAAATGTTTTACGTTAACTCAAATTTCAATTACTCAATACTAACTCAACTAAACTATATATTGAATATACACATTTTTTTATTAGGGATGTTATCAAATCAATAAAAGCGTAAGCTATAATAAAAACGAATGTAATAACATGACCTATTAACCTTGTTTGTGTTAAATTGAATTGATAAAATTTATTATATTTGGCCACGGTATTGTAGAACACGAACATATTAAACCGTTCATTAGCTAATTTAATTAATATTCAACATGTGTCATACTAAAATTCGACCTTGGTTTAGCTTAAATGAAAATTATAAATATTTTATTATCGCTAGTGATTTTGCCCCTACGTTGTTCTCCATCTGTAGAAATATAGGGAAATGCGTATTCAGTGACCGTCTGCTTTGTAGAAGGAGTCCCTTTTCAAAATAACCGCGAATACTTTTGAATCTCTAAAGATTAGGAAGAGAGTGAATTTAGTTGTCTAAAACTGGTACAGCGAACATACATGCCCTGCTTCTGTACAAACATTCATGCATAGCGTCACGTTTCATTCCCATAAGGGTAGGCAAAGGCCACGATCCTTGCGTATCTCCTTCGCTTCTTTCATTCTCATAAAACCTTTCATATAAGTTAGTTGGTTTAAAGTACTCTTGACCTGGCCCTTATTTAAAATGTCCTGGATTTGGTCCAGGAACGTTTGCCTTGGTCTTTTCCTTCCAACTTTCCCATTTACTATAGACTCATGAATCCTTTGTGTCAGTCTCCTTTCATTCATTCTCTCTACGTGCCCAAACCATCTAAGCATACCTTTCTTAATTTTAGTCACTGCATCTTCTTTTATACCACAGCTTATGTAGTGCGTAAAATATGTTTGCCGAAGCCCTTGACTGTATCTTTGCAACAATATGCAAGAGATGTGGTTCTTTTAAACGCAAAATGCGAGACAGCTCCAACACTATTAGGCATATTACTGTGGGATGCATAAACCCATTGTATTTTACTTGTTGAAGTGATACTTCACCAGACGCATGAGGGTAAAATTTTTACGGATGAAACGCGTGCCTAGCGTCACGAAGATTTGCAGCGTTCTTTATGCTAATTCGTTTCAAGGTTAGGTAGTTTTAATATTTAGAAATAACACGTGGCACTTTAANCATTAGAATTAGAGTGTGGAAAGGAAAAGAAAAAACAAAAATTTGACGATTCAAAAGTGCTGTAATATGTTTTGATTTTTTTTGATTTTATGTAACGGAATCTTTGAGTGCAATTTTTAGCTATCTCAAGAAGTCTAATTAATTAGAAACTTTACGTACTACGCCTACGTAATAAGTGCCAATAACAATGCCATAGTTCGTTAAAAATTTCCCATTATCCTTGTTAGGATTAATATATTCTTTTGATAGATCCTCTATGAGGGAGTGAAAGGGACAGAGCTAGTTGACGATCTGCCGTCTTGGATAGCCGGCAGACCTTATCGAGTGTCTTTTTAAGGTGCTTTTTTTATATAATCAAGACCGGAACTTCAATTAACAACTAGATGTGTGGAAAAATACAAAATCGTACTAAAAATAAATAATAGTTTAAAAAAAACTAAAAATACATACTTTTCTAGTAAACCGAAATAAATACTAGAAAGTAACTTTTAATAATATATATAAGCAACTTTTTTTTTCTTTGTTATTGATAAACTTGAAAACTACTGGACCGATCGGCATGAGACCATGACCATTCGACGCGGAATTAATTGTAGAAGGTTTTAGGCTATTACCTTTTACCCTTTACCATTTTTTTTTTTCAAATTTATGTGGATAATCATTCGTTTCTGCTACGAAGCGCGAAAAGACCGGCAAAATGTCTAACGTCACTTCAATGCTTAGAAACGCGTTTTCATACACCCTCCCACGCATTCACCCATGCACTCCCACACATCTGCCCACGCATCCACCCACGCACTCCCACGCATCCACCCACGTACTCCCACGCATCCACCCACGCACTCCAACGCATCCACCCACGCACTCCCACGCATCCACAAGGTTGTGACGTGAATTATTAGACCGTTGTCTATAGCAACGGTTTTGTTAATACATTTCCAGGTTATGTAAATATGTCATTTATTAACGCTATCTATTGTTTCAAAACAAAAAAGATTCTGTGTGTCATTTAATCGTTTGTGTTTTGTTTAATATATGTATATTATTTAATATAAAAACCAATCGCACAATGTGTTGGTAAGCCCATAACTCAACAACGCCTGGGTCAATTGTGACAATTGTTTTTTTAAATGTTCGTTGAAGTCCAAGAATGATTTTTACGGCGAGAAAAATTCCAATAATTGCAGATGAAAATAAATTGAATTGTCACAAAATGTAAGAGCTATAGATCATGAGTACTGCTGACAGAAAGAAGTCAGTCGGGTCTGCTAGTAAGTTATAAACAGTATCATTTAATGCAGACTGAAAAGCATGGGGTGCATTTCACAACATTTCCGTAACTCCCATAACCAAGTAATTCGGTACTTAAAATGTTTACTGAAATAATTAAAAAAATATACAAGTGAAAACATCGTTATAATCTACTTGAATAAATTTCAAGTAGATTATAACGATGTTTTTGAATTATCAAATAGATGATACGAAAGGAGTACTTGAAATCATTAAGTTATGAGGGTTTCCTAGCAGCCGGTCCTAAGAACCCACAACAAACTCAATGGTTACCGTTTTGGTACTCATATTGCAGTTACTTACTCGAGTTTCATTTCATCACCATCATTACAGTAATTTACATTTATCTTGTTTTTGTTAGATCAATTCATTTTAATACTTGACGACATACATATTTATTGTACATGTATGTTATAATATTATAGTTTGATTATATATTTATTGTTATGTAAGTATGTTTATTTTATTACGCACTTCCTACATAACTTTCTTAACCCAAGCTCCAATCAAGAAGACATCCGTATTTAACGATAAGACCGCCTCTTATACTTATATTTAAGTTCATTTTATTGCAATTTTTTTCCAACTTCGGTCAAATATTGAGAAAATCTTAATAGAAAACTCAATATCAATTTCGAATTGGCCCTACCCGGGACTCGAACCCAGGACCTCGTGTCTGTAGTCGAACATGCTAACCACTAGACCAATGAGGTAGTCAATAAATGTTTTACGTTAACTCAAATTTCAACTGACTCAATACTCACTCAACTAACTATATATTGAATATACACATTTATTTTTTTATTTATTTTTATTAGGGGTGTTATCAAATCAATAAAAGAGTAGGCTATAATAAAAACGAATGTAATAACATAACCTATTAACCTTGTTTATGTTAAATTGAATTGATAAAATTTATTATATTTGGCCACGGTATTGTAGAACACGAACATATTAAACCGTTCATAAGCTAATTTAATTAATATTCAACATATGTCATACTAAAATTCGACCTTGGTTTAGCATAAAAGAAAATTATAAATATTTTATTATCGCAAGTGATTTTGCCCCTACGTTGTTTTCTCTCTGTAGAAATATAGGGAAATGCGTGTTCAGTGACCGTCTGCTTTGTAGAAGGAGGCCCTTTTCAAAATAACCGCGAATACTTTTGAATCTCTAAAGATTAGGAAGAGAGTGAATTTAGTTGTCTAAAACTGGTACAGCGAACATACATGCCCTGCTTCTGTACAAACATTCATGCATAGCGTCTCGTTTCATTCCCATAAGGGTAGGCAAAGGCCACGATCCTTGCGTATCTCCTTCGCTTCTTTCATTCTCATAAAACCTTTCATATAAGTTAGTTGGTTTAAAGTACTCTTGACCTGGCCCTTATTTAAAATGTCCTGGATTTGGTCCAGGAACGTTTGCCTTGGTCTTTTCCTTCCAACTTTCCCATTTACTATAGACTCATGAATCCTTTGTGTCAGTCTCCTTTCATTCATTCTCTCTACGTGCCCAAACCATCTAAGCATACCTTTCTTAATTTTAGTCACTGCATCTTCTTTTATACCACAGCTTATGTAGTGCGTAAAATATGTTTGCCGAAGCCCTTGACTGTATCTTTGCAACAATATGCAAGAGATGTGGTTCTTTTAAACGCAAAATGCGAGACAGCTCCAACACTATTAGGCATATTACTGTGGGATGCATAAACCCATTGTATTTTACTTGTTGAAGTGATACTTCACCAGACGCATGAGGGTAAAATTTTTACGGATGAAACGCGTGCCTAGCGTCACGAAGATTTGCAGCGTTCTTTATGCTAATTCGTTTCAAGGTTAGGTAGTTTTAATATTTAGAAATAACACGTGGCACTTTAATTTGCCATTCGTCATTGAATATATTTTTTTCATAAAATATAAAATAAAAATATGTCATAAATTCACTTTTAAAAATTTTTAATTCATTTTCGACACTTTTAATTGTGTTGTTACTCGAAAATAAATAAATTCATTCATTGTCATCTTAGCTTTATTGCCTTCCTAATTTTTATTTATATTCACATAGTATACAGACACACGCGCATACGCACGCACGCACATAACGCACGCGCGCACCCACGCGCATACACACACTATTCATAAACACAGTCGTAGCACCTCGCGCACTCTATGTGGCTGTCATTACTATAATAAACAATAACATAAAATTCTTAATTGGCCTTCATTGCCTGCCAACCCACAGTGAGCAGTGTGGTGGGTCTATGCTCTAAAAACCCTTTCTCCTATGAGTGAGAAAACTTGTGCCCAGCAGTGGGATTTTTTAAAAGTTTTATTAGTGGATTTTCTAAAATAAATAAATGTATCCAGTTTTGGGCACATTGGTTTCAAAGCCTATAACAGAAATCAAGAGTTTTGTAATAGATTTCATTGGTCCTGCAAATGTCTTTGGGTGACTAATTCGCACCTATTTATAATTGTAAAAATAATGATTTAACATTTCCAGGCTATTCGCTGAATTCGAACTGTGCTACGTGAGTGCAATGGTCAACGTGAAGACTCCGTACGAGTTCGAGGCCCAACAGTTGATCTGCGTCTTGTTCTCTGAGAGCTTACGTCGTGCTTTGAAACAGAACCTTCTCACTCAAGAGCAGGTATGTTGCTTAACATTGTATATATCAATCTTTCTTGTGTAGAGTAGGATATGATTTGAGAATGATTTTGTATGAGTTGCTTCTTTTTTGCACAAGGTCTACTGACGATGAAAAGTGCTTATTGAGTCTTCAAATATATATTTATTTATCCTGGAACATTTTGTTTCAACTCAATTTCTCTATGTTTTCTTATTTATGTTTTCAAATTTCAATAAAACATATTATTTTGTAATTGTCTATACAAGTACTAACAGATATAGAAATATTGTTTATATTCTTGTAAATCATTATGTCAACATATCATTCTGTATAATACACAATCTGTCTGATGTCTAATTTATGACTTCCTTAAATACACCCCTCATTAGATGATAGCAGATGAATTATAAATACAAAATAGTAAACAAGATTGCGTGTGTTAACTATCTAATGACCTAATGTGTGTTATTTAAGCCAACCATGTGTAATGGTCTATTCATTTCAGCACTTTCAATGTCTCATTTAAAGTAATGATTTCATTTTAAGCGAATTGATCATATATGTCAGTATAAAACTCATTTGACATAAATTATAGTTAAAAACACGCTTTTAGAGATATTCGAAGTAAAGTAGAAAAATATTTCTTAACATAAGAATTAAACTACTGACAAGTATATGTAATGCCGCGATTCTAAAAGCGTGGGGTGCTCTGTATCGCATTCTTAAACTATCTCTTAAAATTAATGGTTCATTTTGCTAATGTTTTTGCCATTGTAGTCTATTCCTTACCATAGAAATACATATACATATTCCTATTTAAAACATTACATAGTATTTTTAAACAGCAAGTGACTGATTTTACTTATAGTTACTTGTTTAATGGTTTGTATTATCATACCGGAATGAAATTTTAATTTTTTGTATGTCATAGTTGGTAGAATGGTAACTATTTTCGACGTTAAACTGAAATAAAATAAAAATATCGAATCCATGATTTCGGCTAGTGTATAATGATTGTGCAGATTTTATTTGTCGCAAATTATTTCAGGTGGATTCATATGATCCGGCCCTGATGTTCGCGGTGCCTCGCCTAGCTATTGTTAGCGGCCTACTTATCTACTCCAGCGGTCCTTTGAGCATAGACAAGCCGCCGGGTAATCTCATATATATTTGACACAAATACAAACATGATGAGCGTTTAGTTTAAAACTTAAAAAAAAAATTGTCTTAAAACGCCAACAGTTGCAGTTTGTACCTCGGAATGACTGGAGAACAGTGGCTCTGTAATTTTGTAAATTGAATACTTAGAAAAAAGAGAATCATAAGAGATTGAAACTGATTTAAATCGATGAACTTCGGCTGCACGTATTAAAAAGCACGACTCATTGTCACTGCCTTAGCCGAGCGTGTCAGCGAGAATGCGGAACAAACGATACAGAGGAGCGATCAGCCTAAACGTTCGAATTGGTGATGCATCTATCGTTTGTAGCTATCAATGTAAAATACAAATCACCATCAATGTTTTCTTATGATGTAAATTTATCTTACGTAAACCCATTTTATAGACAACCAATTTTTCAAAAAATATAGCACTGACAAACAATATTGAGAAATTAATATTTTTGCAAATGCTGCTCTTGTTTTTCGTACTATATTGTTAAATATAACTTGTATTTGTACCAATCTTTTTATTTTATAACATTTTACTATATTACTTTTTATAAAATTTNAGCTGAGCGTGTCAGCGAGAGTGCGGAACAAACGATAGAGAGGAGCGATCAGCCTAAACGTTCGAATTGGTGATGCATCTATCGTTTGTAGCTATCAATGTAAAATACAAAACACCATCAATGTTTTCTTATGATGTAATGTTATCTTACGTAACCCCATTTTATAGACAACCAATTTTTCAAAAAATATAGCACTGACAAACAATATTGAGAAATTAATATTTTTGCAAATGCTGCTCTTGTTTTTCGTACTATATTATTAAATATAGCTTGTATTTGTACCAATCGTTTTATTTTATAACATTTTACTATATTACTTTTATAAAATTTATTGTCATAGTTTTTTCATTCATGACAAATCCTTGTCCCATTTATTGTTAGTCATATGTTTCTATTTTATACAATAAATGAATTATTATATATTACATAAATCCGTAAAACAAGTTGTTTTATCATGTTCATACAATTGCTAATTTTTACTTGTACTTTCAGAGGAAATGTCGGACATGTTCCGGCCGTTTCGTACACTTCTTCATAAAATCAGATCTCTACTCTGGACCCTGGATAGACGGGAGCTATTGGCGTTAGAGAGATTGCTGTGTACCAATGAAGATGTCTCCAATCTTGCTGGCCTTGAAATACCTACTAGTGAGTTGAATTTTTGTTTCTCACAGTAGAGTGAAAAGTTCGCTTTTCTGACCCTTGTATGCGGGATAAAAGTGCCTCGTTCTCTGCCGCTTAGATTCCACTAACTCACTTTTCGTCCTGGTAACCTTGTAAGACTTGTTTGTCTAATTATCAAAGACAGCTTAAAGCAGGAGGCGATAATTAAAGTATAACTTTTCAGCACATTGTAAGAAAAAATCGCGTCATGAAAGTAATATAGGGCATCCACCTGCGTGTTTCAGAACTTGGCAAGCGAGAATGTCCTATTCTTCTACCTAGGTGCGACATACATTGTTTTGTTTTTTACTAGCTAGTGATGATATAGTTTAAAATAGTGACATGTAAACCTAATAAGTGATATTTTGGCTCCCAATGGTTCTCACCTAGCATCATATTCAAAATAAAGTAAATTGTTTTCCATGTTATTTTTGCTGGCAGATGTCGCAAGCAGGCACTGCCAAAGCCTCTTGCCACCCAGACAAATTCAATCACACAATTTCTTAAACTTTCTCCGTTGGGAAACATTTCCAGGTTTCATCTAGGAGTTTTCGTAAGCTCATTTTTTCTATATTTATTACGACATTCATGTTCGCTTTTATACTTTTCTCCATTTTAATTAAAATTAAAAATGAAATTATTTTAATTCGGGTTGACGCCCATAGAAATATTTACATTTTAAATTTCACTCACAAAAGAAAAATCTACATACAAAATCATAAAATGCAATTCAATATATAAATGAAATTTAAAATTGTACAAAATTAAAATTAAGAATGTCAAATAAATTTAAACAATTAAAAATCAAATTAATATTCAGGATTACAATATATTTTTTATTTAAAATTATTATTATAGTTATTAATGTGAAATTAAAATAAAAACAAAATGGAATTTGAAATAAAAACGAAATAATCCATATCTTTATGTTCCTCGTCTGGTGCACTAGTAGCTAGTTAGCAAAGAACACATTATCGGGGGACGCCTGAGCAACGGTTCCGATGAGACTGTTGTCGCAATTGCGAACAGTCTCCCAGAAGCCAGCGACTATGTTGCTTATAATGGCATGGAAGTCGGGAACGCCAGCGTATATAGCTGATGTACTACAAAACCTTGGCAATCTTAGAAAGATGCGAAGGGCATTGTTGTATTGCACTCTTGAGTTTTTTTTATCGTATGCCTTTATATCTCAATTAAATTATTTTGCTAATTTTTTGCATTACACAATAAATTTGTTATATTGGAAAACACATACAATGTATTATTGATATTTGAACTTAATAATTATCTAAATATTTGAACTTTATTTTAAGTAAACTGTGTTATTATTTCTATACTAAAGGTCTGGTGGAAATCGTTATCGAGCTATAAGACCGCCTTTTGACTCTGCATGTATGGTGTCTATATTCGGTTTTCTTATCTTACCAATATTACAAATCTTACAGCGGATGAGTCAACGCAGGATTCGTGTTATCCTGATATTGGGGAGTTTGTTTCAAAGTTTTATGCCGACCACGCCCTCTGCCGGGACCTCTATACGACACAAAGGTACATATATTCTCAAAATGATCATAAATTCACTTTCTATTAATGTCCCACTATTTACCAAAAGCTTCATGATTCATGTGATAAAAGGTCACGAGCTGAGACCTATATCTTATCACAAATTACAGTTTTGTTGGCTATATACACTATAGTATAGTTTCCCAGAGATGGGCTACTTTTTCTTTACCGAAAGCACAATAATTAGTTATTTTCTTTGGAAACATACCTTAGCGGTATCTGCTCAGGGTTTTATCGCGACTAGTAAAAATCAACAAATCTAATCACTAGATCATCATGGTTTCGAGTTTATAGTCAATTGTAGAGTTAAATAATTCGAAATATATATTATGAATATATCGCAATTCGTCGCTTCATGCAATAAGCAAATTAAAATATATTAGAAGATAGAAAGAACTAAAGAGCTTGAGAAACGGTTGATTGTTATCGTGATAATAACGATGATGTAATAACGAATTATATAATATATATATCCCGGACGTCAGCTTGTACGAGATATCCCGGACGTCAGCTTGTACGAGATTAGTATGGCTCTTAAACAGATGAAGAACGGCAAGGCACCGGGTGATGACGGAATCACAGCGGAACTCCTGAAGGCGGGTGGAAAACCCATTCTTAAAGTCCTTCAGCGAATGTTCAATTCCGTCATTCTGGAAGGCACGGTGCCCAAGGCATGGCATAGGAGCGTGGTAGTTCTGTTCTTCAAGAAAGGTGACAACACCTTATTGAAGAACTATAGACCTATTGCGCTGCTAAGTCATGTCTATAAGCTGTTCTCGAGGGTCATTACGAATCGTCTCGCTCGCAAGTTTGACGACTTCCAGCCCCCCGAACAAGCCGGATTCCGAAAAGGCTTTAGTACCATAGACCACATCTTTACGCTGCGGCAGATTATACAGAAGACCGAGGAGTATAATCGGCCACTTTGCTTGGCGTTCGTGGACTATGAGAAAGCCTTCGATTCGGTGGAAACATGGGCCGTGTTGAGATCTTTGCAGAGATGCCGAATTGACCACCGGTACATACACGTGTTGAAGTGTTTGTACGAAAACGCCACTATGTCAGTCCGTATACAGGACCAAAGCACAGAGTCTATCCAACTGCAGCGTGGAGTGCGACAGGGAGATGTTATCTCCCCGAAGCTCTTTACTGCGGCGTTGGAGGACCTGTTTAAGCTTATGGAGTGGAACGGACTGGGCATCAACATCAACGGCGAGTACATCACTCATCTACGGTTTGCCGACGACGTGGTCATTATGGCAGAGACTCTGGAAGATCTCAATGCAATGCTCGATGACCTCAGCAGAGCTTCTCGACAGGTGGGCCTAAAAATGAACATGGATAAGACGAAAGTTATGTCCAATATCCATGTTCCGCTCCACCCAGTCATCGTTGAGAACTCAGCTCTCGAAATTGTTGACGAATACTCATACCTGGGACACATAGTCCAGCTAGGTAGGTCCAATTTCGACAAAGAGGTTAGCCGCCGAATCCAACTCGGTTGGGCAGCGTTCGGGAAATTACGGCATCTCTTTTCGTCCAATATCCCTCAGTGCCTGAAGACAAAGCTCTTCGAACAGTGCGTGTTGCCAGTGATGACCTACGGCTCCGAAACGTGGTCGCTGACTATGGGCCTTATACGAAAGTTCAGAGTCACTCAGCGTGCGATGGAAAGGGCTATGCTTGGAGTTTCTCTACGTGATCAAATCAGAAATGAGGAGATCCGTAGCAGAACTAAAGTCACCGACATAGCCTTACGAATCGCGAACCTGAAGTGGCAATGGGCGGGCCACATAGTCCGACGGACCGATGGACGTTGGGGCCCGAAGGTGCTGGAGTGGCGACCCCGCACCGGGCGGCGCAGTGTAGGTAGACCCCCCACAAGGTGGACCGATGACATAAAGAGGGTCGCCGGTAGCCGCTGGAGCCAGGCGGCGCAAGATCGGGCCTTGTGGGTATCATTTCGTGAGACCTATGTCCAGCAGTGGACGTCCATCGGTTGAAGCGACGACGACGACGACGAATAACGAATTAATATTACAATGCATTTGTTTTCAGTTCAAGCGAACCGACAATAACAGATGCTGACTATTTACCAGACAATATTGAAGTCATGACCCCGATTATTGACGGACTCAAACGTCTCAACGAAGACATATACGAGTCCGAGAGAGAATCCGAAACGGATGACAAACAAACAGACACAACAAGCATAGACACATTCCAAACGAACGAAAGCAAAGATTTTGATAGAACTAGGAAAATTAGTAGACCCGAACCCGATCTATCTTCGCTTAGAAACCTCTCCACAAACGGTTTAATGATGTTCGATCCACTAGTAATAAATGCCGCGTCCACTTCTGGGGTATCGGGAGACATCCTACGTGATGATGAACTAGTGACGTCACTTAGCGAACAGGTAACAGAAATAGTTGACCGTTTATCATCAATTGTCAGTGATGTCGAACACAAAACCCATTCATACTCCACAAGCGACGTACCAACATTAATATCCACGGATACATCCGAAGATTTCGCTTTCGCCGGACCAAGGATCGAACAATTGAGTTGTATGCCTTCAACTAGTCATGGATACTTAATACCAAATGCAATAAGCCAAGAACCCGTAGTTTTAGCTTCTCTATCGCATAATAACTCTGCTGTGTTCAATCCGGATGATGAAAATGAATTCAACCGCTCAATATTAAGTTCCGATGTTCAACTGATGATGCCGAGTATAGATGCGGATATCGTTAACATGGATATGACGATTGCTAGCGTTAATTTAAGTCAGCTTTTAATAGCCAAAGAGGAATTGAAAACTAACTGTGATGATACGGAAGTAGATGTAGATGACTCCAGTTTCCATTCAGCTAAAATGACCATGGATAAAGAAGAAAAGGTTAAGTTTATGCTCGGATACGATAGTGATCACGAATCGCCAGTAGATTCAGGCGTTAGCACAGAAAACACTAGTTTAGACAGATCACCTGATACAGACCAAAATAAGGACATTAGAGAGAATCACTTCATGCAACAGAACAGGGTATTAAAAAGTCCAGTCGATGAGAGAATAGACGATAAAGATACGAAGCACTCTCTAGAAAGTTCCTTTTCGGATGCCAGAGAAGGAGTCGTCAATTTAAATTACGTCGAAGAAGACATTCAGAAGAATGAAGCTGGGTCTTCTAGGATTGACAGTTTAAACATTGGTAGGTTAAGTGAAGACGGTTCAAATGAAGCGGCTAATGTAAATAGTGTATCGAATAGGGATTCGGATTCCCACGAAGCCATTAGGACGATCGAAGATGTTCTCACTGAATTAAGAAGGCACAGAGAGTCCATTAGTTCGTTAGTTGAAGACAATAACAGGTCGAATGAGCCTAATAGTTCGCAAAGTACCTCTAGGAAAAAATCGAGAAAATCCAGTACGAAAAGTAAAAAGAAAAAAAAGCTGTGGTCACCTGTTGGTAATGCGGTACTGGAAAATCGGTCGACGCAAAGCCTTACTAGCTCTTTGAGATTGAATTTGGACCATTTTGTTGACGAAAGGTGAGATAAAAGTTCGATAATATTACAATAAATTTTTCCTTACTCAATATTAAGATTACACATTAAATTAAAGTTATGATAGACAGTTTGATAGAGATAATACAGTTTTTAAACAATTTTTTTTTAATCCTACTAGAAAGCAACAAATAGTTTTAGATTTACTTAATTTAGGTTTGGCGCTTTTAATAATCATTATTGTTAACGCTGAATTAGTTTTATTTGTATAAATATAAATATTGTATAAATAAAATTTGTATAATAGAAGAGAACACTGGTTGGTTGGCTGTGCCTCTATAGTTGTTGACTTTTTTAATTTCGACTTTTAGTTCGATATCAGTATGTCACTTAGACACATACTTGGGACACGTAGTCCAGCATGGTACGTCCAATTTCGAGAAGGAGGTGAACCGCCTAATCCAAAACGGTTGGACAGCGTTCGGGAAACTACGCCAGATATTTTCGTCCGATATCCCTCAGTGCCTGAAGACGAAGCTCTTCGAACAGTGCGTGTTGCCAGTGATAATCTACGGCCCCGAAACGTGGTCGCTAACTATGGGCCTCATACGAAGGTCAGAATCACTCGGCGTGCGATGGAGAGGGCTATACTCGGAGTTTCTCTACGCGATCAAATCAGAAATGAGGAGATCCGTAGAACCAAAATCAGCGATGTAGCCCTAGGAATCTCAAACCTGTAGTAGTAATGGCATAGTCCGACCGGCCGATGGACGTTGGAGCCCGAAGGTGCTGGAGAGGCGACCTTGCACCGGGCGGCGCAGTGTAGGTAGACTCCCCACAAGGTGGACCGACAACATAAAGAGGATCGCCGGTACCCACTAGAGCTAGGCGGCGCAAGATCGGGTCTTGTGGACATCATTACGTGAGACCTATGTTCAGCAGTGACGTCCGTCTGTTGAAGCGATAACGACGATTTCACTTATATCTAACTATAAATGTTGTAAACACATGAACATATTGTTATCTATGTATGCATATGAAATGTATAAAAAAAAACTACATGAGATGTATTTGCTTATATTTGTAACTTATACGCACAAAATTAAATTTGTAATTTGTGAATAAATTTATGTGTTGTACTTGCAGCGGTACATCATGCGGAACATCAGAGTGTGCTGATGATGAGCAAATAGCACTAGCGTTACAGGCTCAGGAGTTGGCTGCAAGGCAGCAAGCGAGAGGAAAGTTCAAGTAAGATGCATTTCCTCTTTTGATCTTATATTCCTTCTATACATCTCCCCTCTATCTCTTCTCTATCTTTTCTATCACGTTCTCCCTAACCAAAGAAGAGAGAGAGATAAACCACTTCATATGCAATAAGTTAAAAAGAGATGCAAATTAAGAGATTTATAACTATAATATAACCGCGCAGGGTCGGTCTTATTGCTGCACCCAATCTCTTCAAGATAACCTATGCATATGATGAGAAGCTGAATAAACTAAAAAAACGGCAGAAACGTGACAGAAACTTAAATGTATTTTAGTTCATAAATATATAAAGCAAATGAAATATCTACATATATGTGAATGAAATCTACACATACATATATGGTATGTAAAATGAACGCATATATACACAATAGAAAAAAGAAGAGAGAAGAAATTGCTTATTAGGGATAATACCGCCCTGTGTTAAGTTATTGTATATAAGAAGATGGCACATTTTATTTCAAACTTGTGTGACCTTTAATGCTAATGCTGTCTTTACCAAAGATAAATCATTAATTAAATTATTTTGCGACAAATGGTACAGCGCCATCTATTGATAACTTCTTGATTTGATTGATTCTTAGTATGTTCAAATTTTATGAAGTTCTTGCTTACCTACCATAGGAAATTACTTTTTTTTATTACTTGGTATTTGGTCGTGACGTTAGCATTGTTTTTATTCTTATGGAATGGATAATTTTTCCTAACTTTTTTTAAATTTCACTTTAGTAAAATGGCAACTTTGATGTCTTTTACAGATCAAGTGAAGATTTAATACATCGACTATTCGTTTGTATCGCGGGCGTCGCTGATCAGTTACAGACTAATTTCGCGACGGATCTGCGAAACATTTTGAAGGCTGTATTCCTCATGAATCAAACAGCGGAACCGCCGGAGACAAAGTCAGAGGAGACTATAGAGTATCAACCTACCGAGGATCAGGTTATACAAAACGGTACGTGTGGAACGAACATTATTCTATATTGTTACCAGCTTTTCTCGGTGAATTCATGTAGTTTCCGGTTTCCGTGGAACTATCTGTAATTTATCAGATCGAATTGTCGATCTAATTCTTCAATCCACAAATTATAGTACACATGGATAGAGAAATCATATTCAATTAATTCTTTTCAGGCGGCTCATTCGACAGCGTTTATTCTGCAGAGGAAGTGTACGCGGACAGCAACTCGGACTCGACGGCTTCGGAATCGAACTCGAGACTCACGCGACGGAATACTGTGAACGCGACCACTATCAACGAGCAGCCGGCGTCTAGCGAACCACGAAGAAAGTCAGTTGACAACAACGGGAACTTACAGGCATCTGTTTCCACCGGAGATCTCACATATACGTAAGTTGACTGACTATCGACGGCTCCTAAGTATAAAATCTTAATTTTGTAAGACAGCGCTTCAAACATACCGAGATCAAAACTTTGATAGCAATGTTAAAAAAAATGTGAAATAAAGTTACTTCGACTACAACAAATCAACAATTTGCTTACTCATTTGTATGTGTGTATGTGTTATAGTTTAATCATAAATTTAAATAAACATTAAAAAGCATTAAATCTGCAAAACAACATAAAATATTTTAAATAAAAGTTCTGATATTTCGGAAAAAGAATTAATTGAAGATGAAATAATTTGATGCAGTCTGAAATGTAGTATAATATATATAGTATTTATAAAGACAGTTTACGCTTGTTCTATAGGTAGAGCGGTAAGAAAGTTTTTACTTCAAAAAATATGATTGTATTTTTATGCTACAGTAGGGAAGAACGGTCTCAAGGTATAGAGAGGGCACCAGAATGGGTACCGGATATCGCAGCGCCCTCTTGTATGCGTTGCTCAGCACACTTTACTGCTTTTCGACGGAGACACCACTGTAGAAATTGCGGTGAGACATTTTTAATATTATCTGTATAAAGCTAATCAATGTGTTAATAAACCTTTTTCCTGGGAATTTACAAATAGATCCGCCAGGGGTAGCACCGGTGGGGAAGTATCTAACTTTTGAATTCTCTATTGACAATAGAAGATATTGCCATATATCAATTAGGATCTCGTACTTCTCTAAGAGATAAATTTAAAGAAACATCAATTCCCACAGTACCGTCGCAATATATATTGAATAATAATCTTATATATCCGTGATAATATTCACTTATACTCCAAAAAATAGTGACATACACAAATTTAATACAAGAAATATACTTTTCCATATTATAATATTGAAGATTATTTGATCGATATAAAATGTTTGGACTTGATTCCATTGGGGCATATAAGCCAAACTTTACTCATTGTAACATGTTGTGTATCTCTAAAAGAGTAACCATTAAGTTTCTTGTCAATACCTTCTCAGCGGATTCAACTTTCCGAATCGGTGGTAGATTTGTCACCAATGAACAGACCACTGTCGATGCAAAGTGAGCCTACTTGAATAAAGAATACTTTAATAGGATTTTAATTTTTTCCAGGAAAAGTATTCTGTGCATCGTGCAGCTCGAACTCCATACCCTTACCTAGATACGGACAAATGAAACCTGTCCGTGTATGCGAGGAATGTTTCCAGACCATCGCACAGAATTGTCGACGGCAGATATCAAATTATCGGTGAAATTGTTTGTTGTTTTTATACATTAGAGCCTACTACTTGGCCATTGGATGAACCTTTAAACTATGGTGTAAAGTTTAATTTTGATTGCAATAATTTTATAAAGTTTCAATAGCCTTTGTACTAAGACTGAAGTATATAGAACCTACTCTAGACTTTTCTCACTTAAACAGTATTGGCATATTGTGTTGTCCAATATTCTAGCTTTTATTTGAAAAATTATCACCTATACCTTTCATGAAAACCAAGAAAGAGAAATATCACATGGGAATATAGTACTACTTTCAGCTGCGTAAATAGATGTGAATGTATTCTAACTTTTCCTTTTTGATTTAGGGCTAAATAATAAGTCTAGCTCAATTCTGACTCTGCCAAAACATGTATATTGGTCTGTATGTAGTTTGCGTAAAATGTCAGAGTATGTTCTATGCATCAGTCTTACAGGGAATAGTATATTTTTGTAGTACTGTAAATCAATTAAAGCATTGTGCTTTGAACCTTATTTCTGTTGTGTCAAGCTAATTTATAGATATATTGTAATATCAAATACTTATGGATTTTTAATCGATACTGAGGACATGTGCGAACAACTTGCATGTTCGGCCTAGAAGTGGATAGAAAATTGATTTTAAACTTGTAAGAATAAATTCCGTTATTACCTTATATTTTTTGACATTCTTCTACTTGCCTATTAAACAACCACTGTAAAATTTAGGAACAAAATACTGCTCAAACTAGGTTAATTTTATTACTAATTTTCGTTTTGAAAAGTGTACGAAAGTGTTCTTTGGTAATGTGTTATGCGTTTTGATTAGGAAATTGAACAATTAGAAAGTACACATCCATACATTAATTCTCTTACACACTAACCCATAAATTCACTTATACAAACACACCTTTAAATAATATTTCAAGTCACCTAACCTCATATCATATCTTTTTTATATGCAAATCTTACATCAAATGAAATATATGCGTCTATAATATAAAAAAAGAAACTATATCACTGATCCAATTTGGCCATTTTAGATAAATATCAGTCAAAAAATCATTATATTTTACATAGTTCTATATATTATTCAGCTTACAATAATTTAAATACGTAGAAATATTATCAAAAGAAGACTTTTCATAACAAATTCATACGTATTCCTATGAAATAAGGTTCAAATTACACTGCAGCGGAAACATTGTAGTGTTTTTTTTATTGACGAAAATTATTTTTTTTAGTTGAGGGCGAAGTTTTAATTTAATTGTAATTTGAAGGGTTCAATTAAATATTTCTATATGGTTCACACATTTCCAAAGCACTATAAAGGATACGAGGTAAACATGTCGAAAAATATCCTGTTTTTATTTTCTTTGAAAAATGATACATTTTTGATGTCTTTTAATATTACAATAACATCATTGAAATATCAGGAATATATATTGATTGGTTATTATAAAATAGATTACAAATTTGGTTTTTGGTTTTTCTATATAAATGGATGATTTTTCTTAAAAATCTATTCTACCTTAGATAGACAGATTTATCCTAACTTATGTAAAATACACTTCTCGCATTCATTCTCATATTTTGTTCCCTTAAAAATATTGAATTGTATCAAATAAAAATTACCTTTAATGTAAATTCAGCAATAATTAGAAATTCTTTATTTTACATATCTAATGTGTTCTAGCTAATATATATCATAGGAAAATAAGACAGGTTGTTTTTTGACATTTACTTGGTACTCGTCTTTATACGCGTTACGCGAAATAAAAAAGAAAAAAATATTTTGCATCATTTCACAATTATTGCCATATTTAGTTTACTTTATTATTGCCACATTATTATCAATGCGATGTTCCGTAGATTTGTGAAAAATACGATTGAATTGATACGTCTTTCTTTTCTCAACTTTGTGATATATTATTCCATACTAACCGCCCCCTAGTTGACTATAAGCTGTTATTAATGATGAAATGAAATGTATTTTTTTTCCATATTGACTGATGTTAAGAATAATTTACTTGTTAGGTCAGTTTTGATGAAGTAGCTCTCTAAATAAAGAATATTTTATACTACGTTGTGATTCGATGTTATACAATTGGACTAATTTAAAAGTATCGGTCGAAAATCATAAAAATAATTGTCTGTAAATTCGGATAATTTTACATGTAAACTTTTAAACTTACATTAATAGCTACACACGATAGATGTGTCAAAAGACAAACGCTTACGCTGATCGTGCCTCACTCTCGCTTGTTCTACGCTCTGGCTTTCTCGCTCGGTTCTAGCGGAACGTGAGAATGAATCATGCTTTTTGGTTATCGCATCAAAAATAAACAAATAACAAAGTTTTATTTTTAATCTCGGGAGTGTACTGGAGAATGGAGATAGTTAGATAAAAAGTGGAACAAAACTTTCGATCTATTATTAAATTATGTCCAATTCACATATATCATTTGTAACCATCAACAAGCATAATAGGCATTTTACTCTCTATAGTATACTAGTCCTCTATGTTAGCTTTACGGGTTACATAGAGACTACATATAGACCAAAAGTAAGGAACTAAAGGAAGGCTTTCATATGGTTTTATATGGGTACCTGGGTATTTAGTTTGTGGTCAAACTATTAGCTCAAGAAGACATCATTATTAACCGTTTCTTTCTTTGCAATTTGTTTTTAAATTACCAACCATATCGTTAAAACGAACCTCGGCAATCTTCGTTTACATAGGTTGCGTCGCTTGACTCTGAAACGGTTAATCTATCATTAAAAATATACATAGTTTTCTTTTGATTCTCTACTAACAATAATGACCTCGGGTTTCAATAAATAGATAAAAATCATTGTAGACTGTTGCTTGTCGATGGTTATAATTTAAGAAAAAGCTGAAACGTTATCAAAACTGAATTTATTTCTATTAATGTTAAGTAGGCGCGTTCAAATAGATATATATTTTTAAGACTAACTTTGAAATCTTTATATTTTGAACATGAGCTAGATGAATAGCATAAATTTTCACTGGGTTTGGTGATATAGAGTAACAAAATGTTCCAGAAGAGAGGCGTTTAAATAAAACTTTAATACTTCTTAAAGTTGACTATAAGAATCTTACATGAACCAATGTATGGGATTGTAACTAAAAAAGCAATGTTAAGTCGTAAGTAATTCTCCTACCAGTAATAATAAACAAATCAAAATAATATGCTATAATTTAAACAAGTTTAATAATAACAATTATAATTCGAGATAATACTTTAAAAACAACAACTTTTTATGTAGCATTTATTATTCCTGTTATATGTAAAGTTTATTTTATTTTATGACCAAAAAAAATTACCAAAATATATATATAACATTTTATACGTCGTGCTTCTTTATTATATTTTCATTATATGTTAGTAGTGTAGTTTAGAACAGTGGTCTTTTCAACTTTTGATGGTGGTAGAGTTAAAAATTATATATTTGGTCCCAGATTTGTTAAGACCCACTTAAAAGTATCTCCTATGTAAATTTCATTCTTAATTGATACACATTTTACAACTGACTCTGGAGTTCAATAAATACTGTACAAGTCTTTGGTTTTCCACAGAGACGTAGCCGTCCCCTGGATTATAGCTAACAAAAAAAAATTAATATCAAAATATCGACACTAGAATTCAACCACGTAATAATTCGCAAATTGTTTATCGAGACTTTTTTTTTATATAAATAAAAAAACATTATAACTTTATTTATCCAATCTAATTGACATCTTTTTGGCCATCATACATCATATATTTATTTTACTAAGTATATGAAATATGTAAGTGTATTATGTTTATTTATTTAACTTCCACCTATCCTACTTTTAAACAATATTGGAAAATCAAAGGTTGCCTGGTAGAAATCGCACAGTGTCGCTTTTTTTGTACACATCTTTTTCTTTTTACCTTGTTTCGTATTTATGTTTTGGTCTAATAAAGCATTTTCCATTTATCTATTTATCCATATTTTTGGCTTTAGCCACAGTTTGCTAAAGCAATATTAATTGCGCCTTACTACGGGTTTATTTTCTAATGATGATTTATAACTTGTTCTGGCAAAAGTAAAAGTCCAAAGTGTCCATTTATATTATTGTATTTTACGTAAATATTTAACAACTAGACATGCCAACCCTATTTGCGACTTAATTGTAATATTTTTATATTTCCTACATATATGTCTAAAAGTCACAAGGGTCTTAATAAATAAGGAAAAAAACGTCTCTCTCTGCGACCATAGATATTTTTAATAATTTAGATACAATACTCTGATATATTTTTTAAATATTGTCATAAGAACTGTGCTGTTTGTCTACGCCTCACTAACCGTGTTAAATATAGGTGATTAAAAAATAAAAAAAAGATTCCATAACTTTTTATATCTAACGGTGTTAGTTGTTAGGTTTTAAAATAAATAAAAAAAAATCAATTGTATGTACATTTTGTAAAGGTTGCATAATTATAATTAGTATCTACCCTCACGGTCGGTACTGATAGCTGTCCGATAGCTTTTTGTATTTGTATGTTATATAAAGTGCTATTCGATATTCTCGAGACCACAAACAATGTGTAAGTGATATGATACTGTTATATACTTTAATAGTGTAAAATAAATGTCAGAGATATTATTAAATAATTTTTTTTTTTTTCTTCACGTCATACAGGTTAGTGCTTGACTTTACATTGTCTGTATTCTAAGTTTTTGTCGCTGATTTTTAAATAAACTCCCATACGGTTCAACTAATTTTAAGTGAAATCTCTATCCTAATATAATCCCCATCGCCTATAAAAAATTGCAAGACGAGGAATTGATGATGGGATACCGATTTTAAAGACTAAGGTCATTTTCCAGCCCTCACCCAAGCACCCAGCACCTACCCACCCAGCACTTACTCTTTGGGAATCCAACCCTAACCCCCCCTCATTTAACGGGTTTCTGGATCTGGATAATATATTCTGGGACAATGATACTTGCACTTTAGAAATCTAACCCCAACCCCCACTCATTTAACGGGCTACTGGATTTGGATAACATATTTTGGAACAGTGACACTTGCTCTTTAGAAACCTAACCCTAACCCTCACTCATTTAACAGGCTACTGGATCTGGATAACATATTTTGGAATAATTCAACTTGCTCTTTAGAGACCTCACCCTAACCCCCACTCATTCTGGATAACATATTTTGGAACTATTCAACTTGTTCTTTGGAAATCCAACCCTAACCCCCACTCATTTAACGGGCTACTGGATTTGGATAACAAATTTTGGAACAGTGACACTTGCTCTTTAGAAACCTTGGATCCTTAATTCAGCGAAACATATTTTGGAACAGTGGTTCTTTCTCTGTAAACGCTATACCAAACACCCACTCACTCCAATCCCTGTTTACACCAACCCCCGCTAACCCTGAGCGGAGTAGGGGTGGAAAACCTAAAAAAATTCTAGGTTCCTTATTGAAGTGTCTATACATGAGCAGCTACCAAACTCAAAAATGAAATAAAAATTGAAAAATCGTATAAAAAGCATCAAAAAACAGAATTTTGTTTAAAAATTTACAGCTCTACAATAAACAAGTATTAAAAAAAGGTAAGGCTTTTATAGCTTAGACTTTATGACTCTGACTTAGACTTTAATAAGAATATTGTTTTTTGTGTGGTTTCCAAATAGTTAAATTATTAAAGCACCTGAAATTAGGAAATACATTTTTTTTGCTGACAGTCTAGCGCTTGACTGTGATGGTAAATGACAATACAGTCTAAGATGGTTTCTACATAGAAAAGTAAGTAGCAGCCCATTAAAGTCCCACTACTGGGCACAGGTCTCCTTACTCATAGAAGAGAGTTGTTAGAGCGTAGACCCACGATGCTGCACCGCTACGGGTTGGCAAGCATAGTACACAAGTGCACTCTATTCCTTCGCCCTCATAGTTCGATGTGACGGAAATCCGACACGGCCGGAGAGAGATCAGGCGCAGGACCAACGGCTTAACGTGCTCTCCGAGATACGGGGGTGGATCACACCGCCAACTTCCTAGCTTCGGGCAAATTCGAGAAAATCTTTAATAGAAAACTCTATACAGATTTGCCCGGACTCGGGACTCGAATCCAGGAGCTCATGACTGTGGCCAAATATACTAACCACTAGATCAATGAGGCAGTTTCTACACAGTATCGTACCGGAACACAAATCTTTGTCTATCGATACGTCTTTGCTGGTAGGGTGGTAACCACGGCTGAAGCTTCTGTTTTTATAAATAAAGGTAATTTTACGTTGCCAAATAATTCCAGGGCGACGATCGAGTAAATTGTACAATATCTGTGATGCGTTCCTATGACCCATCAAAATCTCTTAGATAGTAAGGAAAAACACTGAATCGCCCAAAAAAATATAGATTTTATTACAAAGGGAACTATTGGTAAGAAATAGCAGCTATGGCTTTAAATAAAAAATAATTAAATAAACAAAATAAACTTCATTTATTTTAGTATAAAAAGAGTGAAAGAATACGTCAAAAAAATAACACTTTCGTAAATTCTGAAGCGCTGTGTGTACTGACCCTTTTAGGGAAAGGAAGCCACTTGCACTCTGGCGTTTATAGTCCCCAGTACTATCTACATTTTTTAAACAGGATGACGGAAGCTTTGCTTCTGTCCATGAGCACACGGCGAGTTAAGTCATAAAGTTCATACGGTCAGACAAAACCTGTAAGAATATAGTAGTAACCAGTAAGATGCTGGACTTTTCGTAAATACAAGATAAATAACAGGTAATACATATTCGAAGGATTCAAATAGAAAGCAATTGTGTTTATCTTAATTAATTCAAACCACGTATACACGAATCGATCATGTGCGCAAAGCATTCACCCGTCGAATGTCTTGATTCCTAAGGTAACTTTGACACAGGCGAATGAACTGTACTTAACACATGATCTTATTTAAACAAAGATAATATATAATAATCTGTATATAAAATAAATTCGGCTTAGTTACATTATTGCCATCAATAATTATAATTTATATTAATTTTATAGGAAAACATGTTAAAAGTAATACGACCACAGATTATAAAATCAAAATAAATTAGTATACGCGTACAGATTTTGGCGGGAAAAAAAATGTCAGACATGTCACCGAAGAAGAAAAACAAACGTTTGACAATACTGATCGCCTATTAAATACAGGTAATATTAAGAAACGATATTTTCTTTAACCTTAAATTAATTATGATACTGTTTCAAGAAAGACTTAGGTAAAAAAATAATAATTTTTGATCTTGTTATATTTGTACAAATGTCGGAAACCTAAAATTTAGATTTCCGAGACTTAGAGGGACGGAAAACGGAAGGTATATGAAGAATTTAATGAATTTAACTGTTACAAGTGTCGAAGTCGAAGACTGCCTCATTGGTCTAGTGGTTAGCATGTTCGACTACAGACATGAGGTCCTGGGTTCGAATCCCGGGTCGGGCCAATTCAAAAATCGATATTGAGTTTTCTAATAAGGTTTTCTCAATATTTACCCGAAGTTGGGAAGTTGGCGGTGTGATCCACCCCCGTGCCTCGGAGAGCACGTTAAGCCGTCGGTCCTGCGCCTGATCTCTCTCCGGTCGTGTCGGATTCCCGTCACATCGGACTATGAGAGTGAAGGAATAGAGAGTGCACTTGTGTACTATGCCTGCCAATCCGCAGTGGAGCAGCGTGGTGGGTCTATGCTCTAAAAACCCTCGCTCCTCGGAGTGAGGAGGCCTGTGCCCAGCAGTGGGACGTTAATGGGCTGCTACTTACTTACTTACTTACTTAAGTGTCGAAAATTAAAACAAATCATGTATTGAAATCTTAAATGACGAATTGTAAGTAAAAATGCAACGGCTTTTTTGTCAATATTAGAAATTATTAATTAGATATTGTTTTCAAAATTTTGAAATGAGTATTTATGAAATATTTTTATTGTATATTTTATGAAAAATAGTATTTTAAATTATCAAATGACGAGTGGCAAATTAAAATGCCACATGTTATTTATAAATATTAAAATTACCTAACCTTCAAACGACAGAGCATAAAAAACGCCGCACATCTTCGTGACGCGTTTCATCCAGAAGAACTTTCCTCTCATGTGTCTAAAGAAACTGCCCTTCAAAACAGATTTTTTACATTTGCCACAAATTAAAACTGTTGTTATTCTAAGTGACGTCAAAAGAATTAACTTTATCATTTAATCAAGGTTTATGTGATTTCATCGTGAGTTCAGACATTAAAAATTGAATTAACAAACATTAATAAACCGTAGTGTACTGACATGAATACCGTAATACGGTACAAATCGCAATTATTTACTTCCATTAGGTTAACGTGACGAAAAATATGTCTCTATCTTTGTTATTTCATAATATATTTGTAATTTTAACTCCATTGCACTGTAAGTACATTATAAATTTGGCAAACTTACTTTATGTATAAAATAGTAGAAGAGCCCAAGAGCGGATTTGGCCTATTACTCGAGCGCGTTAAATAATCATATGGGGGATAAACCTTGCACCCGGTAATGTACTCCTTCCAAATACGGACCCTTAATATAGGAGCGTTCTTTGAAGGTCGCCAGTCACATTGTTAAAACTCGAGCTCGTTAAATAAAACGCCAGAAATTTAAATAGGACACTTTTTTGAGTGTTGACTTTGAATATCTGGCTCGCTGCCATAACCTTATAAGTGTTTTATGACCCTTTCCACTGCTTCCCCCACTAGTTAATCATCAGATTAATGTGTATCGGTGATCAGAAACTACAAGTGCGTATACCCTATAAATTTTTGTCGTGACTGTGTATTTCCATGTAAGTGACCGTTTTTTTATTGATAACAGTTTTAGCGCTTGACTGTGATCTCACCTGACGGTAAGTATGATACAGTCTAAGATGGATGCGCGCTAATCTGGCAAGAGGCGATATACCTCTTATGGTTTTTACACAGCGTTCAGATTCAGAGAAATTAAAAAAATATGATTTTCTAAATTCACCCAACCGAGGTTCGAATCCGGGTCCCCTCTGCTATCAAAGTGCGTCCTAGCACCACTGCACCAACGAGGCCGTCCAACTCCTACACACTCACCCTTCCTACTAAAATAGGAGACTTTAAATAAACGTTTTTCGTTTTAGTCTATTCTTTATAATTCTATAAGTCCCCATGGCGCTCGAGTAACTGCAAATTTAGCATCACGGGCTCCCCGACTATAAATCTTGGTCGTTGCATCTTTAGAGAGTCATACTTTACTTAGAAAAAATACTTATATACTGACTGCATCATTGGTCTAGTGGTCAGCTTGTTTTGCTACAGACATGAAGTCCTCGGTTCGAATTTGAGAGTTCAAATATCAATATAGAGTTTCTGTTACGATACTTTCAGTGTTTACACGAAGTTGGAATGTTATCAGTGCGCTCCACCTCCGTGCCTCGGAGAGCACGTTAAGCCGTCGGCCCTGCGCCTGATCTCTCTCCTGTCGTGTCGGATTGCCAACCAATCGGACTATGAGAGTGTATTATGCCCGAAAACCTGCAGTAGAAAAGTCCTCCGCCCAGCTGTGGGACGTTAATGGGCTGCTACTTACCTAACCTTTTTACCTATATATAAAATGATGTTTACAGAAAATCATACAATTTACAAAAAGTATACATGTCAGAAGTGACACTTCTTTGGCAAACTAATTTCTAAGTCTTGTTACATATAAATGTATACAAATCTAAATCTTTAGATTTTCGAGACTTAGAAGGACGGAAAAGGAAGATATATTAGGAATTTAATGAATTTAGTTGTCATTAAAATATTAAGTATCGCAAATGAATACAAATGATTTATTGAAATCTCAAATGACGAATTGTAAATAAAAATGCCACGTGTTTTGTGTTAATATTTGAAATTACTGATTAATTTTTGTTTTTCAATTTAAAATTTAGAGAAGAGAATTTTTGAAATATTTTTATTTTATGAAAAATAGTAATTATTAATTAAATGACGAGTGGCAAATTGAAATGCCACGCGTTACTTGTAAATATTAAAACTACCTAACCTTCAAACTTATTAGCATAAAACGCTGCACATATTCGTCACGTGTTTTATACGTAAAAATTTACCGTTATGCCCCTAAAGAAGTTTCACTTTTAAGATTAAGGTGTGATTAGTTTTAGTCAAATAATAGTATTTAGATTACCATATTTTTACTATTGTTGGAACACCGTAAAGAAATAATATACTAAATAACAAAATCACTAAATTATTTAATCATTAAATCACTTTTTTTTAAGTTTCAAATGCCGAGCGTCGAATTATTTCAGGAGAAGAGGTTAAAACTGAAAAAACATACATGGTAAAGTTAAATTGATATCTATTAAATATATTATGTTACTGTCTCCCTTGGTATCCCCGCATTATTCCTGAGCCCCTAGGAATATGGGCAAATATATTATTTATCCCAGTAAATTTTTAATCTAAACTACACAAAACAATTCATTTTATCGTTGACAGATCACAGGTAGCACGATTACCTGGTAAGAGGTATTTTTTAGTAATGGTTTCTATATTGGAATGCAATTTGTTTTATTTGGCTCTGGATATATTTAAAAGGCAAATAAGAAATTATTATCTGTCAATTTGTACTTAACATGATAACAAGCATAAAATTTTTATCATACTTTAAATATTAGTATGTAAAATTACGTGTATCTTTGATTTTTTACTTATCTTTTATTAATATTTGAATAATTATATATGTATGTATCATTTTATATAAAATCAAGGTCATAATATTCTTTATTTAAGTAGGCTCAAAAAGCACCTTTGAATCGTCAGTAGTCTATCCGTTGATAAATCTACCACCGATTCGGTAAGTTGATTCCGCTGAGAAGAAACCGGAAATAGGAACTCAACGGTTACTTCTTTAAACATGTTTAGCTTTCATATCCAACTGGAATTAAGTCCAAACGTCTTTATCACTTAAATAATCTTCAACGTTCAAAAAACATATTTCTTAAAACTATGTGGAGGCAGTTATTCGGATCTTATTAAAAATGCGTATGCTCAACCCGACAAATGATTTCTGAACTTTTTTCACTATAAAATATGGCCTTATAAATTTGTTTTTATTTCTTGTATGAAATTTGTGCGTTTCGCTCCTTATGCTATATAAATGAATATATATGTATTTATTTGTATATTATTGTACCATATACTGACCATATCTTGACCACCTACCATACTTTATACTAAGATTTCCTTTCCCCAAAGATTGCCTGGAAGATTTTGTACCTAAGGTAAGGATAAGGCCATCTCTTGGAGTCGGGTATCTTTAATTGTGAGTAAGACTTATGTATGTCGGAGAATAAGAGACAGACGGAGAGCACAAAACACAGGGGCGCAGGGTCCCCCGCCGACACAGTCTCCAATGGGATACATAATTTAATTTCCCATTCTGTGGGCGTTCGTGGGTATTGTTGGTGCAACCAAACCCTTATTAATTAAGTCGGATTTTAACGTTTAATCACTCAATGTTCCCGATATCAACTTAAACAAACCCATTAACAACATTAGCCAGGAATGCGACAATTCCAACAGTCAACCATTCCGGTCGAGCGCTGCTCGAGAACTGTCGAGAGATGCGCCGGACCGCCACTTATTGACCCTACCCCACTTCGACAGACAGATGGCGCCAGCGATCCACAGACTATTGCACTCCAACATGTATATTTCCGGTGTAAAAAAAGAGTATTCTATCTATCTACTTTCATATCAGTTAATAACAGTGATGCTTTAAGTATAACTTTCTCGCTTCCGTCCTTCCGACTTTGTTTAAACAATCGTTACATAGGTGACGCTTCAGTCTCATGCAAAACGCAAATAAAAATGCCCTATTTAAGTTTTCACTATAATCGAACTTCCCTCAGGTTTACTTGGTACAAGCTAAATCCTCAATCCGTAATTATGACTCCTGGATTTGCGGTGGTGCAATAATCCATCGATGGTTAGTTTTAACCTCTGCCGCGTGTGTTGAAGACGTACAAAATGTATACGCTATTGCCGGTTACAATAAATACGTCAAGTTATCCGACTTGGATAAAGATGAGTGCACGAAATCATGGCGTAGAAAAGTTGTGTTCACTTGTGTCCCTATTGGTGAGTTAAAATTTAAACAATTTTAATATAGTTTTAAGAATTAGTAAGGTAGAAAGGAAACGCAATTAGTTAGGTAACATATAAAAGGCGTATATGTTAGGGACACTTTATAACTCAAGAACGATTGGGCCCATTATAACCATCTCTGCTTTGTTGGATACGTTTCTACCTTGAATAACAGGATAACCTTTAGATTGTCCGGGCGCGTTTTATTGGCCCCTATAATCAGCGTTTTTTAACGGAAATAACAGTCGCCTGCCACGACCCGTGAGTACGTTTATTGCGTCGATTGCTCCGCGGGTTGCATGACGTTAAAGTGGCTCTTGGGACTTAAATCTTCATGAAAGACTACCAAATGTTATGATTTTTATGTTTGCTAATAGTTAAATTATAAAATGTTATCTTTTGTTTATTAAATTAAGGCTCTGGTATAGCGCTATGTTGCGCTAAACTTTGAGATAGTGAAATAAGTCCGCTTTGTATTTATATGCTCATATCTTAGAAAATTAAAACTTACCTTAAGGGTTTTCATTGTTATTCACATCAGTTATATAATCAAAAACACAAGTAAATCTAATAAACACTCACAGCTTATAAAATACCACAAAAAACTTAACGACCTTCGACGCGGCACACGTATCGTTAGTAACGGTCACTTTGTAAGTGAATTATTTTTGAAGTTATACTTCTTTTGGCGTATTAGCGAAATATGATGAGAGTAAATTTTTACGATGTGCGCGCAAACCGTCACAAGAAATCGACACCCTGCAGTGAACTATAGTCAACATTTTAGATTTTTAATATTTTATAATTATATGATACCTTAATTATATTACTTGTTGGATTTATTGTGACGTTGAAAATATTAACGTGACATTCTTATCAAAATTATAACTTTCAGACTCAACTGTAGAAAACTGATTATAAACTCTTTATATCCAATGTAAGTTAGTTTACGTTTATTATTTTCGATTCTTTGGCCTTTGCCTTGCATCGAGTAAACGAATGATGGATGTATTTGATTTGACCAGCAAAAAAAACTGCGTGGATTTAGGGTTAAAATTTCGAAGATACTAACTGTTGCATTTTTTATGCAATCTAGCGTGTATTTTAATAAGATATTATATAATGGCGCTAAAAGTTGTGCCTTCCAATGATAATGACTGATAATTTAAATGTGCCGAGACAAAGTTTATGCATATCATTGTTTGGAAAGATTTTTATCTTGTTACGCCACAAAATTATAACTTCTAACGTGTGTACATAAGTACACACACACACTCTTTTTGTTTTTTCTATTGTCTGGTGTTATCTTTACGCATATTTTGTTACGACAGTTACCGAGAACCGTAATAGATAATACAGAGACAGAACCATTGTATCATGTGAGCTAATAGTTGACATAGGCAATCTACAGTAAAAAAGCCCAGTCAACCAGAAGTTGACACGGGAAAGCTGACGGTATACACCACCCCCGTTTTTGAGGGCGCCCGTTAGTGTCGGATTGCCGTCACATCGGACTATGTGAGTAAAGGAATAGAGAGTGCACTTGTGTAATATGCCTACCAACCCGTAGTGGAGCAGCGTGATAGGTCTACACTCTTAAAATCCTCTCCCATGGGTGAGGAGAAGGAGGGACATTGATGGGCTGCTGCTACTTACTTATTATTTAATTATGTATATATTTGATATATAACAAATTGTATCGATCTATCTAGCATACGATCTGCAATACGACAGAGTAGAAAAATGGTCGTACGTTGATATAGCTGTTGTAAAAGTGGAGAAGCCGTTTCTTTTGGATTCAGAGAACTCATGGAAGGAGTGCAACTACAGACCCAGCGCTATACCGATCAACTTCGACCCCAAGTATGAACAGCCTGGGATCAATGCAATCGTGCTTGGTTGGGGTCATAAGACAAAATGGAGGGCGGTATGTTTATTACCTTTTCATCATACCTGTATCGAAAGTACGTATTTTCGTGCTAATTTGGGTAACCAAAGTGCCACATTGCTTTTCGATTAAGTTTCGTAGATTTATTGCGTATCTAAACTTTTAGGCTATAATATAAATTACTAGCCGAACCCGCGACTTCGTCTGCGTGGTATATTTTTTCGTAGAATTTTCATTAATTGAGGCTAATTGTTTTACAAATAAGAAACATTTGCTTTTTGGGGGTGGAAATTCCTAAAATTTAGTTTTGATAGATTCCATTATGTCAAAACATAAAAATTCTTACTCAGTTTTACATACCATAAAAAATATAATTTGTAAATGTGAAGTTTGAAATTTTTTAATGTGAAAATTGGCATTTTTTAATTAATATGCCCGCAACCCCCCTTACGGGTGGAATTTCGAAAATCCGTTCTTAGCTGACCTACCTAGTCTGCAAAAGGAATATTTCTACCAAATTTTAAGTCCTACGCCTTATGGTTCCAGAGATATCGTGATGAGTCAATAGATATCTGGATATCTGGAGTAAACGACTTGTTGGTTAGTTACATAGTCTAAGCATGCGAGCTATTGATTCATTATCTAACTTTATTTCATATTATTGTAAACTTTATTATTGACATTTTTAATTTACGGTCCCGGTCTGATAAAAAATTGTATACGCACCACGGGACGAAAGTATGGCATTGCCGCGCCCGCGCGCTCACTGCTCGCAGAGGTCGTTGACCCGGGCCGAAACGTCAACTGTTTTAATTTGGTGTTTCAGTGCTGGTTGTTGTTCTATAGTAAAGTCATTAACTATCGTTTCAATTAGCTATACTAACATGATGGAGCGTAAGATCAGAACCGATTTTTTCCGTCCCATCATCAAAGGTGTCATTAGTACTATCATCTGTCTTCGTTTTCGGGAGCGGTTTTCCTAACAGTGTGCATAATGATATCTATAGTGATTCCAACAATGATAACTCTAGTCGATAAATACTGGAGTTATATTATTATTTATTTATTTATTTATTTGTCGGAGAATAAGAGAGAAAACGGAGAAGCATAAAGCACAGGGTGGTAGGGTTCTCCGCCGACATCGTTATTAATTGGATTCATTATTTAATTTCTTATTCTGTGGGCGTTCGTGGGTAATGTTGGCGCAATCAAACACTTCATTAATTAACTCGAGTTATAATGTTCTATCACTTAATGTGCCCGATATCAATTTACACAAACTCATTAACACTAATAGCTTGGAACGCGACAGTTTCAATAGTCGACCACTCCGGCCGATCGCCGCTCGAGAACTGCCGAGAGACGGGCCGGACCGCCACTTATTGACTCTGCCCCCACGCCGAGATAAAGATGGCGCCAGCGTTCCACAGACTATTACACACGGACCAGCGATCCACAGACTCTAGCACTCCGACATATTTATTCTTATTGCACATATACATATAAAATTTAAAGGAAGAGAATTACAATATTATAAATATAGGTGTACAAAGGCGGTCTTATCGCTCAGAGCGATCTCCTCCAGACAACCTTGGAGATAGTAGCCCATGACAGTATTGGGTAAGTGCAATATAACAACAATTACTACTATTACAACTACAAAAGTACTAAAGTAGGTACATACAAAATGAATATAGACAATACACATATACATTTATGTAAATAGATAGATATATATTTATATACTCAATCAATTACATATACTACTTGTACAATAAATAACGTAAACTACATATATCCCCATATCTAATTTAGTAAACATACATACACATCTAAATATACAAACATAATTATTGTGCACTACTTAGATAATATTCTTTCCAACGTCTTTTGAAGATAGTCAAGGACTTTTANTTTGGTTTCCTTAATAGCAATGGGTAGTTTATTATATATTTGAGCACTTTCAAACGTAATATTTTTCTTGCCATAATTGGTTCTCGATTGCCGTAGAGTTATATTGTTTGAACTTCTTAAACGTTTTAAAGACGGATTTGTATTTCTAGTTGTGAGGCTTATATTTGTATGAAGTTCTTTATTTATTATTTTTTGAATAAGAATGCATGAATTACGCTTTTCATCCGCAAAAAAATTACCCCACTACTTTATTTTGCTTTCGATATACAGTTCCTATAAGTAAACAATAAATGAAACCACACGAACTTTTTTGTTGCCTAATACAATGTCGAAAATGTTACTTCTCTATACTAAAAGAAAGCTTTATTATATTTTTAGACATCCGTGATTGCTGATTATAACCAAGAAAAGCTGCGTTACGCACCAGTATCTATATTGTCTCTTGACGAATGTAAGGAGTCATTTGTACAACCAGATATGAGACAAGCAATAGAAAATGACATGATATGTACATTTCATCCGGGAAAAATTGATGATGCAGGGCTTCCGATTGCATACCGCAAAAACTATCCCAAAGATATTTCGAATAGTACAAAACCTATGAATAATTCTGAGGTGAGTTTCTTGTTTTTTTAACCGAACGCAAAAGGGGATATCAATTCGTCATGTCTTTCGCCTTGGTGAACCGATCTTGATGATTCTTTTTTATATAACAGTTGATGCTTTTTGTTCATTATTTTATTTTTGTCCAATTGTGACGACGGCATCCAAGTCTTAAATTTTGTATTAAACATGTGCGTGAGAAATGGACAAATAACTCAAGATCACGCCAACCGATTTCGATGATTCGTTTCTATTTGAAAGGATGTACTTCTAGGATTGTTTGATGATAGTTTGGTTAGTTTTTGATCATAGGATCCATGGCAAAGTAACGGAACTCTTTAATTCTTAGGAGCAAATAAACGATATTCGGCAGAATCTTTTGCAGGCTGTCCAGATATTTGAATCACCTACGGTAACGTCGGTATGGTCAAGTGAGTGTTGTAGTCAAATATGATAATCAATAGAACTCCTCAACGGCTTTCAGTACAGGTGCGGTTTGTGGAGAATATCTAACTGTCTCTAATCGAATTGCAATGAGCTTACGTGTGTTGCTGCATTGCAATATTTATAAGGTGTATTATATGTAACGCGGTGGTAGTAGGTTATACATTGCATGAGTTGCGGGTTTTAGGTGTGCCCATATTCAGACAAATGGGTTAGTTAATTTCAGATGCACTAAAAATAAAAAAAATACTTATGAAAACAATATATTTAAAGCGATAATGATTAAAAATGTGTCAAATGACTGTTTGAATGAAAATAATGAATATACCTCATATAACTTAAAAAATTAAAGTAAACTTGTTATAAATTTTAGTAGCCTGCATAAAATTAACAATTCATTTAAGGGTAACTGTATATGTTTCTATAATAAACTCCCAAGACGTTCTAGAGATGTCGCTTAATAAATTTTAAAGTCTTTGTTAAAAGAACATTGATTAAAAAATTTTACTATACTTTGAAAGATTACTTAGACGACAGAATCGTGTCGAGTAAACGAATTGCTCTAATTTAAACTTAAATATAATGAACTCCCATAATGTTGTGAGTATTAGTGCTATATCGAAAAATATGGTTGAAACCAGCTGTTTCGTACGATATTTATAATGTGTAAATTATATAGCCTCATTAGTCTAGTGGTTCGCATGTTCGACTACATACTGTCCTGGGTTCGAGTACCAGGTCGGGCCAATTCAAAATCCCAATTTTGAATTTTCTCAATATTTGACGGAAGTTGGGAAGTTGGCGGTGTGCTCCACCCCAGTGCCTTAGAGAGCACTTTAAGCTGACGATCCTGCGCTTGATCTCTCTCCGTTCGTGTCAGATTCTCGTCACATCGGACAATGAGCGTGAAGGAATATATATTTCTATAAACCTTCTTTTGCTATGAGCGAGGAGGCCTATATCCAGCAGTGGGACGTTAATGAACTGCTTTTTACCTGTTTACCTTTACCAGGACATTTATAAATACGGTGAGAATGCCCGAAGACATGTTCACTCACAACATTTTCAAACCATCGACGAATATGAAAAATTTGTTGACTCAAAGGCAAAAGCTAATCCAACCAAAACGCAAGCAACTACAATTGGTTTCTGTCAGGTAAATAGATTTACTTCAATCATAATAAATGAATGTTGAATATATATTCAACATTTGGCTACCAGATTATGGAATTCGCTCCCCCTAATTATGCGACAGTCAAAATCACCACACTTTATAAAAAAGTCAGTAAAGAAACCATTTCTTGAAACATAGACGACTTACTCGTATATTTTATGTATTACATATTTAATTACTTATTACAATTTTCATTTAATATTTATCATACTATCATTATGTTGTGTATACTTTTTAAGTACTAGTGTGTAATTATTCATATGTAAGTTTGCGTAAGTTCATCGCCTATCTATGATTAATAACCCGTGTCAACTACTAGTTGACATGATACCATAGTACTTTTTCAACTCCGGCAATCGGCAATATAAGCATTTCTTTCTTTTTAAGTCATAACGTGTATTATCAGTTTCGCTTCTTGGTAACTACCGTAACACAATATTCTTAGAGATAAGACTGGATAATAGAAAAAAACAAAAATAAATCAGTTACAAACTGACCGTTAGTAACGGTGCGTGTGTCGCGAAGTTCGATAAGTTTTTAGTGGTATTTTAGAAAACTGGGGGTGGGTGGGTTTTTTTAATAATTTTTTGTATTTTTGATTTTATAAGTGATGCAAATAACAATGAAAACCCTCGAGGAAAGTTTTAATTTATAAGATAGGAGTCTATAAATACAAAACCGCCTTTTTCTCAATCTCAAAGTTTAGTTCAACATGACGTTACACCAGAATCTTAATTATATAAACAAAAAATAACATTATATATTTTAACTATTAGCAAAGATAAAAATCATAACATTTAGTAGTCTTTCTACGCTAAAACGTCCTTGCGGTGGTAGGACAATCTACTGTTATTTCCGTTAACCAATCTGTGCGTTAGAAAAACTACATGGCTGGGCATTCAAACTGATAAGTAATATTTCCTTTACTCAACGGTTGCCTTGAAGATGTCGCTACTCTAGCGATAAGGTACCGTTAATCCAATTTTATATAGTATCTTGGTTTAAGTTTTGTGTATTTTCTATGTGTATAATATAAATTTGTGTAAAAATGTGTAAAATAAATAAATGTTATAAATAAACGTATAGACACGTACATGGACATAAAATTTCTAGAACGATCACGGTGGTCCTCTCGTCACTTTGATAGAAAAAGTGGAGCACGTTATCGGCGTAGCGTCGGTGTTCCGCATTGACAGTGAGAAAAATTGTATCGGACCGTTTTTATATACCAGCACAACCAAGAGTAGAGTGTTCATAGAGTGTATTCTCAATGAATTAATGTAAGTATGCAACGAAGTAAGTAACATCCTATTAACGTCCCACTCCTGGCTTGCCAGGGCCCCACAAGGGCTTACCCACTCATAGGAGGCAGTTTTCAGATCTTCCCATAATCTGGCTGGTCCATTGCGGATCAGCCGGTTATATATATCTCAGCATTACTCTGATATTTCCTTATGATCTTTTACAGAAAAATGCAATGATGGAAAGAACAACCTTTCGTAGCCCTTTCCCTTTCCAATTCCTTGCTTAGCCTTTTTTTAACGCTGGGAAATCCTTCTGGATACCTGGAATACTCGGGAGGATGTTGCAGGTTATGCCGGGCTCATACCGGCTAAAACTCAGCGGTGGTCCCACATCACTCGGAGACGGGGTCAATTATAGGCATTCGCAAAGTTTAGGCCTAACCTAATCTAAATGACCAAAAATTTACTTCGAGGGTGGCTTGCCTGGAGCATCTGGTAAGCCACCAACCACCTCTTGGGACCTGGCGGAACCAACAATAAGTTGTGCAATAGACCTCGCATCCATTACCCAAAGGTCATCACTAAAGAGGGAGACTGCGATCGTGGGCCGCTCGCCTCCTTCCCAGCCTTCTTCTGTGAACGGTCAAAGTGGTCGTGTCCGCCTCCCTCGACCGTTTCGCCATCACCTTCCGCGTCATGATACCCTCTCAGAAAGAGAGCGTAGCACACCGTGCTCCACCCCGTTGACCGCCACAATTGTGCTAACGAAGCCATTAAAGAATGCAATGCTTGATAATATTTATTTACATTTATTAAATTTGACACAAAAGTTTCCTTGTTAAAATGATAATTTCTTATGGGAAATCGTTACGACGCCAGTCCGTCTGGCTTCCCTTTATCTCACAAATACGGAACCGGTAAGCTGGCTCCTCCTCTTTCACTCTAACCCAGCGCTAACAGCGTTAGCCGTATAGCGAATAGACGCTTCTCCGTCTCTGTACTCAATCTTTAGTATGCGATAGAAATATACCATTGACAGTGCGTATACAACCTAAAATTCAATCAATAATTTATTTTATTAATAAATACCCTTTTCTCACATTAGTAAACTTTTTTTCAAGTTAAACAATTTCAATATAAAATATTACAACTAAGAATTTTTTAAGTTATCATTTCTGTCGGGCGTCCCGAGGCTGATATGTTTAGTTTTATACTACTTACTTACATTTCTTGCATTTTAGCCAAACTTATGATGTAAGGAGAACCTCAATCTGTGACAGGCCAGCGAGTGAAAAGGGATTTGAAATTTTACGCCGATATATGTCCTGGAGCGACGACAATATTGATAGGTGATAATTAGTGACCTTTCTACAGTATTTTCTTTCATTGATTTATATCTATTTTCTTTGATGTGTCAAATGTGGTAAAAAACCGGTGTTCCTTCCTAAGATTACCCGTGTATAGATCGCGTTTACTGAGCCTCTGGTGCTTCACAAAAGGATGTGGAGGGTATTGCGTAAAGGCATTTCTCAGTATGTCCAGTTTAGGAAATTGCGTTTTCTAATTTGACTGAGTCTGGGAGGTTTCGGCCGTGGCTAGTTACCACCCTACCAGCAAAGAACATCAAAAAAGAGAGCTGCCTAGAGGTGATGTTGTCCAGGCTGCATACTCTGTAAGCAACAGCACTAAAAACAAGGTATTCCTCGAGGTTAATTAGGTGCACTTTCGCGAAATATCTTTGTCTGGTTAGACTTTATTATTATTATTATTTCGCGGTGGGGCCCACTGAGTCAGCGGATGCACTTCGACCCTTGTGGATCTACTCGCCCCATCCTTTAATCTCCCCTGAATGTACTCAAAAACCCATTCCAGAAGTTTGAGAGTAGGCTTCAGGCTGGAGTCGTTAAAGTCCTCTGGTTGCGGATAGGCCACTCCCAGCAGACCCATTCGTGTCCTAGCTAAGCCATTGCACAATAGGTGCCTTATCGTCTCCTCTTCCTCATTGCAGGCTCTGCAAGTAGAGTCTTCCGCTATGCCCATGGTTTTTAACATAGCCTTTGTACTGTAGTGGCCCGTTGCAATTGCCACTGCATACCTTACCTTGGTTAGACCTTACACCACACAATAGGAATACAACCCGTACGAACTGGAACATCTATTGTTCCAGGTTAGGGAGGATCACTCCCTCAATGGTTATAACCGGTACTGGGTTACCATCCTACCTAACAAAAAAATAAATAGGTGTACTATTTACCATCAATTGAAATTATAGGCAAGCCATAGTTTGCTAGTTATTGATCTATACGGTTCACCTGAATGGATCACGATCTCGTAGAAATATATGGAAATCCTTATTATCGTAACGTATTGTCAATTTAATACATTCTTGAAATTCGTTCACATTTTTGACACACATACACTTGTACAGAAGAAGTATATATACAAAACATTTATTCATTTGCAGTCTATCGCAAAACTTCAACGTACAAATAAGACCGCAGATTCCAATGAGCCATTATAGAGGGGGATAAATTATTATTTATTTGAGCTGTTTTATTTTTAGTTTTAAGAACACTTAAATACGCTTAACTATTTTAATACTGTTTGAGATATATTCTTTTTTTGTTTAGTAAATATAATAGTATCAGTTATTAAAAAATATCAAAATTTTCGGTGTTTTTTCAAATGTATTGTATCTTTGATGAAAATGGTTGTATTGCAATGAAGGAAAAAGCATAAAGTTCCTTATTTATGGATCTTGCAAAAAATCAAAGTAACACGTACCGCGTTTTTATGTAATTAAAATGGTCATAATAGAAAACTCTTTTCGTTCTTATTTTTGGTGTACAAACTGGAAAAAAATTTACAATTGAACCATTTTATGGGTTGGATAGGATATCCATTTAGCTTCAATTTTATTTCTATTTTGTCTCAATAGTACTTTTTCTTTCTGAACTTTCGGACTTCAAATAAAAATGAATCATTTTCTCTTTAAACATTGATAACTCCGATACCAATAGTACGTATCAAATGCGATAATTAAATCAACTTTAAAACATATTTTTTACTCTTCTGTGAATGAGCCATGATTTAAATTTAAATAAATTATAATCATGTATGCGAAAATGTTTATAACATCATCTACTGAAAGCTGATGTAAAAAGTTTAAAAGCTTCTATGTGTAATAGATTTTAGAAACTTGCGCTAAATAGTGTAAGAGTTAGCTTATTTTTTTTTTAATTTCCAGAAAAATAAACACAATTAGATGCGGTAGATGAAGATTTAGAAACGTTTTTTCTTTATTCTAAAGTAAAACCAAAACACTAATTGTAATAGACATTTATAAGAAAAAATACAGTGGTAATGGAAACGAATCAATTTACTTTGTAAACATTTGAAAACAATAGAAAACGCTTTCTGTTGCTAAAAATATATCGCGTTTCAGCTTTTTCATTGGGTTTAATTCTTCTAGAAATTACTTTTTCAATCGTTCAGTCCGAGCTGCGAATAAAAACTTGGTACAAACTGTTTTATATATCTATAATTATTTCATTTCAAAAGGATTTGATAGTTGCGTTGTTTTTTACAACATTTGGAAAAAGTTTTGGCTTTATAATCACTCTAAATGAATTGGGGTAGTCGTTCATTAGATTTAAGTAAATATCAAGCTGTGATAGTCTATTGTTAAGTGACGTAGGTTATAGCTAATGAGTTTAGTGATGGAATCCTGAGGTATAGATGGATGAAACTTTTATTGTATTACACAAAAAATATACATATGACGGAAGTGACGTTTGTACTTGTTGCTGGGGTGGTTCGATGGTCAAATGTAAAGAGACTGCAATGACTCGTTAACGACACGTGCCTCTGATCGTGTCGACACGGTATACGTTATCTACGTATGGGGTGAGCGGTTGTCTGATCCAAGCATTGAAGTCTCTCTATGAGAGTTTTAGTGCTTGTGTCAGAATAAACGGAGCGTATACGGAGTGGCTTCCTGTCGAAAGAGGTGTTCGACAGGGATGTGTTGCGTCACCATGGCTGTTCAACCTATTCATGGACTAATTTTTGACAGATTTAAAAGAAAGTATGTATGGGTTAAGAATGAATGAATTGCTCATCAAATTTTTACTCTACGCTGATGTTTAAGTAATACTTGCGTCATCCGCTAATGAGCTACAGGAGATGCTAAATATTATGAATGAAGCTCTGAAAAGGAAAGGAATGAAAGTGAATGTAAACAAAGCGAAAGTTTTGATTTTTGAACGAGATGAATCTATGATAAATGGCAATATTTTGATAGATGGGGAACAAGTGGAAGAGTTGAAAGAATTTGTATACTTGGGATCTAAGGTTACAAAAGATGGAACATGTGAAAGTGATATTGAAAGGAGAGTAAATGCAGGGAATATGGTAAATGGTGCTCTGCACGCCTTTATGAATAGCCAGATGGTGTCTCAAAGGGCTAGACTGGCAGTGCATGCTGGAGTGTTGGTGCCAACACTTATGTATGGTAGTGAAAGTTGGGTATGGCAGAAGAATCACAAAAGTAAAATAAATGCGGTAGAGATGAGAGCGTTGAGAAGCATGAGTGGATTAAAACTGAGTGACAGAGTAAGAAATAGTGTGATAAGAGAATGTTTTGGTATAAAAGAAGACGTAGTGACTAAAATTGAGGAAGGTATGCTTAGATGGTTTGGGCATGTAGAGAGAATGAATAAAAGGAGACTGACAAAAAGGATTTATGCGTCAAGAGTGAATGCGAAAGTTGGAAGTGGAAGACCAAAGCGAACGTTCCTGGACCAAATCCGGGACATTTTAAATAACGGCCAGGTCAAGAGTACTCTAAACCGACGAAAAATTATGAAAGGTTTAATGAGAATGAAAGAAGCGAAGGAGATATGCAACGTTCGTGGCAAGTGGAAGGATGTTGTCTCTGCCTACCCCAATGGGAATGAGGCGTGATGCTATGTATGTATGTATGTATTAATATATCCCTTCTAATATCTCACGTTAATTTATTACTCAAATTAATATATAATTTGTTTCCTTCTGATGTCCGGTCCCGGCCACTCTTTTAAATCCGACACGTACAGAATACAAGCGGCCTTATAGCTAGATAGCGGTATTTCCAGGTTTCAAAAACAGCAACACTATTTAAATATACACAACTTCCACTATACTGATAATTACTTTATTATTTGAATTTATACAATTTAGCACTCGTCGTCGTCTCAACCAATGGACGTCCACTGCTGGACAAAGGTCTCTCTTAATGAGTTCCAACGTGCCAGATCTTGCGCCGCTTGTATCCAGCGGCTGCCAGTGACCCGCCTGACATCATCGGTCCACCTGGTGGGGGGTCTGCCGAGGCTGCGTTTTCCGGTGCGAGGCCGCCACTCTAGCACCTTCGGGCCCCAACGCCCATCGGTTCTGCGAATTACGTGCCGTGCCCATTGCCACTTCAGCTTTGCAATTCGGTGGGCTACGCCGGTGACTTTAGTTCTCCTACGGATCTCCTCATTTCTGATTTGATCACGTAGGGAAACCCCGAGCATAGCCCTCTCCATTGCCCGCTGAGTGACTATAAGTCTTCTTATGAGCCCCATAGTCAGCGGCCATGTCTCGGAACCATATGTAATAGCTGGCAACACGCACTATTCGAAGACTTCAGGCACTGAGGAATTATGGAAGAAAAAAAATATTTTAGCACTATTTCTGCTTAAACAACCACACCATAACGCAGCATGAAAGACTTTGGTCATATTTCGAGATAATGCACAACAATATTACTAAATAATTCACAGTATTTTTGAGCTATCAGTGTTGCCACCTAATTATTTTAGCAACCTTTAGATTAGGGAGATCATATTATCGTTTTCTCTTTGCCTACTTTAATAGTTTTTTCAAACATTTAACAATACCAGCTAATATTTAAACATGGACAAATTAATCAAGGGAATACTGGCGAACTTTAAATCACCACAACTGTGTCTATCCAATGGCGTCGTTGAATTGGAGGTAATAGATATGTAGCTACAACACCAAACTTTACTCCCTGATTTTGTTATCATGGTTTTTTTAATTTACGTCGAAATGGCGCAATTTTTAAAACTTATTGTTATAGCAATTGTAACAAAGTTGGAACGTATCAGGGTTTAGGCACAATATAAAGATGAATTTTGACATCCCACGTAGTTAGAAGATGAAGTTAAGAGTAAGAGTTTACAGCGTGGCAAATTGAAGGATCCCGGCAAACCAATTGTATATAATCACTCTTTGTAATTTCGGTACTTTGTTAAATGTTAAAAGCAAAAGATAATGCTTATAAGTCACTGAATTATGTTTTGTTGATTTGATAGGTCATGTTGTTTTGGCAGCCTCGCTGGCACTGTGTAGCGAGTATTATATACAATAGGGCGAAATTAAGACGTTGCATTTTCTAAAGTCTGAATCGGGATTGGTGGAAGGCTTCCACCTTAGTTTATTAGCCCCTACCAGGGAAGACGTACCGCCAAGCAAGAGATTTGTGCTCCAACACGATGCTGTGTACATGAGAACGTTGTGATATGATATGGAAGATCGTATCGTCACTTACCATAAGGTGAGAGTACAGTCTAGAGCTAATTTTTAGGTAATGGAAAAAACAGATTTACGAGTAATTTTATGCACTGAACCAATATTATCAAACTGTTTCAGTATTTGCAGAGTAGCTGCGAGGGCTAGAGGGGTAATGCTGACGAGGTCAGGAGGGTCAATGTCATTGCTGACAGAGCCTTGAACCAATCATGAAAAGAGGACCTCGGGTCCCCAGCAGCCGGTGGGGCCATAATAGCGGCACTCCGGCCTCACTTGGAGCGGTGGCTGGGCAGACGACAAGGAGTGCTTTCCTACCTTTTGGTGCAGGTGCTAACCGGTCACGACTGCATTGTAAAATACCTGCACCAAATCGTTGGCTGTGAGCCGTCGGCCACTTGCCACTAGTGTGGTGCTCCTGTGGACTGAGCGCACCACACGGTGTCCGAATGTCCTGCTTGGGAACCTCAGCGTCATCTTCTGACGGCGCAGATCGGTGCAGACCTCTCGCTGGCAAGTATTATAGCTGCAATGCTTATCAGCGAGCGGGCCTGGAATGATGTTGCCACCTTCTGCGAAACTATCATTTCGCTAAAGGAGGCACGGCAAAGAGAAAGGGCGAATGTAGCTGAAGCACAGTACCCCGAACAGAGGGGATTAGGAAACAGGAGACAGAGGTTTATCCAACTTCCCCTGTAGCCGGCTTCATTCGGAGGGGCCAGAGTGGAATGCCACAACGAACCTCTGGTCCTTCCATTCCCAAATGATGAGGGCTACGCTAGGTTTTAGTGAGTATTCTGGTACTACCGGCGAGTACCACACTCCCGTCTGTGAGTGCGTAAATGCATTTCCCAGCGATAAAAAAAAACCGTTTCAGTGTTAGATTATATTATACAGATCTATACAGTATTTGTGGATGCTTAGGTTTAAATGGAACCGTATTATGAATTCTTCATGAATAGCAAACAGTAAACAGAATACGCAAGGGCACACGGCGCTAATGCTCACTTATCGGGTGATCAAATACGCCTGTTTAATGTTTACTGGACGAACCCGTAATCCACTTACAGCTAACGTATGCCCTGTACACACCGAGCTTTAATATATTTCTGTAAAGTATATCTTCCTCATTGGTCTAGTGGTTTGGTAGGTTCGAGTCCCGGGTCGGGTCAACTCGAAATAGATATTGAGTTTTCTACTAAGATTTTCTCAATATTTACCCGAAGTTGGGAAGTTGGCGGTGTGACCCACCCCCGTGCCTCGGAGAGCACGTTAACCCGTAGATCCTGCGCCTGACCTCTCTACGGTCGTGTCGGGTTGCCGTCACGTCGGACTACGAGAGTGAAGGAATAGAGAGTACACTTGTGTACTATGCCTGGCAATCCGCAGTGGAGCAGCGTGGTGGGTCTATGCTCTAAAAACCCTCTCCCATATGAGTGAGGAGGGTGTGCCCAGCAGTGGGACGTTAATGGGCTACATAAAAAACTGGCAACAAATGTTATTTTATTTCGTCATCCGTGGTTTCATCCACGTAGACACCAATCTCGTGTCAGTGGACTATAGATTTTTGTTAACATAAATGTTTATATTTCACTTAGTTTTTAATTACTTAATATTCCAGAAGAATGTGTTAATGAATAAAAATCGTCATTCTGGAATACATAAAGTCTTTTCGGTCTGTATTTATGTATGTATATATATGTCGGAGAATAAGAGAGAAGGAAGCATAAAGCATAGAGGCGTAGGGTTCTCCACCAATGGCATCCATAATTTCCATACTGTGGGCGTTGGTGGGAAATATTGGTGCAATCAAACACTTTATTAATTAACTCAGATTATAATGTCCAATCGCTTAATATCAATATCAATTTACACAAACTCATTAATAATAATAGGTAGAAACGCGATAGTTTCAAAAGTCGACCACACCAGCGGGCCGTCACTCGAGAATGGGGAGACGTGCGCCGGATTGTAACTATTGACTCTGCCCCACGCCGATAGATAGATGGCGCCAGCGTTCCATAGACTATTGCACTCCGACATACATATATTTAAACTCGTTATATCTTTTGAATGGAATGTCCGAATTTGATTATGTTAAAAGTATTTTACAGGTATTAAAATGGTATTTAATAAAATATAATTTAATAGGATAATAGGAATAATACAGTGGTATGAATAATATGGTTTGATTATTGTCAGTACTTTTATTAACTTTGAAAATGTATAAAAGTAGTTATAGTGACATAATTACAATAGTTGGACATATCGTATCTCGGTCTTTTTTGTAGATATTAATACGTTCTATAATATTGTAAAACATTTTTTGTTCTATGATCAATAGTGTCTGCAGCGCACGGGATGTCAGATTTTTTTTGACAATTTTTTTTTCACGCCTTGGGTTACATTAATGAATTTTTATTAGTGATTCCTACGTATTTTTGTGAGAAATTAATGTGTAGCCTATGTCATTCAGTGACAAAATGCAGCTTTCTCTTACTCAGCTTCATCTCTTGCTAATATGCAACAAAATTGCTTAAAAGAAATAAAAAACCACACAATTCTGACAAACATCAACTGTATGAAAAGATAGATGAACATTTTGTTTCATATTTTAAAATGTATTATAGTAAAAATATAATAATACTTTACTTACTTTAAAAAGAAAAGTATAATTATATTTTCCTCACTCCTTCTTGGAGACGTTTAGATTTTATATCAGTATAACTGAGTATAATATACATTTCTACATTTCATTTCCAGGTTATTACAATCGTATGTAGTGTATTTAGGGCTTATATTAACAGAGATTAACAGGCTTGGAGACCCCAGCGTCGCATCTTGACAACGCTATTTGGGAGTGACCTCTCACTCCGCCAGTATTGTGGGCTTTATATTTGGTGTTAAGTCAGGTTGGAGAGCAGTGACATCCTTTTGCGAGGCTGTCATCACGTAGAAAGAGGCACTAAACTGGTAAAGGGAGGGAGGGGGAGCTAGGAGGCGCAATTTTGCTCGACTGCTCTCCCTCAACTAAACCCTTAATTCGAATTCATCCGGATCGCTAGAGCTAAATGCGTCAACGGACATCTGGACTCCAACACCTAGATGAAGACGATTTTGCTGGGTTTTAATGGGTATCCTGGTAAAATCAGCGAGTCTCACAAACCCGGATGTAAGTTTATACTCCATCTGGCGTGCATAAAGCATTTCCGACCGAACAAAATGCCTCTTACCAATATGGATATTCTCTGACTGAAATCGAATCCGGGAACTAAAGGTGTCAATTGTCAATAATATTTAATCTGTTTTTCTTGAGCTCTGTGTACCCACAGACTTAAGTTGTTTTGCCACGTACCCGCTTATTCTATACCGTTTTAAGCTTTAATATAGAGATTTACTTGTTGAGCGCGTTCAATCTACACGCTTGGGGGAATACGTAGTATTTGTATCTACATAACATTAATGTATATTTTTTACTTTTACATCTGTAACGAAAACATTGGTAAAAATCGACAAAAATTATACTTTAATGTTATCATTTTAACTGATTTAAGTTCCTTAGATCATGATTTCCAGAATTTCCTATACCGAAAGCGTCATATTTGTATGTATCTTTGAAAGAAAAGTCTTTATTTTAGAATGGTTTGAGTTTTTACACTATTTATACCCTTTTAAAATACAATTTGTATGCTCATCATTAACTATTGTGTGGCGACGTGTATATACGGCTCGAAGGACCATTTTTTTAAATATAAGCCTTACTTTTTAACCAAAGGAAAGTAACCTTCAGATATGAGGTCTGTACAATAAGTATCATCTGGGTTTGTCCTTGTATTGAAATTTCCAGCATATCCTAAAACACAATTACGTTATAAATGAGTCATATACTCGTATGGCTTCCGACCGGCCCCAATGAAATACTATAGGTATAAGGTTTATGCAAGAAAAAGGGGCATCCCTTCTATTGGACTGCTAAAAGCAGATATGTGTTATTAATATTTAAAAAATATGTATTTCATACTAAAGAGATAATTTTCTATTCGCCGTGTCTAAGGGTTGAAAAGCAATATAGTCTGAATACTAAAACAGGTCGTCATAAAAAAGAAATTTAGGATACAAATACAAAGAAGTTTTAAGTGCTTCAACGCTAAAACTAGTTTGGTGCCTGGAAGGGTAATAACTCACAGCGAATGACAGTTTTAAATGCCAACTACGTTAAAAAGCGATGTAAATACCGCGATGTGAATTTGGAGCTTTTCAATTTAACGATGAAGCAAAAACTTTATTGCTTTTTGAATGAAAACAGACATGTGGTGTTTGTCGAATTCATTTTATACATTTGCAAGGGTCATTGATTTAGTCGTTAGCACGTTCGACTACAGACATGAGGTCCTGGGTTCGAGTACCGGGTCGAGCCAATTAAAAAATCGATATTGAGTTTTCTATAAAGATTTTCTCAATATTTGTCCGAAGTTGGGAAGGTGGTGTAGTGAATCACCCCCGTACCTCGGAGAACACGTGAAGACGTCGGTCCTGTGCCTGAATTTTCTCCGTTCGTGTCGGATTTCCGTCCCATCGGACTATGAGAGTGAAGGAATAGAGAGTGCATTTGTATACTATGCCTGCCAATCCGCAGTGGAGCAGCGTGGTGGGTCTATGCTCTAAAATACTCTTTCTCATAGGAGTGAGAAGGACGATACTTACCGCCCCTTTACTTGCAAGGTTCATCACTTTTTATATTACATTTGTTATACAGTAGGCCTTATACATCATGCTTTGCAGTACCGTTACAATTAATTGAAATTCTTATAGTTATACATAAATGTAGCTTAGTTGAGAGCGAAACTTATTCAAACCAATCTCCCTGTTTAAATGAATTAAACTGAAACCTCCAAAATGAAAAATGACATAAAAAAGAACATATAATATATAAAATTCTCGTATCACAATGTTCATTCCCGTACTCCTCCGAATCGGCTTGACCGATTCTTATGGATTTTTTTATGCATATGCAATAAGTTTGAGAATCGGCTACTATCTATTTTTAAAATCTCTATCTAGTGTATTTTACAAGCCTTTGTGATACAGGACACAAAAATACATATAACTCTAAATTTTCACTTTTCTATCACTATCCCCTATTTTTCAATAACAATAATAGTATTTATTTGGCAAAATAACGTTTGGGTCAGCTAGTATACATATAAGTACGTTACACCGTCTGTTTATGGCCGTGTTATCCTTGTAGTTCATGATCTCGTGGTGATATGGGTATAGTCGTATTTCAAACCGTTTTTGAAGGGATTTCGGAGCCATTTCGGAGGAATACAGTGACAAACAAATTATATATATAGGGTTCTGGTCTTCCATCGTTTAAATAAAGACAACCACAGTAAATTTTCACATAGATTATTTATTACTTTCAACTAAATTATTAATTATTTTTTTATTTAATGACAATAACCAATAATTTATGGGTGCAAGGTATGCACCGGGCAACACTTCGAGTAAAAATGCCCGCTAATTTTTTTTTTTTTTTTCGATGTGTATAGTTGCTGTTAGCCCTACTGGCTTTTACAGCGTAACCGAGAGGGGTGGCGAGCGCAGAAGCTCTGCCGAGGGGTGGGCCCGTAGAAGGGCCCTGCTGCGTCGCTGTCTCTTATACACATCTCCCTGGCTTTCTTTTGTGGGCATTGAAAGCTTAGAGCAACGTTTGCTGCTGCTGAAAAGGGATGAAGGGTAGATGCTTAGTCTTGNGGCATTCAGTTACGGAACGCGACAGCGAACGGTAGTCGCCACGTTGTGTTGAACTCACTGCGTTTCCATTTTCGATTAATATTGTAATTAGAACGAGTAATCAAGTACATACAAAGTTATTCTACGTTAGTTGCCTATTATTTCTGATCCAACAAGATGAGTGACCATCCTGATAGCGGGGCGCCCCATCGAACCTCGTTATATATATATCGGGTTCTGGTCTTCCATCGTTTAAATAAAGACAACCACAGTCAATTTTCACAGAGATTATTTATTACTTTCATTTAAATTATTAATTATTTTTTTAATTAAATGACAATAACCAATAATTTATGGGTGCAAGGTGTGCACCGGGCAACACTTCGAGTAAAAATGCCCGCTAATCTAATGCAAGCCCTTTTATACTATTTTCTGCGAGTGGGGGTAGTTCGAATGTTGCTAGATGTATGTTGCTAGCTCGCTAAACAGCTTGTTACCAACATTAAAAATCGTTGCCGCCGTCATATATATTAAAACATTATTTAGTGTGACTGCGCTAACCTCAAGAACTAGTAATTGGAATTGATTAAAATCTTTAGTTTTTTTATATCTATCTTCTTCTTCTATCTTTTTTATACTATTGAAATTTGTTCTCTGTCTTTCTTTTGTAAAGTCGGTCGGGTTCACTGACGTTTAGATGAAATAGATGACGACGCTATCTATTAAAATACGATGAAAATATTTACGTCGCTGACTAAAAACCCTTTAGTTTTACTCCCTAGATGCATTGTTTGAAGTTGTCAGAACCGCAATATCAACGAACGAGGTCTGCAGCTAAAACCACCGGGAACCCGTCAAACTGTCTAACAAATGATCTGTTTTGAAACGAATTGGACTTTTTCATACCAACAAAGCCAGGAACGAAGAGTTTGTTCACTATAAATTTTAGTTTATATTAAAATTCACCAAGCAACTTACATATCTTTATTTTACCGAAGCTATTTTGTACTTATTTCTTGACGTGAAATTTTTATAACTATGTGTGAGGCCGATATATACTGTCATAAAGCATCGCCACGTCGCTTCTATTCCCACTAGACATTCGGCGCTTACCATCTTTCTTGAGCACTTACCTACAGAGTATCCAGTGTTTATTTGTTTGACTCATCCGGGACACCAGGGCAAAATGCGAAAGCTGAAGAGGGTTCCGCTGGGTTTTACTGGGTATTGCGAGATCTCCTCCTTCACAGACTCCTCCACTCCTGACTGGTTGAGGGTCGATGTTAGTGTGTAAATGACAATAAAAAAGGTCCCCTATTTCTCGGGTTCATCTCACCTTGAATTGCGTATTACGGGCGTCGGGGTATTTGCACCATTACCCGGAGTTAGCCTCGAGGTAATTTATTTTTATCCGTAGTGTCAATCGGGCTGGTTCCGGGGCGCCAGTGGACCTAACCCAATGAAGTCACTTCGCGTGTAGCCACTGTCATCGCGTCTTCTAAGCCGTCATCATCCTCGACGGATGGTAGTGATAGCAGAAGGTCTTGAGGCAAGGGACGCCTAGTGTTTGCCACTCTAAGATGGTGGCTGACAATCCCATGGCAGTATGTGTGCAGAGACTTGTTGGCTACGGGGAACATCCTCCTCGCCAGCTGGCGGATGAACCCTTCCATGGTAGCTGTCCTGGTGTCGCAGTGTATTACGTCATTCCTGACGCTCCTCAGAGCTCCTACTACTTTAGGATTCGTAGGCTGTTGTTCTGCGGAATCTGCAGCCTTCGCCTCTGGTACCCTGAGCAGAAGGTGTACCAGACAGGGGTCACATATGTCAGTCAGGAGCGGACGTAGGCTCCGTAGAGCTTCAGCTTCACTTTCGTTGGGAGAGTTGAGGTAGAGAGCGTGAGCTCCTCAGCGTGAGTCACCATGTCTGACAGGCGCAACCCGCGGTCAATGTGAGGTTTCAAGTAGTTATTTAGTGATCTAGGTGATAAATCCGGGGGCGTCTCTCCTCCAAGTAGCGCTCGTGTGCAACCAATAATTAAGTGTCCTCTAGTAAGCGCAGGTTTATTGAAAGTGCTGCGATCGAAGCTCCTGGTAAACTTTTATTGGCCGAAATCACACGAAACCAGCCCGTATGAAGAAGGCAGAAAAGATTATCAGGCATTAAATTAATCCTGAAAAAGATGCTTGGGTAAGGAGGTATTGCTTCGATGGCCGCAACCCTCAACTTCTCGTAGTTAATAAGAGCCCAGGATTCCGGCGCCCCTTAACACTGGTGCGTACAGTATACGTATATTCCGCGAAGGTAGTGCGCTAATCTAGTAAGAGGTAATTTACCTCTGAATGGTTTTTAGGAAGCATTTAACGCAAATTTTTTGTACAAACAAACAATTTGTGACACGTCTTTCCTCTAAATTCGAAATTATGGATCCTGGGAGAAAATTTAAAAGCAGCAAAATAGTAGGAAATTTAACTCCAAACAATTTTAGTTATTACCATTTTGCGCGTAAAATTGAAAATAAGCGAGAAATTAAATCAACTAAAAATCATGCCTAAATACAAGATGGCAGACGACGCAAAAGGATGCGGATGCCAAGAATCGAAAGTAGACCTGTCGATTCCCCCCTCCCCTTACGATTTCCGTAGAAAATTTCTGTTAACTTATTAATGCTATATCAATGGCTTTTTTGAGTTAGTTCAACTAACTATAGAATAATAGTGTCTAAAGGTAATTTACACCATGTATTACCACAGCATGATGTTTGGGGATTTGAATATGATTTTAACACCGTAAAATATAAACTCTCCTTATTCTCTTGTATTTATTGGAATCATACAACCTTAATAAAATTCAATTGTTGTCTGATTTCTTCTAAAGCAGCGGTTTAATAACCGTTGAAAGTATACTATTTGCATTAAATTATATTTGTAGGTAAATAACTAGAAACTTTAATGATGTAACTTTAATGTAGATGCTGGCTACTATTTGTATATAATAGAACAATACTACTAGCAATTATCATATAGAAATCTCAAGACAAACACGAAAACAACCTTAGTCAAGTAGTAAAGTTCAGTAACAGCTGTTTAATAGTTGAATCAACTCGTGCCAAGTTCTAAATTGCGACCGCATTGGAGCGTGTTCGGCGCATTTTGCATCCCTTCACAACTTCGCTGATATTTGAACACTGTTTCATATAACAACAAGCTTTTGCTTTCGAGTCTGCATTAAGCTGGAGATATACTTGTGTCTCATTGTACATATGTATGTTGAAGTGAGCACGTCGAGATGGATTTTAAAGATTAATAATAAGTCTTTAAAAACCATCACGACATGCCTCCTTCGACAAATATTTTATTATAAAATATTCACCCCCCAGACAAGAAGAGAGGAAGAGGAAGACCGCTGCCTGGTGGATAACCGTGTCCAAAGATCTGGACCGAGTTAATATACCCCTACAGACAACCCAAGACAGAAGCTTTTGGCGCCTAAAAACGAGGAGGGCTGACCCCAAATATTTGGCAAGGGAGAAGAAGAGAAGAAGATTCACCCCCTCTTTTTGGGCTTTAACCGAAAAATATCGATCTGAGGTGTAAATTTGTTAACATGAAAAATAAAAAATCAAACACTTTTTGGTGTATAATTAGAAAAATATTGATCCTAGGAAAAAAATTATAAGGATCAAATTTGTACAAAATTTAATTTAGAACAACTTTGTTTATCATAAATTTTCAAGTAAAGTGGAAAATAAGCGTGTTATTGAATAAATAAAAAAATCACCTTTAAATCAAAGATGGCGGGTGATGCACCAGGGTGCGGTTACCGAAAATCCAAAGTTAAGCTAACGGTAACCTCCCTCGACGATTCCTGGAGTAGAATTGCAGTGAACTAATTATTGCAAAGACAAATTCTAATTTAACTAGGAAATATATATAATATGAAATGTTAAAAAAATTAAAATTTCAATAGTATACGTTCAAGAACGTTTAGAGAGAAAGTAAGCTAATGTAAAAAATAGAATAAATGAAAAAAAAAAACACAGTATTCCTATAAAAGAACCTGGAACTTTCATTCCCTGAGCAGGCATTGTACCTACTTCTATAAAGCCAGGAGAAACAAAATTCCCTACTTTCTGTTTATCCATTTGTATTGGGAAACAGTAAACGTTTTTTAGATACAATCTATTCTCGACTTTAGTTACTAGACGTTGAGGTATAAATTATATTAAAGTCTTATATTGCTTCTTCGATTTTCGATAAAATGCAAGTTTTAATGCCATTTGCCATGCAATATTCGACTTTAACGCAAAGTTACAAGTAATATTATTGGTAATACCTTTAAGGGCGTTGAAAATCGACTACCGCAACACCCTTGATTCAATTCTGTCGGGTCGCTGTGCTATTAGGGCGGACTGATCCGGATTACTTGGCTAATCGACTTTGAAATATGTCAGAGATTGGAAAAAAGTATTATTTACACTCGTCAAGATCTCGGCATCCCAGGGAAAATGAAAAATAGCGTAGGTGTTCAATATCACTGTCAAACTGTGTAGAATTTCAGTCACATACAAACGCATAGCAAAATTATATGATTAAAGAAGTTTTTTAAAGGCTTGATTACTTTTAGAAAGATACATACAACATTCCCATTAAACCTTTCATACAAGTTCGTCCGTTTAGAGTACTCGTGACCTGGCCTTTATTTAAAAAGTCCTGGATTTGGCTCAGGAATGTTCGCCTCGGTCTTCCCCTTCCAACTTTCCCATTCACTCTTGACTCATAAATCCTTTTTGTCAGCCTCCTTTCTTTCATTCTCTCTACGTACCGAAACCATCCAAGCATAACTTTCTCAGTTTTAGTCACTACATGTTCTTTTATACCACAATGTTTTCTTATCACACTTTTTTTAGAAAGATAAGAAGTGCTATTTTCCGTTTCTTTAAAAATATATCACACACTTCACTCTTCTTACTAGACTCTAGTAGATCTCATTCGTGTCTATCAATGGTAGACATAATTTTACGTAGCAGATTGCCCGTGTCGACTACTAGGCGATATGGTTCAATAGTTTTGTTGCGGCTCGGGCAATCAGAAATATAACCAACTCTTTTTTTAAGTCATAATGTTTCTCTTTCACTTTTCGGTAACTGTTGTAACAAAATACGTACGTACACCAGACAATAAGAAAAAAACGAAAACAAGTCAGTTACAAAGTGACCGTTACTAACGGTGCGTGTATCCTCAATTTTATAAACTGAGTGTTTATTAGTGATTATTTGCGTTTTTGATTATATAACTAATGTGAATAACAATGAAAACCTTTGAGATAAGTTTTAATTTTTTAGATATGAGCCTATAACGACAGACGGACTTTTTAGCGCAACAACGCTACACTAGAATCTTAATTTAATAAATATAAGATAAAATTGTATAGTTTAACTATTAGCAAACATAAAAGTCATAACATTTGGTAGCCTTTCGTGAACACTTAAGTCTCAAGAGCCACTTAAGCGTCATTCGACTCACGGGGCAGTCGACGCAAAAACGTTCTTGCGGGGCGGAATAGACGCGAGCAAATTACTGGGGCCAAAGAAACGCGGCCGGACATTCTAAGGGTTAGTGACCTTCTCATTCGTAATCCTATGGGGTTTAATCATTATTCTGACTGCTAGCCACACATATATTCCCACATATGTAGCATCACGCTTCATTCCCATAGGGGTAGGCAGAGACAACGTCCTTCCACTTGCCACGACCATTGCATATCTCCTTCGTTTCTTTCATTCTCATTAAACCTTCCATACAAGTTCGTCAGTTTACAGTACTCTTGACCTGGCCGTTATTTAAAATGTCCTGGATTTGGTCCAGGAACGTTCGCCTTGGTCTTCCCCTTCCAACTTTCGCATTCACTCATAAATCCTTTTGTCAGTCTCCTTTCATTCATTGTCTCTACATGCCTAAACCATCTAAGCATAAATTCCTAACTTAAATTAATATTTTCAGCTGAGTTATGGTAGTTTAAGAAAAAAATGAGAGGACTTAAACTTGGGACCACGTGATCTTCAGCCAAATAATCTACCCACCGTATCAAAGGGCCTGGAAATACATAGACAATACAGTAAAATTAACTGTATTAAATTCCCCAGATGAAAATATACGAGGCTTCCTATGTAATCGAGTGACTGAGATATTGTGCTTTTCCTTCACTGAGATTAATAGGAGGTGGTTAAACAAATCGCTGAATTATTAGGTGCTTTTACCCTTAAAGAGTGGATAGGGATAAATTTAGTGGCATTTGTCTTGATTGTTATAAATTGAGATTCTGTCGATAGGTAATTTGTTCGGCATAACATGCTAGGCTGGCTTTTTTTGCGTATTTTTGATAAATCTACGAATAAATTTCATTTCATTCTTGATAGTTTAGCGCACTGGAACAGTATCGTACTGGAACGCAATTTAATTGACTGCGCGTCTTGCTAGTAGGGTGGTAACCAACCATAGCTGAAGTCTACCACTAATATTGAACTAGGTAAATTGGAAAATTTCTTAAATTTGTCTTATCGGGTCGATACCTCTACTAACGAAGCACACACTCGTACCATTGCGCCAGGAAATCCGTCAATAGATATTGAAAGATTGATTGTTCGGTTCGACAAATAAGAGATTTCCCCATATTTACATGGGTTCCGAAATTACGCAGGCAACACCGTCGAAAACGAGCTAGTTTTTATATACACAGTTATAAAGTGAAACATCTTATGATTTGGTAGGGAGAAAAATTCATTACGAGTTTCACGAGGTAAGTATTTGTATGTAGAACTGAATATCTAATGGCTGGATCTACTTTCATGGTTGTTTTTTGTGTGTCCAGATTGATTACCACAGGATCGGGCACTATTCCTGTGGTCTGCATACATGGTTATCAAGAGGGCAGGTTCAGGTTTTGATCGGATACGGTAGTTTTAGTAAATACCTGCTCAGCTTTGAGGAATCGTCCGCCTGCCACAATTACGGTACTTCCGGAGATTCGGCGCACCACATAATGGCAGAGTGTTTCACCTAGTGATTTCATGACACATATTGGTGTCGCTGTTCAGAGTAAAACTGTCATTGGTATAGTTAGTGCAATTATTGCAAACGAGAATCTGTTATATCGAGAAAGAATGCCGTCAATGCTCCCTTGCTTCGACGAAGGAGGTGAGGCGTAGATCTGCCCATCTCCTTCCACTTACATCAACGATTGAGGTAAGGCGGCTACATCCAGGATGCTAGAATGAATTGTGTATGCGTACCTCCGGTTTTCCATCCTTGCCCCTGCCCACCTTGGATGCCTAAATGCAGTTCCTAGCGTCAAAACGAATTATTCCTTTGATACCACCTCAACAAATAATTCATGAAAAATTTGTAGAAATGAACACAATATGTATTTACCCATAATAAATATATAAAATCGTAAGCTGTAGCCTAGATGGAAGTGGACATTTTAACAAGTTTGAATAGTAAAAATAGTTGGCCATTTTCTCTAAGCAGCTTAGTACGGTTGGAGCCGTTCGAATGCTGCTAAAGCCGATTGCAAGGACACAAGTAAACCTAGGACTGCTTTATGTTACGTGGAAAATACAACCGCTTTTAGCATACGTAGTTCGAGTTCTACAATGATAACATAATGCTTATTTTATTGAAGAAAGAAAGGTATTAAATTGCATTAAAGTTAAGTTTAAGTAAATTATATAATATAATAAAGCTATGATGGCCCAGTGGTATTGCGTGATTGCTTTCGAATCATGGGCAACGACTGCGATTCCTTTTATAAACAGAAGTTGATATCCTTATACTTTGTGCTTTTCTATGAAGGAAAATAAAGTGACGAAACCTCCACAACCCTGGAAACAATTCTAGGACATACATAGCTTTCCAACCCGCTGTGGAGTGGTCATTTTATCTTCCAAAAACTCTCTCCAATGAGTGAAGAGGCCTTTGCGCAATAGTATGACACATAATGTTAAAAGAAATAGTAGATTTGCTACTTAGTTTCGATGGAGAAATTGTCTGCAGCTCAGTTAAATAGCTGTGCTTTAGAGTTAAAACGCCAAAAAGCGCTGATATCCTTAGCCTCGACCAAAACGACGGCATCATTTAACTACCTCGTTAAATAATCATTTAAACTCCGACTTTATTGCCCTATATAAATAATTTCCAAAAATCTACCCAAAAACATCACGCACCACATAAACGATAGAAATTAATTCCCGTTGCTTTCTTCTTAAAGCATGGAAAAGGAAAACATAATTATATAATAAAAGATATGTATGTGAAATTATTGATTTCTGTAATAGTATTAAAGATTCTTTGACTGGCTTTAACCGAAGACTTGATGGACATTCGGAAATAATGAGGTTTGCTTTTTTCAATTAAAAATCTATCTATCGAAAAGGTATACAAATTCAACAAGATAAATTATAATAGCGCAAACGTTAATACGGTTGGGATGAAATTCTATAAACCCCGTAGAAAGAAAACCAAGAGANTATTTATTTGTATATCTTTGAATATACTGCCAGATCTCTCACTCTACTTTATATCAATGTATTTATGTTGTTGTAACCTTTCGCTTTTATTCGAGATTAGGCCTACACAGTTTCGACATCATTGTCTTTACAAAAGATCCCTTCGCTTTTGTGCTTCAGGTTAGCGAGCTTCTCATTAAGAGCCTTGTTATTATGTTTACTTCAATTACGGAAGATAAACTGCCTGTACTGTGGCTGCAATGAAGCAATACATATAAAATATAAACCGCTCGTTTACATCCGGCTCGAAGGACCATATTTCTTCCTATATTACACATTTAAATACCACTTGCATTTTGAATTACATATTTTGAATGAACAAACAAGTATAATTATAAATATTTTTGTTGTATTATAACGTTTTAGATTTAAAAAATGGTTCATTCGATTTAGCTGTTTAATTCAGTCGCTGAATTATTTTTTTGACGGGTTTTGAGTGTTTTGCTCCGTTAAGGCTCTTAATTGGGAATTGAAAGATGTATACATCAAATTCGATCGGCGGTCTCAGAAAGCTGCTGCAGATTTGTGAAAAGTATGCTGAGGAAAATGGACTCAGATAAAACGCAAAAAAGCGAGTTTCTATTGTTCAGAGGAAAGAATATATTATCCACATTTAAGCCGCAAAACTATGTGGAACTCGTCTGAAACAAGTAACTGAGTTCAGGTACCTCGGGCATATAGTTACAGATAGACTCGATGACGACAGTCGGTCCGTGGCAACATGTTGGCTCGCAGATTTGCACGTTGTAGCACGCAGGTAAAGTTGACCTTGTTTAGAGTCTACTGCCAAACTTTCTACACGTGCAGTCTGTGGATGGACTATACGCAGCGGACCTACAGTGCCCTGCGTGTTCAATATAATAATGTTTTGGGGGCAGTGTTGAGGAAACCAAATTGGTGCAGCGCGCCAGCAATGTTTGCGGATGTGCATTTAGACGATTTTAAGCCATTATGCACAAGCGAAGTGCATCAATGATGGACAGGTTATTGGCCACTTCCAACACCCTCCTCAGTACATTTGCGGGTAAGTGTGATAGCGCCTTCTGGATCAACTGGAATGATGCACACATTAGCAGGAGGAGGCGTCCCTAGTAATTAATTATTAGATTTTTAGTCTTAGTTATTTTATTATTTATGTTTTTAGGTTAAGATTATAGTAAAAATTGTTACTAACAAATAGATGTGAAATTGAATCATTTAAAATGTTACAGTATTAGTCGAAAGGTTAGGAATTTTAAGTTTGATTATAATATAAATGGCAATATATTAATAGATGTAAAAAATATAGTTGACCTTGGGATTAAATTAGATACTAAACTAAGTTTCACATCACACAAAGACGATTTAATACGAAACTCTCTTAAATTATTAGGTTTCATTATGAGGAATACCAAGGAATTTAAAAAATCATCGACAAAAATAATCCTATTTAATTACACTAATAAGGAGCAAACTCGAATACTGTTCTGTAGCATGGAATCCATATTATCGAGTACAAAAAGATGCAAAATAAATTTTTACGACACTTAGCTTCTAAGGACAAAATATTAAAGGATATTCCTCATTACCCCGATCTTTTAAGATTTTATAAAACAACCTCACTTTCCAACCGTAGAGATTTAATAGACCTTTGTTTCTAACAAAAAATTGTTAATTTTGACGTTGATAGCTCAGAATTTTTAAGTAGGGTTAGACTTACTGTACAACGCTAGATCTCACATTAAAAATAGGCAAACTTTTAGGCCAAGATTTGCTAGAACTAATTTAGATAAAACTGCTCCGCTTAATAGAATAGTGGTTTCATATAATAACATATTTAAAAAAGCTAAGCTTGATATATTTAATGACTCTGCCAAATCATTTAAAAAGAAAATAATAAAATATATATCTTCCCATTAGGTTCTATATTGTTGTGTTGTTCTTTTGTAACTTTAGATAAAATTTCATAAATATTTATTATTATTATAACTATTATTATTTTATGTATAGTTTTCAAATAGTTAGTTAGTTTTTCATTGTATTTCTTTTTAATAAGGTATGCTTCCATAAGAATTCCATAAGTCCTGTAAGTGGGGTTTACAATATAGATATTCACAATTAATACTATGTTAAGTTATATTTTATATTGTATACAACGTTGGCTTCCTAATAAATAAATAAATAATAAAATAAAATATAGGTGTATGCCTGAAATAAAGATTTATTATTATATTATTATTATTAAAGTATAATAAATAAACTATTAGTTCTCCACCTGGTTTCTCTCCAGACAATTCCAACTAAAGTCTTATGAGGCACAAAGGGTAAGAGACTTTCTCCATAATATTATATATATTGCGTGTACCTGAAATTAAATCAAATCAAATCAAAATATCTTTATTCAAGTAGGCATATTACAGCACTTTTGAATCGTCAAATTTTTTTTTCCTTTTCTTTTCCACACTCTTACTCTAATGTACGTCTGATGATGATACTCGAGAACGACTTAAAATCTTATGTTACGAGGGTTCCTTCGCGCCCCGATCCGAGAAGAGCCCACAACAAACTCAGTCGGTTATTTTGTTTTTTTGTTATCATCATCATTACAATATAATATTAGTTTAATATATTTCAATTCAAATCAGAGCAGTTCGTTCACTCCCACGCGTTTCTATCGTCTAAGTACTCTTGCAACTTATAATACGATTTTTCTATCAACTTTCTTTTAACAAAGACTTTGAATTTATTAATTGACATCTTTAGAACGTCTTGTGGGAGTTTATTATAGAAACGTATACAGTTACCCTTAAATGAGTTGTTAATTTTATGCAGCCTACTAGAATTTACAACAAGTTTGTTTTTGTTTCGTAAGTTATATGATATACATTCACTCTTTTTATTAAAAGAGTCAATGTTTTTGTGTACGTACAACAAGTTTTCTAATATGTATACGCAGTGAACTGTCATTATGTTAACTGCCTTGAATTTGTTTCTTAGCGACTCTCTTGGACCCATATTGTAAATCGCACGAACGGCCCTTTTCTGCAGCACAAATATTGCATCTATATCAGCAGCATTACCCCAAAGTAGAATACCGTATGACATAATGCTGTGAAAATAGCTGAAATATACCAGTCTGGCAGTATCAACATCTGTCAGACGACGAATTTTTTTAACAGCGTAAGCCGCGGAGCTGAGCCTATTCGATAGACCACTTATATGGGGCCCCCACTGTAATTTATTATCTAATGTTATACCTAAGAAAGCGGTACTATCTACAAGGTCTAGTTCCTCATTATTAAGTTTAACAATGGTTTGCGTTTGTTTGACATTAGGAAGAGTAAACTTTACACATTTTGTTTTCTTTCCGTTGAGCAATAAATTATTAGCTTCAAACCATTGTACTACTTTATCGAGACAGCTGTTTACGTCGTCATAATTTGTTTGTCGTCTATTAATTTTAAACAATAGCGAAGTATCATCAGCAAACAGAACAATCTCATGATCACCCTTAACAAAGTCAGGAAGGAAAATATCAAATTCTTTATTTACACAATAACACCTATATTCCGCAGGCAAATATACGTACAATATAGCCTGTTTTCTTAGTAAATATAATTGTTATTTGCGAAATTTTACTTCGCTCTTGTGTATCTAACATCTGGTCAGCTTTCGAAGTAAATATTAAGGGTATTTTGATAAATTTACTTATATATTGATGTATCGTTTTTTATATAATAGAATACACAATGTATTATTTCTTTGTTTTTCTATTTGTGTCATAGTTCAATCCGCTTATGCTCAAGTAATCTTAAAAATAAGTCGCACATTTCGATAAAATATCTAAACCACAGAAAAATAATTGGACATGAATATACGACGGTAAAGTCATGTCATGTCTGTAAATGGTATTACTCAGAGCAAATTAATTATGTCTACTTTGTACAAAAATACACGGAACAATTTTATAGACTAGACCTTTAGATAAGAGATGTTTCTTCTACAAGCACATTTCATACTTCCATTAGTTGGTAATATATAAAATTGTGTAAATTTTATAGCAAAATTAACTATGATCTCAATTGACTGCAAGTGAGAGATCTAAGACAGTAATAATTCAATAAATCATCTTTTATCGGCTGCAACGTGGCGTTAATTAGAAGCTATACTTCTGTTATGATACGTGTTTTCTTTTGTCGTAGTTACAAATAACTTTTACCTTCTCAATAAGCTAGTGCTTGGCAATTAATTACAAAAAATATGCACTCAACAATGTGTTTGTGTGCAACAACTTCAGTGTGGTTATCAAAATCTGTAAACAGTTCAAGCTGTGATGAACATCAGTTAGCTGAACTAGGCGAATCTGGTTAGTAACTCATGGATTTTTGTAGAAATGGGATACTATTAACGTACAATTCCTTTTCTTGTGAGTGAGGGGACCTGTGGCCAGCTGTGGGAACTTTGATGGATTTGCTGGCACAATGTTGTGAGTTTCATTTTCGTAGCTGAGGTTTGAATCCTGATAGGACAATTTTATAAGTTGCAAGTTATGTTTTTTTATATTTAGTAGATTTTTGGAAGTCTTCGGTCGTGACTAGTCACCACTCTACCAGCAACAAATGCCGCCGAACATAAAATTGTATTTGGGTACGATTCTGTGTAGAAACTTAACTTATTTCGCTAGGAAATGCTTTTAAGCACACACCCTGACCCATGGTTATGATTGCGAGACTCAGTGTAGGAGAAGGCTTCGTAAAACCCACTAAAATCCAGTGGAATCCTCTTCATCCATGAATGCGTGGAATGGATCCTTAGGTGTCTGGGATTATCCCGACTGAGCCTAGTACCCCTCCTCTGTCGGCGACCAACTTAGACGGTATCATCACTCACTAAAATAAAAGTAATACAATAAATATGTCATTTTTAAAAAATTCAAATTCAAAAATTCTTTATTCAAGTTGGCTTCACAGCACACAGTCAGAAAATGAGATTAAAGAACAGCTTGCAATCTAAAGTTACGAGGGCTTATTTGCGTTCAAAGAAAACAAATGAAATTTGGAAAGGAACTACAATAGGCCTAATACATTTAATCAAAAATCAATACAGGAATAAGCACAGGACACTTGCTGTATGTGTACTGATGAATCCAACGCCAGTCACGTAACAGATGTTCGTTTATTCCACGAACCTCAATTCAATACCAAGGTACATCTCAGAGGTCAATTGGTTTACGATACAAACTACATGCTCTAGAATTTGTATTCAATAGCATCGTATAGTGCGTCTATTCAGTATTCAATATAGCTGAACGTTTTTGTACCAGAAAACCGTTTTTTTATGTAAAGAATACGAAATAAAACATAAAACTATACTATAAAAACTAAGCTGCAAGAAACGAGTAGTTTCCTGTTTTTTAGCTGCGTAGTTTCCGATCTCTTGGGAATATATATTTAGTTTTAGTATGACTCTAAAATTGCCGAATGCAACTACTGTTTGACATGATACGATAGTTCTGCCTCAACTCGGGCAGTCAGAAATATAAGTAATTCTTTCTTTTTAAGTCATAATGTGGATTATCTATTTCGCTTCTCGATAACTGTCGTAACAAAATATGCGTAGAGACAATACTAGACAATAGAAAAACACAAAAAAAACAGTTACAATATCACCGTTACTAACGGTGCGTGTGTACCGGCGAAGGTCGTTAAGATTTTTGTGGTATTTTATAAACTGCGAATGTTTATTATAGATTATTTGTGTTTTTGATTATATAAGTGATATAAGTGATTATTTGTATTTATGATTAACTATAAACACTGCTGTGGTAAGTTTTAATATTTAAGATATGAGCCTATAAATACAAGGCAACATGACGCTACGCCAAAATATTAATTTAATAAACAAAGGATAACATTGTAGAGTTTAACTATCAGCATTCGTAAAAATCATAACATTTGCTAGTCTTTCATGAACATTTAAGTCCTAACTTAACTAACATTAGAGTCTTACTGATTGCCCCGCGAGTCGAAAGACTGCTTTTAAGCACACACCCCGACCCATGGTTATGAGTGCGGGACTCAGTGTAGGAGAAGGCTTCGCAAAACCCACTAAAATCCAGTGGAACCCTCTTCATCCATGAATGCGTGGAATGGATCCTTAGGTGTCTGGGATGATCCCGACCGAGCTTAGTACCCCTCTTCTATCGGCGTCCAACTTAGACTGTATCATCACTCACTAAAATAAAAGTTATACAATAAATATGTCATTGTTTATAAATTCAAATTCAAAAATTCTTTATTCAAGTTGGCTTCACAGCACACAGTCAGAAAATGAGATTAAAGAACAGCTTGCAATCTAAAGTTACGAGGGTTTATATGCGTTCAAAGAAAAACAAATGCGGGGCAATCAATAAAACGCGGCTGGACAATCCAAGGGATATATGTTTTTTTTATAGTCATATATTCGTCTACCTATCTATCATATACTTTTGTATATGAGATAAGATCTTTCAGCGATTATCGACTTAATACTTGAGAAGTAAAGTTCAAAATGAAACCGTATAAATTAATAATAAACACTTCGCAACAAACATCACCGCGTGATCCCTGATTGAATAACTTTGCGGACTGGAATTGACCTGTCAAACTTTCGTAATTTCCCAACATTGTAATGATTCTGACAGGATTCATTGAACATCAATATACTAAGAGTGACTTTAAGTGTCTGAAGCCATCCAAGATATTAGTTTTTTCATCATAGATATGCATATCGAAAGCTTACTTCCATTTCTCGATTACGTCTTACTTATGCGTGAAGAATATCTTTCTTCTATTAGTGAGAAAGCCTTTGCCCAGCAGTGGGTTTATAGAAGCTTTTAGTTACTCTCTGATATCTCTAAGTAAAGCGTTATACAGCGTCTTCAAATAAACCTCACAGGCGATTTGTTTTTTAATAACACTTCGATGGATTATACTTCAACCAATTTACACAAAATTGAAACCAATTATAACTTATACTTAAGCTATAGATAAATTATACTTAAACCCACAAGATTCAATATCTATTAATGAAAATGGGATGAAAATCTTTGCTGTAATTTTGAGTTTATGGCGAATATAAAGATTAGAAGTCACATTGTAATGAAAGGTGTAATGTGTGTATGATTTTATAAGTTGAAATCACAAACTACACATAAATTATAAATCAAGATTACAGTCGAGTTCTACCGATTGTGGAAACAATGCAGTGATTTATAGAAAGCAAGTAAGTACGTGTTACAAATAGCAAAATTACAAAACCTATTTTATTAGATTCAACTTTATAAAACTTAGACAAGGATGAAGAACTTATTTTTTTTTATTAATAAGTTCTATAGTAAAATAACCAGTAGCCTATTATTGTCCTACTGCTAAGCACAAGACTCCTCACTGATAACAGAGAAGCTTTCTGAAGTTCAAACCCGCTACGCAATGTTAGTATATAAATTAAAATCAAAATATTCTTTATTCAACATACATACATACATAGCATCACGCCTCATTCCCATAGGGGTAGGCAGAGACAACATCCTTCCACTTGCCACGATCCTTGCATATCTCCTTCGCTTCTTTCAATCTCATTAAACCTTTCATACAAGTTCGTCGGTTTAGAGTACTCTTGACCTGGCCGTTATTTAAAATGTCCTGGATTTGGTCCAGGAACGTTCGCCTCGGTCTTCC
>JACTOM010000330.1:7814811-7876404 GCA_015832385.1 Elymnias hypermnestra
TCACATGTTCCATCTTTTGTAAATTTAGATCCCAAGTATACAAATTCTTTCACCTCTTCCACTTGTTCCCCATCTATCAAAATATTGCCATTCATCATAGATTCATCTCGTTCAAAAAGCATAACTTTCGTTTTGTTTACATTCACTTTCATTCCTTTCCCTTTCAAAGCTTCATTCATAATATTTAGCATCTCCTGAAGCTCGTTAGCGGATGACGCAAGTATTACTTGATCATCAGCGTAGAGTAAACATTTGATGAGTAATTCATTCATTCTTAACCCATACATACTTTCTTTTAAATCTGTCAAACATTTATCCAAGTAGGCTCAAAAAGCACTTTTAAATCGTCAGTAGTCAGTAACAAATCTACTACCTGTTCGGAAAGTTGGACCGCTGAAAAGAAACCGGCACGAAACTCCACAAAACATAATGCTATGAAAATATTGTCTAACTTTTATTACAGCAAAAGCAGTGGAAGGACGTTTACACATCAGAGTCTTATTATGGGCACCCCATCAAACCCCGGCTCTAAGGTTATCTCTAAGACCACTGTAGATTTAACTTTCTTTAGAGGACAATAATTAATTTGTATTTTTGTACAGATTTGTTTTGCATTTGGTAAAGAATATTCCACATACTTTGTCTTTGCCAAGTTTAGTATTAAATTATTTAATAAAAACTAACGTGAGACTAGTGACAAGGTACTCTATTTACATCGACTAAATTTTCCTTATTTATATCAATTTTATATAACAAAGACGTGTCATTAGAAAAAAGCATTACATCACATTTGCCTTTTACATAGTGGGCTAAATTATTTTTATATATTAAGAATAAAAAAGGGCCAAGTATTGATCCTTGTGGGACACCCATTATTAACGGTGATTCCGACGACTCCACGCCAATTACGAATACCTTTTGTAGTCTATTTTGAATATAATACTAGTTTGTTTTGAATGCCTAGGTCAAATTTAAAGTAACTCCTGCAAATAAGTGTTATAAAGATCAAGTGTCATATTGAGTTACAGCAAAAAATGGCTGACGTTGTTAGTTTATAAATATAAACACGAAACGACGGTGAGAACCTGTTTTAAACTCATGTTTCCGCGTGATCTATAAAAAAAAAAATAATCTTTCAAATCCGAAGGTAAACAAAAAAAGACGTCCTCATGAATTTATACTTTTCATAATCCATTTAAATTGAAGAGTTGTAAAAGGAAATTTTAATTGGCGATATGCAAATACAGTGGGAATGGAGGAACCCTGTCTAATTTATTATCTACCACGGGACTTTGAGAAAACCACTTCATTTATATTCAGAAAACATTCCGGAGCATACTTTGCTGGACCGAATAGTAAATTAGGGGTAATTGTCATTTTAGAATGGAAATGAAATCACTTCATACTTCATCTCCCTTTGGTTGGGAGACGGTTTTAGTAATTCAGTCGTCAATAGTAGTGGTGCCAGTATTTATTTAAAGAAAAACGGGATAGATTTGCCAATTTTATTTATTTATAAAGTTCATTTACACGGTTAAAGATGTTTTTTTCCAGCTCCTTCAAAGCTTCGAATAGTTAGGGTGCTTTACAGATGCTGTCATTCATGAGTGTATAGAAATCCTTTTGCTGAGTTTTAGGTGTTAGTCTTGACACCAGTGTATTAGTGTCATTAAGTCTCAGACAGAAAACAATCCAGATTCCTTTAATGTTATCAACTTCTTGCACTTTAAATTACATATGTGGTTTTATTTTTTACGATTATTAGTTCAGCAATGGTTTTGTATCGCCTGATTTTGTGAGCCTGAGGAAATTTTAATTCTTCTTTTTTTTTTGGTGTTACTTATAGTTATATAATATCAATATAAAAATAACTAAAATTATTCCTTCCAATATCCTTTACAGTTCCGTAAAACGATGTTAAGTAATTACCACGATGAATGAAGCCAAGAGACATGAAAGACGCAAATTATCACGTTATGTTAAAATTATCTTAATTTAAGACAGATATTATCGTTATAATTGAGATAGAAATGTTGTGTGGTCATGATTTATTGTTTATTATTATTTTATATTATATTATTATACCACTTTTACACTCACGCCCGTTGACCAAAGAATATATATATATTTATTATTAAATATAAATAAATTTATAATAATTACTTGTATACATAAATATGAAATAATACATATACCTACATAAATAAATACATATAACGGGCGGAGGATACACTCCGGCAGGGAGACCAAACGACCGGGGGTCAGGGCTACAGGCTGAGAAACCGCCGGACTATCCTAGCCGAGTCCAGCAACACCGCCTTTTGCATCCTTGCTGCGAGCGAACTGCCGCGGAACCCCAGTCGTCTCAGATGGTGAGCGAGACTGACTGGGATCAGACCATTCGCAGATATTACGATTGGGATGGTTTCAGTGGATCCCACTCCCCACATGGCGGTAATCTCGTGCGCCAGATCCAGATATTTACGTTTTTTCTCTGTCTCAGCTCGCACGAGATTCTCGTCATACGGGATCGTGATATCCACTAAAAACACCCGAGACTGTGCCCGGTCCATTATCACGATATCAGGCTTGTTGGCCAGTATGGTCCTGTCCGTGATAATGGACCGGTCCCAATAGAGTCGGACACCGTCGCGTTCGAGTACTGGCACCGGCTGGTACCTATAATATGGCAATCTCTGATCAAGAAGACCGTGCATCAGGGCGAGCTCTTGATGAAGGATTTTGGCCGCTTGATGTTATTATTATTATTATTATTATTATTATTATTCTACTTTTACACTCACGCCCGTTGACTAAAGAATATATATATTTATTACTAAATATAAATAAATTTATAATAATTACTTGAATGCATAAATATGAAATAATACATATATCTACATAATGTTTTTTATTATTTCAGACTTCCATCCTCTTTGAGCAAGAACCTTGGCCGTCCAGTTTATGCGGAGCATCCTCCTCTAAGTCCACATTTCAAAGACTTTTTTATTAGGACTTCTACTAAGGTCCATGCCTCACAACCATACGTTTACTTTTTTGTAATACGTTATTTAATTGATACATATTATCCAGGATGTCCGATAATATCATGAGAATGTGGCAACATTAGTCAAGTTAAATTTAATGAGATCCTTTTTGTTGAATTGACAATACCCCATCGGGTAAAGCCAGGTTAAACGCACCGCTCTTTAAATTAGAGAGAATATAATTTATCTTACCCTGACGAAGTCGGAAGAGTTTGACACTTGCGCAAATGTTTTCTGATTAATGAATATATTTATTTGACGTTTTCATACTACACGATATTAATTGTCGGAATTAAAACATAGCTTTGTTAAATCTACGTAATAAATTGTACTCCATAAATGTCATATCATTAAGAGAAGTCCGAAGCCTCAAAATCAGTCACAATTGAAAACTATTTGCAATAGTGATTAACTACTTTATTAAACTATTTTAAAATAGCATTTTTTTAACTCCTTTCTTTCAAAATGGTAACTCAGGAAAATTTTTCACCCATCGTATTTGACCCGAGGTTTAAAACTGCTTTATTTATCACAAATTAATCTTGGATCTGATATCATATGATTATTTTATTAACAGGATTAAATATGAAAGGATAGGTAACTGAAAGAATGACGTATAGATACATAGGTTTAATATCATGACGAAAATTTGAATGTAAAGCTGGCATTTTTGAAGATGGCACAAATCAATGAGGTGTGGTTGTGTTATGGATATGTTCATTTATTGTACGTAAATCACCTGCGCATTGTGTTAGAGTCCCTATTTAGCCTAATAAATTCTTTGATCCTTTAGCTATCCAGCGGTGTAATTGAATTTTGGATGCAAGTGATAGATATGTAGCTATAACACCAAACTGTCTCCCCCAATTTTGTTATCATTCGTTTTTTTTTAAATTCCTCCCTATGGGTGCGACTGCAAAGACGTTTTCAGTATTAAATAATAATAATAATAGCATTATTTATTTGGCCATAAAAATAATGATACAGAATTAAAATACCCTGGACCCTTAAACTAAGTAAGCCTGTGACTAAGGGGTCAGTGTCTTCCCAAGTTTACAATTTATTCTACGCCTAATTTACTTATTTAAGGGAAAATTAAAAATGAAACTTAATTTAAAACTAAAACATAAGATAGATAATATAAGGCATAAAATGAATATTAGTGGTTGTGTGTGTTTGTATGTACGTGTGTGCGTGTGTGTATGTGTGCGTGTAATTAAATTAACATATTTTCTGTTGCATTATAGTCAGCTGCATCATTCAGAAATATTTCTTTTTTTTCAATGTGTGGCTGTTTAATTTCATAATTTGTTCTGCTTTATTTATTTTATTGTACAGCAATTGAGAAATGAAAGATAACTTGTTTGATAGATAGCAAACATCAAGTTATATGTTGCTAAGTGGTACACCCACTTTCGTATCATAAAAAAATGTAGAGTAGGTAAATAGAAGAAAAATACTTACTACCTATTTCCACTTATATATAATTTTATTTTATAAATATCGGTCAAATCGTTTCGTAGTAGTTCGATTACATAATAACACCGATTTTAATAAATAACATTAGTAGAAATGTTGCTAATGTGCATGCCAGTATTAAGCCAAAATCTATAATAATTTTGATTTTAAAGCGAAATTAATAAAATAAAATTGTTCAAGGGCGTAAATGGGGATTAAAATACAGTATTACATGAAATAATGTATAATATTTATGTATATTTATGTATAAGTGTTATAAACACTCTCACATACACCCACCCACACCCACACACACACACCCACCCACACACACACACACACACGCACACACACACCCGCACACATGTACACATTCATTATAATTAACATAATTATAAGTTATCAATATTATTAATATAATGGAAGTTATCTTTGCTTTATTTTATAATATTATATGATGAATAAAGTTCCTATAATAATGTTAGTATATAGCTTATATTACAAGAAATATAAACATTTTATGACAAAATCTACAAAAAAATAATCTAATAATACCACAGTAAAACGTAGGTAGGGATAAATATTTAATGGTTAACATATAAGCTGCAGCCCTTAACCCAACCCAACCTAGATCCGGTGTGGGACCTAGAAGCTTTATTAAGAATTTAAGTATATTTGTACCGTCGTGATTTTCAACTTCGTTAACAGTTTACCGTAAATATTTAACCCAAGAAATAGGAGGTGAGATTTGCTATACAAGGTATACAGGAGACCGCTTCGGAAAACGAAAAAGAAGACGGTATGGAATTTAAGAAATTGTATTTTCTAGTTTTTCTGAGCCTGGACTGGTAGCAGGCTTCAGCTGTGGCTAGTTAACCCACAACTAGCAAAGACGTACGTCAAACAAATTTGTGTTCCAGTACGATGCTGTGTAGAACCCATAAGAGATATATCGTCTCTTACCAGATTAGCCCGCTTCCATCTTAGACTGTATCATCACAAATCATCGATAAGCGCTAACCTGTCAGCAATAAAAAAAGGATAATACTAGTACTAATGACACCTTTGAATATGGGACGGAAAAAAACGATCCTGATTAAAAAAGGTTTTATTAGCGTAATTTACTCTCCATCATGTTAGTACAGCTAAATTAAAAGATAGTTTTTTTTAAGAAATAAATTACTTCACTAAAAAAAAACACCTACGAAACACAATTGAACAAAAAACAAACGGATAAACGCATTTTCGCTTATTTTAGTCTTTTCTTTTACTCGCACACCGGCAGCAGCCGCGTGCGGTCTTTGACCCGAGCGTCAGCAGATTGTTTCGTTATTGGTTTTTTTTTGTATAAGATTGCATTTTTATGAAACTTTCGCTTCTTCAAGTTGTCCTAACATGGAGCGTAAATAATGCTAATAATACGCTTTAACAATATGTTTTCTTTTAATCAGGTTCGATTTTTTCCGTCCCATCATCAAAAGTGTCATTAATAATATCGTCTGTCTTCGTTTTCGGAAGCGGACTCCTAACATACTCTTGTATACGTGAGATTGCTTACACATTGACTTTACCTAACACATTAAATGCAACTGTATTAAAGGTAATTGAGTAGAGTATAAATTAAGACGCCTTACTCCCGTCGGAGTTAAGTTGCAAACTGAAATGGGTATGTAACTCGCTTGAAACTTCGCGCAGTCGAGCTTCTTAACTTTGTGAATATTAAGCAGCAATTAACACTCCTGTACTTTGCGAGGCTACGGGAAAAAATATCGAGTCTGTTTTGAAATTAACATTATTGGACTAGAACTTGTGTATATTTAATTTTTTTTTTCAATAGAGACTTTTAGACTTTTAAAGTCTTCAAAACAGTTAAAAGAGCTAGAGGAAACAATCTTGCTACGAAAAATATATTTTCAAATTAATTTCTTATTTTATATGCACGTTAATGAAATACATCTTTCCGAACGAACGAACATAATAGATTTAAACATTTGTAGTAAATCAATATGTGTATTTACATGTAATTATATATATATTTTATGTATGCATATTTTCTTTTAGTCAGGGGGTCTCAGGTTTACATCAAAAACGTGTGTAATAGTGTTACGAAAAGTGTGATCGGGCGAGAAGGAAAATAAAACGTGGCTGATGTGTAAGTTACATCGCTGCCAACGTGTTTCGTAGATATTTAGTTACGTGCATTTTGTAATTGTATAATGCCGTCGTCGTCGTCGTCGTCTCTTCAACCGATGGACGTCCACTGCTGGACATAGGTCTCACATAATGACGTCCACAAGGCCCGATCTTGCGCCGCCTGGCTCCAGCGGCTACCGGCGACAATCTTTATATCATCGGTCTACCTTGTGGGGGGCTTGCCTACACTGCGCTGTCCAGTGCGGGGTCGCCACTCCAGCACCTTCGGCCCCATCGGACCATCGTTCCTTCGGACTATGTGCTCCAGTGCCACTTCAGGTTCTCGATTCGTAGACTTTCGTGCGTGACTTTAGTTCTACTACGGATCTCTTCATTTTTAATTCGATTACGTAGAGAAACTACGGGCATAGCCCTTTCCATCGCACGCTGAGTGACTCTGAACTTCCGCATGAGGCCCATAGTCAGCGACCACGTCTCAGAACAGTAAGTCATCACTGGCAACACGCATTGTTCGAAGACCTTGGTCTTAAGCCACTGAGGGATATCGGACGAAAATATTTGGCGTAGCTTCCCGAACGCTGCCCAACCGAGTAGGATTTGGCGGTTGACCTCCTTCTAGAAATTGGATCTACCCAGCTGGACTATATGTCCCAGGTATGCGGACTCGACAACAATTGCATGATGTACACGATATAAATAACAGAAAAATGTATATCCAAATTAAAGTATTGCCAGCCAAAACTTATAATACAGGATCAGTCAATACAGTCCATTTACTAGAACTACTAACTAGGTGGATTTTGCCACAATATCTCTCGGTGAAAATGGCTTAAAAACCTGTGTAGTAGATTTTTTATTAATCGCGACCAGACAGCAAGATAGCTAGACAGAAGAAAAAAGACAGCTAGAGACTAGGAAAAAACAGGAAGGATGTAAAATTTAACCGACTTCAAAAAAAGGAGAAGGTTATCATTCGCCTGTATTTTTTTTATGTTTGTTACCCCACATCTTCCGACTGGAACCGATGGACCGATCTTGATGACATTTTTTTATATGAAAGGTGGTGCTCGTCATAGGGTCCCATTTTTTAAATCCAGTTCTGATGATAGCATCCATGAGAAAACCGGATAAGTCTTAAATTTGCATTAAGCATGTGCGCGACAAATGAAGATCAATGGATCTCCTCAACGGCTTACAGTAAGGGTGCGGTTTATGGCAGAAATTATAAGTGTCTGTAATCAAATAGCAATGAGCTTACGTTTGTTGCTGCATTGTGATATTTATAAGTTGTATTATGTATAAAGCGGTGGTAGCCGGGGGGGGGGGGGGGGACTTTTGCGTATTAGCATGTGCGCGACAAATGTACGAATAAATCTGGCTGACGCTGACGCCGACTCCGAATATAAGAATACGAAGAACACTGTAAAAGAATACACAATTATTTTTTACTTTTTAGTGCATATTAATTAATTTGTAGGTTTGTTTGGAAGGCAGTTCTTTTTTTTTAATTTTTATTTATCTTCGCAAAATTATTCAAAAGGTAGTTAGCGATCTCGATTTCTATAACCAATTTATCACAATATGATGAGGGTAGATAATAATTGTGTAACCTAAACTACATCTCCAGCCACAAAAGCTCCCCCATTTCATTCCTGTCAACGTGATAGGGTAAATTGTAAAAGCGATAGAATATCAAAGGTGCGGGTATTGTTACCGGAAGGCTTTAAATATGCACGGAAATGGAAAATAATGATCTTTTCCTTTCAAGATATTTGACTATCAGGAAGGATTAAACATGGGTGATCACGTCTGTTAAATTGTCTTACAGGATTTTCATATTTGAAAATGGTACACTCCTTTTAAAAATAAAGTATTACATTTACTTATATTAAGTTAATATGAGACGAGTAAAACGATTTCATAAAAACAGTACCAATATTTTACATCAGCAAATATATTTGTTTCATCATAAACGTTTTAAATATTAGTTTATTTGATCGTTAAATGAGATAGTTTCATACACGTATTGCGTATCCATGTAATCCGTTTTATACAAAATATGTCACGCTTCATATTAAACTTGTTTCACATTGTTATTTTTATCATATCGGAGTTAATCGTTATAGCAGCGATATTTACTTACGAATATTTTAAATTATAATAACCTAATACTTTATATATATGTCTGAGAATAAGAGAGAAGGAAGCATAAGGCTTAGGGGCGTAGGGTTTTCCGCAGACATCGTTATTAATGGCATCCATAATTTCCATATTGAGGGCGTTAGTGAGTAATGTTGGTGCAATCAAACACTTTATTAATTAACTGAGATTATAATGCTCAATCACTTAATGTTCCCGATATCAATTTATACAAACTAATTAATAATAATAGCTAGGAATGAGACAGTTTCAAAAGTCGAACGCACCGGCGGGGCGTCACACGAGAGCTGGAGAGACGAGCACTGGTTTGTCACTATTGACTCTGCCCCATAGTGATAGACAGATAGCGCTGGTCTACAGACTATTGCACTCCGACATATATAATAGAAAATTATATATCTGTTTATAAAACTTTACACATTCTAAAGGCCTCGGTAGATGTTTGGATAAAAAAATTTTTTTTTCATGTTTCCACGAGATCGCAAACTAATGTCGGAAATATTTATATTATATTTTAGAGTTGCTCATTAATTTGTAGGATAAGTAATACTATTCTCAAATTCTTCTTTGGTTTCAATGACTTAAAACACAATACTGACGATGATACAATCTAAGAACTGTCACTAGGCGAATGTACCTTCATTCTCCTGTGCTATATTTCTTATACCAAACGCTCCACTCAAAAATATTATAAGTCTACCAATCACAGTCGTCGTGAAAACGACGACTAAACAGAAGTTTTAATTAAATTTGAGAATTTCTGGAACAGCGTTAAACCGGATGTAGTGCATGTAAACGTTTTATTGATATAATTACAAAGATCTTAGCATAAACAAATATAGAAACTTAACAACAATCCACAGATAATAATGATCGCTAGCATACATAACAAAGATAATGATTTCTTTGTATCTTTAAAAAGTGTTATTTATGTTAGATGTTGTTAACTAATTTTGTTTTCTAAAACAAAACAAATAACGTTATATATATATATATATATATATATATATATAGCAAAGCGCAGTGTCCACATTTGATGACTCGATATATTTTATTAATGGTTGAAGGTTAGAACAAGATATTTAAGAGTGTGAGCTAATAGGAGGCATTGAATAAGATTACCCAATGTCAAGTATTACTGTAGTTTAATATAGTATAATATATAAATAATGCCATGATATTGAGACCCGATATTTCTCCCAACACATGACAACATATTTTCTTTAGTTTATTTAAAATACTTTATTAAGAGACTGCCTCATTGGCCAGACTGCCAATATTGGTCTAGTGGTTAGCATGTTCGACTACAGACATGAGGTCCTGGGTTCGAGTCCCGGGTCGGGCCAATTCGGGATTCAAAAATCAATATTCAGTTTTCTGTTAAGATTTTCTCAATATTTGCACGAAGTTGGGAAAATTTGGCGTTGTGATACACCCCCGTGCCTCGGAGAGCACCTCGATCGTGTCGGATTCCCTTCACATCGGACTATGCCAATCCGCAGTTGTAACGGACTCGTCCGTACGTAAATAATTATATTTATGGATTTTTCATACTTTCACACATATTATAAAAAGAGTATAAAAATATATTATTTATTAATCACAAAATAAAATTAATATATTAAGAAGATAAATTCAACAAATAATTACAAAATATCATTAAAGTCGGATTCACGTATAGACGGGGCGCGTTCGTGTATTGAACCGCGCGGATCGTCACGACAGCCTCCGCGCATATATAGGGAGTGGTGAGCGGCGCGAAGCGACGCGGCACGGAGATGTCGCGAATGTATGACTGCATGTATTGTATGAGATTATGCGCCTAGCGAATAGAGGGACCGAATTTAAATATTAAAACAATATTTAAATTATAATTAAATATTATAAATAAAATAATAAATGTCATACATTACTACTGGGGCGATACACATATTAGTTGAGTTTATCTTGACTATTTCGAACGAGCGTGCTTCGGCATGCCTACAGTTGGTGTTGCGATCCTACCTTTCACTAGGAGAGGTTGGGGTTCGACTCCAGCTTATTATGGTGTCTTAAATGATACTTTATGGAGGTGACTCTATGAAGTAGTGTAAGACATCGTACTGAATATTACTTTGGTGCGTACTGGGGTCGTCTTGGGTTTCAGGCCTGTATTGATTTCGATCTTTATAGCGAGCCTCGCTCAAGGGCTTCCCCAGGCTGTTCGTCGTTAGGGCGGGGTTTCAGGCCTGTGGCCATTGTGTTACAGCGAGCCTCGCTCCACCTTGACGGCAGACAATCAAAGTTACTGTAGTTGTTTTGGGTGATACGGGTTGTGTTTCAGGCCTGTTGTAGCCTCGGCTATGGCAGTGAGCCTCGCATAACTTTGGACGCCTAGGACTCTAGAGTAGTGCTAGTACAATGTGGTTTCTGAAATGTTACTGATTGATGATCCGGCGCTATAAGCGTCGTCATCGTTAATCGGTAGTGCTAGAGCCATGACCGAATGTTGCTAGGCGTTGCGTTAGCTTCTGCGTAGCAGTGATGGACAAATGAACACTGATCTTGTGGGCTTGCTCACATGTGAAGTGTTCGCCTGTTAGGGACAATCTCTTAGCTTACTATTAAATGTAATAAAAATGACATTGTAGCATGTCATAGAGATAGGGCCGCTGGTCGGGCCTTTATTATCAAGGCTGCGGGCTAGCTTATAGACAGTGTGGCCTGCATATCCCTTTGCTTTCAGTGGCTTGCCACGAATATATAATGAACCAATGCTTTTGTTGGGTTGAGAGCTCAGCGACTGGACACTCTGTGTGGGTGTGAGGCCTAGCATATGTGGATCAACATATTATATAATTATACAACATTCCCACCGAGGTGGTGACATATTATACATCTATGCAGTCGATCACAAGACTTAAAATATGTGATTATTATTATTATACCACGAATCCCACCGAGGTGGAGATACATACATCGATCTAGTCTAACACTGGACTTAAAACATGTGTAATATATGCGGTGTGGTCCGCCTGCCAGATACTCCTGATCTGTGTAATTGATCTGACAAGATGCATTGGTGATTTATATATCCCATTATAACGAAATCGCGCTTTGCGCATTACAAACATGGCTAATGCCTCATCACAGCTTCGGCTAACAAAATATATGGATTTCGATCCTCGTTTGAATATACCTTAGAGACTTGTCTCTACATATTGACAAAACATATCCGGGCTTTAGTCCCGATGACACAACCATCGAAAGATCATACGCCGCAGGCGCACTATAAACAGGAATCCCTATCCAGGGAGGGGAACTCATAGCACGGGTCGGAGTTCATTATCCCTGGCGGGTGTGGAGCCAGTCTTTGGATCACTCTGGTACCTTATTCATATTATAGTATTAGAAGGTACCTGGGTGCCCATGGTAGGGATTCCTTCAGCGGTAAGTGGTTACTCCACTTACTGCTTATTTTTATATGCGATAGAAAAGAAGTCTGTTGATAGACCTTCCTTGATGGCTATTATGATACATTATAATATTATCCCACAGTCATCCGTGAGATGACTGTGTTTTATTTTATTAAAACAAAAACTACTGATCCAATGGATATTATTTAACATATAATTAATGTTCCCTGAAATTACTATTTGTAATGCCTTATGGATATAATAAAATAATATTAAGATTATCGAATCTCACATTCTCTTTACCTCTGACGCTCTAAAAGGATTTGGATTACTATGAATACAACATATTAATGGGTTCTAACTAGCTGGACGATCATACATGGCCAAATATAATTATTTTATTATACTCCAGCTATGCTTTTAAACTATGCCAGATGCGAGAGGATGGTTTATGTATATTTTTATATATATGAAAAAAAAAATTATATTAAGTATTGATGAGTGAGGTCGATACAGTTACACAGTGGAGCAGCGTGGTGAGTCTATGCTCTAAAAACCCTCGTTCCTCGGAGTGAGGAGGCCTGTGCCCAGTAGTGGGACGTTAATAGGCTGCTACGTACTTTTTTTTTTATTTCTCGTTCAGAGTAGTTACCACTAACTTTCTCTTCATAAATAGAAACTTACATCTTTGATTTCTCAATTCAATTCTTCATTGTGATTTTCATTGATGAAGGAAAACATCGCGAGGAAACCTACATATGGAAATCTCACAACAAAATTTTAAAAACAACCAATATAAATATAGTTGTAACGCCATATTTTCTTGTTAAGTAGTTTCAGAAATCATTTGTTGGGTTCAGTATAAGATACCTCAATCAGTTTTGAAGTTGTCTATAATTAATTTTGAGACATTGTTATGATTTTGAAGATTACTTAAAGGATAATAATATTTAAAAGAGAATTTACTCCACCTTTTAGAGATTTCATTAGAAAACATTTCCTCGAAGCGGAGTTACATTTTTTACCAACGGACAGATTAATAACGATTCAAAATGGCTACTTGAGTCTGCCATTTTATCCTGGGAATATTTTTTGGGTGCATGTAGCCTGACAGTAGACCTCCGCCTTACTTAACATAAATAATCAACAATACTATTTCAAAATGAAAATTAACAAGTGTACAGTGTTAACATTGTTTTTCCATCATAAAAATTATTTGCAAAAGAAACTTTCTTTTCGTAATTTACCAAAGTCGTAGTCAATTTGCGAGGGAAGTCAATTTAGCGGCCAACAAATACCTTGCTTTTTACAACAACGGAAACTGCGGGACGAGGATCAGGAAATATAAAATAAAAATACGACCTAAAAAGCGCCTTGAGTTTCCACTGCTGTAATTTCTGTGCCTATATTTTTGCGCTTAAAATTTATGATCACATTATTATTTATATTTGTTATACTAGCTGTGACCAGCGGTGTCAACCGTATAATTCTAGCTCACGTGGGAATATGGGGAAATATGATATAGCGAATGGAATATGTACGTTCAATTTCTAGTAATTGGGGGCTAACATATTTGGAGATCTTTTCGAGAGCAAGTTATTGTTTTTCGCTTTTATATACTATCTCTTCCCCGCAGTATCTCAAATGACCATTTTAGTGGATGTTATATCTATATCGATCGTTAGTCTTGTGATTGCTTAATTACCTGTCTTTATAATTGGTTAATTACATAAAGCCATTTCATTACGTGAAATTTTATAATTGGCTAATTACGTAAAGCTATTTCATTAAACTCAGTGAAGTTTTGTGATTGGTTGATTACATAAAGCCATTTCATTAAACTCAGTGAAGATTTGTGATTGGTTGATAACATAAAGCCATTTCATTAAACTCAGTGAAGTTTTGTGATTGACTAATTATATAAAGCCATTTCATTAATCCCAGTGAAGTTTTGTGATTGGTTAATTACATAAAGTGATTTCATTATACTCAGTGAAATTTTGTGATTGGTTGATTACATAAAGCAATGTCATTAAACTCAGTGAAATTTTGTAATCGGTTGATTACATAAAGCCATTTCATTAAACTCAGTGAAATTTTGTGATTGATTGATTACATAAAGCCATTTCATTAAACTTAGTAAGGTTTTATAATTGGCTGATTACATAAAGCCATTTTATTAAGCAAAGGTAAGTTTTCTGATTGGTTCATTACACAAAGCCATTTCATTAAACTCATGAAGTTTAGTGATTGGTCCCATTACATAAAGCCATTTCATTAAACTAAGTAAAGTTTAATAATTGGTTAATTACATAAAGCCATTTCATTACGTGAAATTTTATAATTGGCTAATTACGTAAAGCTATTTCATTAAACTCAGTGAAGTTTTGTGATTGGTTGATTACATAAAGTCATTTCATTAAACTCAGTGAAATTTTGTGATTGGTTGATTACATAAAGCCATTTCATTAAACTTAGTAAGGTTTTATAATTGGCTGATTACATAAAGCCATTTCATTAAACAAAGGTAAGTTTTCTGATTGGTTCATTACACAAAGCCATTTCATTAAACTCATGAAGTTTAGTGATTGGTTCCATTACATAAAGCCATTTCATTAAACTAAGTAAAGTTTTATAATTGGCTAATTACATAAAGCCATTTCATTAAACTCAGTGAAGTTTTGTCATTGGTTGATTACAAAAAGCCACATCATTGAACTAAGTGGAGTTTAGTGATTGGCTAATTATATAAAGCCATTTCGTTAAACTCAGTGAAATTTTGTGATTGGTTGATTACATAAAGCCATTTCATTAAACTTAGTAAAGTTTTATAATTGGCTGATTACATAAACCCATTTCATTAAACTAAGTCAAGTTTTATAATTGGCTAATTACATAAAGACATTTCATTAAACTAAGTGACGTTTAGTGATTGGTTCATTACATAAATCCTAATTAGTTGTAATAGTATCTTTTAAATTCATTATGTAATAATAGATACTATACTTTTTTCATTATAAAAAGAAAGATTTTGCTCATACGTCTTGACTTTCACAAAGATGATTTCACTTTTAATGTACTTATTTTGCAAATGGAGAAAACACAAAAAAAATCTTGCAATATTTGACAAAAGTCAATCAAGACCTAATCCTACATTTGTTCAAAAGCATTTCATTTCTCATTTAGTTCTTTCTTGAATTATTTATTGTTTGTACATGACACAAAAATTATATTCCTTAAAAAGAAATATGTCGATGTTCATCGTTGTTATATAGTAAAATATTCTATTAAGGATCAAAAGGAAACTTAGGCTTACGAAAATTAATGAACGGGAATCGTTTTCCTTATCTCCTGCGATCGATTTGTACCCATTACAAAAGTTTTTGCTCTGATATTGCTTCCATCCAACTTTATATGAATATGATAAAATATTACGGGGAATGTCGTTAAAGTCCCATCGTCATTATAAATTAGATTTTCGAAATTCGTGGCGCGAAGGTGAACGCGTCGCCTATAAGACAGGTCCTTCAAACTTTGTGACAGATAAAAATTTCATAACAAACGTTGAGTAATTCATTCAATTTTTAGATTAAAGTTGTAGGTTATCTACTACGAAACAGGTAGTATTTTTAAGTCTTTCGGACCAATGCTTAAACTTTGACGAAATAAATATATGTCTGAGTGCAATAGTCTGTGGAACTGTCAGAGTCAATGGTGACAATCCTGCGCGCGTCTCTCTGTAGTTCTCGGGTAACGGTCTGCCAGTCGGTCGGGAAACATGGAAAAATTCGTTATTTATCCAAACATCTACCGAGGCCTTTAGAATGGGTACAGTCTTACAAACAAGTATATAATTTTCTATTACATATGTCGGAGTGCGATAGTCTGTGGAACGCTGGCGCCATCTGACTATTTTGACCTTTGAAACGGTCGCGTTCCTAGCTATTATTGTTAATGTTTTTTGTCTAAATTGTTATCGGGAATATTATGTAATTGGATATTATAATCTGAGTAAATTAATAAAGTGTTTAATTGCATCACCATTACCCACCAAAGCCCGCAGTATGGAGATGGAATTATGGATGCCTCTAATGACGATTTCGGCGGAGAACCCTACGCTTTATGCTTCCTTTTCTCTCTTATTCTCCGACATATATTGTCACGTGAAGCAAAAACTTTATCGTTTTAAAATTATGCATAAAAGATACATTTGTCGTCGTCGTCGTCGCTTCAACCGATGGACGTCCATTGCTGGACATATGTTTCACATAATGACGTCCACAAGGCCCGATCTTGCACCGCCTGGTTCCAGCGGCTACCGGCGACCCTCTTTATATCATCGGTTCACCTTGTGGGGGGCCTGCCTACACTGCGCCGTCCGGTGCGGGCTCGCCACTCCAGCACCTTCGGCCCATCGGTCCATCAGTCCTTCGGGCTATGTGCCCCGCCCATTGCCACTTCAGGTTCGCGATTCGTAGAACTATGTCCGTGACTTTGGTTCTACTACGGCTCTCTTCATTTTTAATTCGGTTACGTAGAGAAACTCCGAGCATAGCCCTCTCCACCGCACGCTGAGAGACTCTGAGCTTCCGCATGAGGCCCATAGTCAGCAACCACGTCTCAGAACCGTAGGTCATCACTGGCAACACGCACTGTTCGAATACTTTGATCTTTAGGCACTGAGGAATATTGGACGAAAAGATCTATTAAATCAATAAATAAAATATTACACTCACTACAATGTATTTGAGATACACACGCAATTTTTTGTTTCAAAAGATATTCTATATAGAGCTTTCTTTAAATATTAATAACTTTAACAATATATTTAACCTTTACATAATATGTACACATTAAAATTTTAATCATTATAAAAGTTGGCATCACGTTTTTCTATATTTCATAAGAACAAGATTTTTTATATTTTTGCTCGCTTATACAAAAAATCTTTTGGCATACATTTTCTACACTTTGGTCCAGTAATTTTTAGCATAATTATTATAAGCTGTTCAAAATAAAAATAAAACTTCAAATGCAAAACTTTCTTGTATAAAATTAGGGAAGAGATTTATTTGTAATACTTTTTTGTTTCATTTCACGTTTTGGAGTTCGACTTGGCATATATTATTTTCTTTAAATTGACATTATTAAATTCGTTATATCTTTTGAAAGGAATTTCCGATTTTTATCATTTAAAAAGTATTTTACAGATGTGAATGATATGGTTTGATATTGCCGCCACTTTTATTAATAAATCACTATGAAATTGTTATTAAAACATCGTAAGTAAAAATTCGTAACATTTAATGAAAAACTGAAATAATTTTAATATTGATTTTTCTATATTAATTTAGCGCTATCCTTGTCCCCGATTTTGGATATCTCCCCTTAACCATCATATTGCCACTGTGTGGGGCGTGGGCTCCACGTTGGGAAACACTGGGTTAGAGAGATTGTTGAAAATAAAAGGGGACGGTAAGTCCTCTAACAAATATACGACTTATAGTGGATTCAAACGCCAAAATGAACCAAGACACGTCACTACAAATATGTATTTCACTATAATCGCCATAAAATTGAGTAGTTAAACCCAAAAGTAGAGAATTATACGTTCTACAAAAAAGGTATATTATAATTTTTCTGTAAGTCTATTGGTTTAAAAGTTATTTACGGCCAAATTTAGCTTTACCGGGAATTAGATAATTTTGAACATATAATATTTATTTTAATAGTTTTAATGAATAAAATTTACAAAACCTCTATATCCATATTAAATTTGTTTTTAGAAAATGATTTTCTTATACACTACATATTATAATATTTCAATTTAATAACATCATTCTAGTATTTCGAAAAGATATAACTAATGATAGAATCAATCTTCAGAACCTGTATTATTATCGGACACTCTTGACGATTCAAAAGACCTGCTTTAATAAAGTATATGTTTGTTTTAATATGAGTTCTGGATTTATTTATAAACTTTGATTTTTTAATACCTCATCGGGTTGATGCGGGCCGCTATTGAATATCCCTGCTCCAAATTCTATCATGTCTTACGCGTCACTTGTAGAAGATAGCAATAAACGTGTTGTATATTACGAGATAGGATTATGTATATTTTATATAAAGGATAATATATATCAGATATTCAAAGCTGTAGGTTTTATTAACCCTTTTAAAGTGGTTTTAATTTCAAAATATCAACCTTTAAGAGGCTGTTTTAAAATGTCGGCCTTAAATATTTTGCTAACGACAGCTCCGAATTTATATGCAATTGAACGAATATAGGAATACACAGTGGAACCTGGTTAATTAGGATGTCAAAGGACCAAGAATGTTGTACCATTTATTGAGGGTTTCCATTGACCCAATTTTCTAATTAGGCATGTTTAAAATAATAGTTGTCTTATTTATCTAGGTACAGGTATTTCATTTTTAGAGGGAGATATGGAAATGTTAATAAAAATGCGTATTTTTGGTGTTATGAACTTAATTTGTATATGTAGGCATACATTATGTAATACGTGAAAAAAAAATCAAAACAATATAGTTTAGTTTATGGCTTATTTTTTAGATACTGATTACGTCGTTTTATACATAATACTATAGAAAGTAATAGTATCTCTGCAGTATGGAAATTCTTAAAATCACTTGGTATTGGAAAACATCGTAATCCCTCGAATTTTAATATCAACCTCGACGATCTAAATAAGTACTTTACAATCGCTGAGCCATTGGAAACACCTGCTAAGAGTGACACTATCGACTGTATCAATTCAATTCCCACACTCGTTTATGATCCCTTTCGTCTCAATGCTGTAAAACCTGATGAAGTTAAAAAACATATTGTAGCTATTAAGTCAGATGCAACTGGCAATGATGGAATAAGTCGGAAAATGATACTATTAGTGTTAAGCAGGGTAAATCTGATCCTAGCCCATATTTTTAATTATTCCATGATGTCAAGTTCCTTTCCAAGTGCTTGGCGTTCAGCATATATAATACCCATCCCCAAAACAACACCTCCTACGTCCTTCTCACATTATCGCCCAATTTCTATTCTTCCCTTTCTATCCAAGGTTGCAGAGAGAATTGTATACTTTCAGCTACGTTCATTTCTGGTTAAAAATAACCTTCTCAACCCATATCAGTCTGGTTTTCAAGCAGGCCATAGTACAGTCACTGCACTCACTAATATATGTGATGACATTCGGTTCGGTCTTGATAATCAACTTGTAACCATTATTGTTTTATTGGACTTCAGTAATGCTTTTAATACGGTTGATTACGATATATTATTGGCTTTGTTGAGGTCTAATAAGATCTCAGAGAATGTTGTCGCCTGGTTCCGTTCTTATTTATCCAAGCGACAGCAATGTGTGCGTCTAGAAAATAATATTTCCGCCTTTTGTGAGCTACAGGCTGGTGTTCCCCAAGGAAGTGTACTTTCTCCCCTTCTTTTTGCAATCTTCATTAACTCCATATCACACTCTCTTTCCTGCTCCTATCACCTATATGCTGATGACCTCCAGATTTATACCTCAGTTCCTGCTGATCAAATTTTAGTTGGCATTAACACTATCAATTCCAATCTGGAAAAAATTTGTTGTTGGAGCAATTCTCATGGTCTCGCACTAAATGCCAGTAAATCTCAGGCTGCTATTATAGGGGGCCCCAGACAACTTAGCAAATTGAACTACGACACATTACCACCAGTTTTGTTAAATAACACAGTATTACCTTTCAATGGTGTCATAAAGAATCTCGGCTTGACAATGGACTCGACTTTGTCTTGGAGACCGCAAGTAAATGAAGTAAGTAAACGTCTTTTTGCAGCTGTTGGTTCCTTAAAGAGATGGAAAAGTCTACTCCCATTAAAAACAAAAATTTGCTTAGCGGAATCTTTGTTGTTACCAATCTTAGATTATGCGGATGTTAGCTATATTGATGCCAATGAGGAACTCTTAGACAAACTAGAGCGACTGCAAAATCTGTGCATCAGATTTATCTACGGTTTAAGGAAATTTGATCATGTAAGCGAATTTCGTGGCTGCCTTAAGTGGTTGCCCATTAGGCTAAGGCGTAACTACCACGTCCTTAATCTCCTTTTTTCTATTTTATTTCTTCCCCATACTCCTTCCTATCTAAAAAATCGTTTTATCTTCCAGGAACTCCACTCAAACGTCATGGAACTCTCCCTTCGCTCGCATTCCGATAATAAACTCCAATTTCCTTTTAGCCGTACAAATTACTACCGAAACTCCTACACAATCAAAGCGGTCGAGTTATGGAACGCACTTCCCTATAATATACGACATTCGGGATCTCTGCCTGTTTTCAAAAGTCGCTTAAAAGAACATTACCTGTCCATATCATAATAAAACGCTTGCTTTGTATAATTATATTTATATATGTATTTGTGCATGTATATGTATTATAAATTTGTTGTTTAGTTTATGTATTTGTTTGTATTTATACTATAAATGATAAATGTTAATTTTGGTTTATTTTATTTTTGCACTACCTATATTTCTCCTTACTAGTTTTTAATTTCGACAGGGGTTGCCTGGCAGAGATTGTTTAAAGCAATAAGGTACGCCCTTGCACATAGGTTAATCTTTTTGTTGTATAAGCTTTAACATATAAGTTTTTGTATTTTGAAATTTCTATGTGCAATTATGTTTTTCTATCTATCTATCTATCTATCTACGTTTGGGCATCTTGTACACTTTTACACCCTTAATTTCAGGGCAAAATCTGAGATAGTACTGAGAAACAAAGCGTGCGCGAAAGACATTCTAATGTTTGTAAACAAAAGTGTCTTATTTTTAGAAGAAATTGAGTTGCAGAGTCCCAATTCTAAAGGTACACATCGAAAACATCCTAGAAATCATATCTCACTTAACCAGGTTCGAAAACTCCCATTAATAGAGGTAATTCAATGAAGTACTGGGACCTCATTGCAAATTTCAATAACAGAGATTTCTCATTTATCCAGGTTCATTTTCCAAGTTTCACTATATAATAATAGCCTTTATTGACAACCTTGAACCTAAATTACAAACTATGTTTTATAAATAACACCGGAGGTTTTGCGTTTTCTCAAAGAGCTCTCCCTGAATAGACCAGTTTTTTCGGTCACCGGTTTTCCTCTTCCATGTGACTCCGGCTGCGAACTTTATTTCGTCTATCTATCTACAAACAGGTCCTCCCCTCCTCCTCTTCCCTTGGGTACCACTCTGTGACGTCACTAGCCCATTTGAATTTATACGATAGTATAATTTATTGTTACAGACAAGTTAAGTCAATTAGAAGTCATAATGATTCAGTGTAAAGTCTCGTTCTACAATCCTGGGCAGGCACCATTTAATCTTTAAATTCCTCATTATAAAAAGGTCATTTTTGCATGCTGTACTTGGATACATCGCGTTCACACAAAAACTAATCTCGTTAGCAAAAAGCCAGAATACCCACTAAGTGGAGCACCAGAGCATCGGTGACTCAATCTATCCTGGTGCTTCGGAAGACTCCCGCCGGGAATTTGGGAAGGAGGCAGGAGAAGTGCAAGTTTACGTCCCCTACCTCCCAACCTTCTGCGCAGGAGAAGAGCGTTTATAGCGTCTTCGCTCGGCCTCTCATGTGCCTCTTTCAGCAAAATAAGTTTCTCATTAGGAGGCCATTGTCCGCAACCTCTTTCGTTATTGAGCATTGTACATACCCTCAAATAACGTTCAAATATGTTGTCGGGTTGGTGAGGAAACCCGCATATGCCGAGAAAAATTGTGAAATATGTTTAGCCTATAGACCTGTAGCGTGGTGGGTCTTTGCTTTATAAACCTTCTTTTTGATGAGTGGATGGGTGGTGCCCAGCAATTGGATGGTAAATGGCTGCCCGTTACTCACTTTCTTGGTTTCTGAAATTCTGTAAAATCATGTGCAATTTTCAAAATAATTCTTTAATAGTTTAGCGCTTGACAGTGATGTCTTTGCTGGTAGGGTGGTAACAAGCCACGGCCAAAGCCTCCCGCCAGTCCAGACTCAGGCAAATTAGAAAAAGCATTTTCCTACATTCTACCGCGGATCAAACCCGGAACCTCTGCTAGAAAAGCGATTACTCGCACCACTGCGATAGAGAGGCCGTCAAATTTGATAAGATATAATTATACTAGATTTAATATTAAATATAGATAGATACTTAGTAATAGATGCAATGCACGTAGTGATAATTAAAGATATATAACTGATGATACAGTCTAAAATGGTGGCCCGTTAATATGGTAGATGGTTTTACCTCCATGATTTCTATACATCATCGTATATCGCACATTTGTGGCTTGGCAGTATGGAGCCCTTCACCAGTCCAATATTTGTTACATTGCAGAGATTTGTAATACCAATCAAATACGATTTCGATACAATTATTGTACGACTTTTTAAATTACTAAATTCATTAAAAAGAGAAACATAGTCCAGTTGGGAAATGTAAGATTAATTTTCGTTAAAAACCTCTCTCTACTAAATACAATACTTGTAGAGAACTTTTTGCTGAATAAAATTGGGGCATGAATCTCTTGTAAAATTATATTCAGCTACAAAAAAGTTTTAGGTACAGATTTAAGGTATAATCCTTTAATTGAATTATGCAAATGTTATGGCTTGAAATTGCTCTTACAAAATTTTATCGTTCAAATTGTAATTTTAATGCTATAATGAAATCTTTCAGGTGTCTCAGGAGATTTTTATAGCAATTCCAGAAAGTCTAACTTAGACACTATTATTAATATTTTATCTAATATCATAAAGTTAAATATCTAACTATATAATATTAGAGATCGCTATTATTATTGTTAACACAGGCTATGACCTGCAATGGACGCGACCCTGGTCTCTAAGAAGTCCAGGTCGAATCGGTCCCTGAGACGGCCGGAGGAGCAATATAGGGGAGAGATTCTATCTAGGGGTCGAACAGATGTGAATCGGCACCTACCTGGAGTCCCGGGCGCCGATCTCCTCGGGCGGCGACGGCCCTGGCAGGTGTCTGAGCACGTGGGTGTATTTTTGTATTTGTGTGTGATTTGTGGGTGTGTAGTGACCTGCAAAGAGCGGAGAGGAGCTGTCGGCGACGCCAGTCTTCTTATCCACTCCAAGGCGCGTTAGATTTTTATTACATTTCTATATTTTTATATTATTCTGAGGTCTTTGTTTGATATTAGTAAAATGTTTACATGCGCTATTACCAATTTAATCCTATTTACAACCACCGTGCACAATTGTTGTTTTGACGTCGATTGTGATTTGTGAAGTTATTATTTTTTAGGCGGGGAGTTTTAAAAGAGGGTATAATTAATGGTAGCGCAAGAGGGCCATATTCTATTTATGACACGAGAAGATTAAAAAGAGTGTGGTATATAATTTCGAAACACAAAATAGTGTTATTTATTTTACCAAATACCAAAGCAACACTTGAAATTTTCCGCAAAATTTCAAGTGTTGCTTTACCGGCTTTTTTGGCTTCTTCTTACAGTACCCAAATTTTAGTAAAGAATATCGTTGGCAATGATTTATATAATAGAATTAATAACATTTATTTAGAAGATGCCAAAAATGCTTGGTTTTTAGCATGTTCAAGTCAAAATTTACCATATATTTTATCTTCTCAAAAATCATGGGACGAACCCCTCTGTAAAAATGTATCTTTTAATCTATTACAAACATCTAAAAATCTAACAGAGAGTCTAATCTAAATCCTAAATAAATAAAATCTAAATCTAATCTAAATCCTCCTTGCTGTTTCTGAACGCGAGTCAGGTTTCTGGCTACATGCGCTTCCATCTGCATCCGTAGGTACCTTGTTAGACAAGACTACGTTATCTTTATCTACGTGTCTGCGTCTGGGTGTGAAAACAACAGAGCCCCATCGTTGTAAATGTGGTGACTGGGTAAATCAACTAGGTCACCATGGTCTGTCTTGTCTTCGTAGTGCTGGTCGTCTTCCGAGACACGCCGGCATCAACGACATCATCAGAAGGACCCTTGTCACCATTAACGTGCCGGCTATTCTCGAGCCGAATGGAATTGCACGTGATGATGGTAAGAGACCTGATGGTATGTCGTTGATGCCTTGGAAAAAAGGAAGGTCGTTGGTGTGGGATGCTACATGTGTTGATACGCTTGCACCATCTCACATTGACGCTACCTCCAAATCAGCGGGAGCGGCGGCGTCATTAGCTGAAAACGCCAAGAGGCGCAAATATGAGAGCCTTGCTTTAGAATACATATTTGTGCCTTTTGGCGTGGAGACATTGGGACCGTGGGGTCCTGAGGCTAAAAGTTTTTTGAAAGAAATCTCATCTCACTTAGTTGATGTCACCCGTGACCCTAAGGCCGGGTGGTACTTCGGACAGCGTATAAGTATCGCTGTCCAAAGAGGTAACGCTGCCAGCCTTATGGGCACCCATCCATTTGCTTCTGATGGCGCATTTTAGTTACTTTTATTTTGTCTGTATTAATGTTAAGGTTCGATATAATGTTATCATGGTTAATTTTACCAAATTAGTTAATGATATTTTTTAATTTGTCAACTAATTTCTACATAATATATCCACGGTACCGTTGTGAACATCATGTTTTAATAATTATATGATTAAAAAACAATGACCTAGTTTGTTACATGCTTTTTAATACGTAAATGATATAAACTTCAAAATATCTAAAATGTTAGTTAACAGTTTACACTTAGGGGTCGTTGATATAGATAACTTTGGATTCTGTCCTTTACCTTTATGCAACCCATACTCACAAGTCAGAACATCACATCTATGATATTAATAACCACTTTCGCTAATTCTATGTGAATATCAGAAGGAGATTCTGTTATGCACAATATCCACGGTAAAAATGTTAACGTTTTCAAGCTCTGAGCAACAAAATCATCCAGGCAAAAGAGCTTCCAGTTTCCTTTATTAGAAAACAGCTGTTTTTGAAAGTGCGCCGAATTTAGCGACGCGTAAAAACGGTGTGAGAAATACATTCGGTAAATATTCAGCTTTAAAGCTTTAGAAACGTTATTGTTGTTTAAAATGTAGCTTATATTTTAGTACTAAAACAAATCAAACATAGTAGGGTGTACAAAGAACTCATTATATTTTAAAAGAGATCTCTTCCAGAGACCCTTTGATGTAGGAGAGTACTTAATGTAACAAGAAAACAATCTATAAAGATAACAAAAATGTAGGCGTAGACTTTATTCAAGTAGGGTTTAAAGACTTATGTATGGTAGTGAAAGTTGGGTATGGCAGAAGAATCACAAAAGTAAAATAAATGCGGTAGAGATGAGAGCGTTGAGAAGCATGAGTGGATTGAAACTGAGTGACAAAGTGAGAAATAGNCGTGATGCTATGTATGTATGTATGGTTTAAAGACACGTTTAATTGGTCAGTAATCTGCCCATTGGTAACAAATCTACCACCGCTTTAGAAGAAATATAATTTTATAGGTTACAATGTTCTGTGTGTAACTGGAATCAAGTGCAAACATTTTTTATTACGTAAATAATCTTCAATATTATAATATACCTTTTGTAAAAGGTTGTTTCTGATATATTTCTTAAAATGATGTAGTCGCAAAAACAAAACGAATGGTCGTATCTCACTAAAATGGCTTAAGTCGACAAATGATTTCTGAATCTTCTTCACTCTACAATATGATATTACAAGGCCTTTTTATTGACTATTTGAAAAGATACATACTACGGTGGCGTTTTTTTAATTTTGCCGATATTTCGACCCAGTTGCATGGATCGTGGTCACGACGTTACTGCTGTGGTCGGTTGTGTCAAGCTGTCAAGGGCAGAATCTGTCTACCCTACGTCTGATCCTTTTATTTTTCACGGCACCCACATCCATTTGTCGGCATACTCGTACTACACTTACAACGTCACGTTTTAATTTTGAAAAATTGGGTCGTTTGTTCATTTGGCATAACTTCACCAGTGGATTCCACGTATCAAACAGCACACAATACGGAAGCTAAAGAAAATATATAATGATCATATAATATATAGAATGTTATCTATATATATAAAAGAGATATCCAGGTATGTATTGACACATCACGATATGTCTGGGACCATAAGGCATAGAGACTTGAAGTTTGGTAGGAATATTCCTTAGGCCGAGTAAAGGTCAGCTAACAACGGATTTTATGAAATTTTACCAACTTTTTAATAAAAAAATTCAAATTTTCACATTAAAAAACAATTTAAGACTATTCTTCACATTTACAAACAATATATTTTATGGTATGTAAAACTTGGTCAGAATTTTTTTTTGACATAATGGAACCTATCAAAAGTAAATTTTAGGAAATTCCACCCTCAAATGGCAGTGCGAGTATGTTTCTTATTTATAAAACAATTTGCCTTACTTAATGAAAATTCTACCAAATAATTATTCCACACAGACGAAGTCGCGGTTTCAGTATTTATTGCGACCGTTTCAAGGTTAGCTGGAACAAATTTATAGACAGAAAGTGAAAAGTGGTTCATTTGAAACTATAAACAAACACTCAAATATCATTTGTGTAAATAGAAAATTTGAACAAGCCATTTGTAAATATATAAAGAGAGTGTGCAAACTAATAGGAATTGAAAAGAATAGAGTCTTGTTTGGTAGACCGTACATTATTCTTTGGAAACAACTCCTTCCCTTGAGAAATTCCTGAAAATAAACAGATCGGAACTCGCTTGCTGAAGTGGAGCAATCAAATACTTTGCTAACTAGAACCCATTGAAATCGCGATCGCACCATGCAAACTTGTTTGAACTTAGATCATTATACAAAATCAATAGTTCTATTCACAGATTGGTTAATGTAAATCAGTAATAAAGTAGCTCCAAAATCTTATATAACTTTGTTATAAAAATGTAGTCGTCTGGGAGCTTTTTATGAAAACTCTTCCCAATTTATCCGAGGAATGGCTCTTTATGAGGAGATCACGCCTCATTCCCATAGGGGTAAGAAGAGACCACGACCTTCCATTTCCACTTGCATATCTCTTTCGTGTCTTTTATTCTAATTAAACTTTTCATACAAGTTCATCGGTTTAGAGTACTCTTGATCTGGTCTTTATTTAAAGTGTCCTGGATTTGGTTCAGAAACGTTCGTTTTCGTCTTCCCCTTCCAAGTTTTCCATTTACATTTGAATTATAAATCCTTTTTGTCGAGATCAAAGCACGATGGAACTCTCGTAGCACGATAGAACAATTTCCTTAGAAAGATTAGGACTTAAACACAATCCTGTGTTTTATTATAATAGTAAGTGAAAACATCAGCGACGAGTAGCCAATGTTCTCAGCACTTATACAATGAAAACGCTGATTAACCAGTTTATGGATTATGTTACCTATATACCATCCCCAAATGTTCCCGCGGTTAATCAATGCGGCCGCTTCGCTTGGGCGCTTGTTGCCTAATGTGGGGGGTCCGGCGTCGCCCTGCAGGAAGCTATATGCGGGAATTATTGCCAGCATGGCATTGTACGGTGCCCCGTTATGGGTAAATGCTCTAACCCCTGCGAACAAAATCCTCCTGCGAAGAGCGCAGCGAGTGATAGCGATTCGGGCAATTCGAGGATACCGTACTGTGTCATGGACGGCAGCGACTCTTCTTGCGGGCGATCCCCCCTGGGAGCTCAGGGCGGAGGTTCTGGCGGCTGCCTATCATTGTCGGGCAGCTGCAAGGAACAGAGGCGAACGGCCTGATGCTGAAGAGGCCCAGAGAATCAGGATTCTATCCGACAGGACCCTGATTGAAAGGTGGAAGGAGGACCTCGGGTCTCCATCTGCAGGTGTGGTCACGGTTGCAGCGGTGCGTCCATTCTTGGAAGATTGGCTTGCCAGGGGGCACGGTACGCTAACCTACAGGCTGGTGCAGGTGTTAACTGGACATGGTTGCTTCGGCAAGTATCTGCACCAGATTGTAGGCTGCGAAGAGACGCCTGCTTGCCGTATTTGTGGGGCGGCCGTAGACACTGCGCACCACACAGTAGCAAATTGTCAGGCTTGGGGACCTCAGCGTCACATCTTGACATCGCTGATTGGGAGTGACCTCTCACTCCCCAGCATTGTGGGCGCTATGATTGGCGATGAGTCAAGTTGGAGAGCAGTGACGTCTTTCTGCGAGGCTGTCATCTTGCAGAAGGAGTCACTAAACAGGCAAAGGGAGGTTATGGAAGACGCTACTCCCTCTCGCCGGAGGAGGGGGGGCGCTAGAAGGCGCAATTTTGCTCGCCTGCTCTCCCTCAACTAAACTAAACCCTTAAGTCGGATTCATCCGGGGCGCCAGAGCTGAATGCGCCAGCGAACATCTGGACTCCAACACCTGGATGAAGAGGGTTCCGCTGGGTTTTAGTGGGTATCCTGGTACGACCAGCGAGTCCCACACTCCCGGATGTTTACACTTCATCCGGCGTGCATTAAGCATTTCCGAGCGAAAAAAAAAAAAAAAAATAAAATCCCCAAATTTTGACGAAACCATAAAGTGTTTTAAAGATAAATTTACTACTGTATTACCTAATAAAATGATGAAGTTTTAATAGCTGTGTGTTTAAAACAAAAGATGACTTAGGTTAAAAACGTGTTTGATAAACATCGACATTACAAAAAACTTGAACATGTCTAAATGAGAGTTCAGTCTTTATACTCCCTGCAAAACGAAATAAGAAAAATAAAATATTTAAGAAAGAAACATTATATATATTGACACAATACACACGACATTAATATTACACGACAGTAAATTTGTTTTAAAATGTAAACAACATACAATACGGATCATTTGACTTTAACCCGCCGTGTGTATACTGGGTCTGTAAAGAACCAGTGAAAATTTGAAACTCTGAATTCTCTGTCGTGGATAAAAAGAAGCAAGGCTTGTCTATCCTAAATCTAGGTATTAAGAATAAACGCCCGAACGATCATCAGGTCTCGCTGTTTAAAAACAAACGCCAGTGAGTAAACATAGCTTCCGTACCTTAAAAAGGTCATGCACATGCTACAAACGATGTATCGGTTATTTCTTACGAATTTTCGCCTTGGTAACAAATCTTTTTCATATTTTTAGCGCAATAGTTATTTTTCCATTCATTCTAACCGATGAAGACGGGTGAAAGGAAAGCATCACAGATATTGTACCATTTACGCGACCGTCGTCCTAAAGTCATTCTGTACCGTAAAGTTACCTTTTCGCTTATTTTGTGACATCCGTAAAAAAATAAAAAAAAGAACATAAATTCAAGTGGGATTTGCAATTAATTCAACTTTTTGGAACGCATGCAGGAACAAAAAAGTATATTCTTTTGAAAGTCTAAATTACAGCCTAGAAAAGTTTTTGTTTATGGAATAGTTAACATTTTGTTAACCAAATTCCATTTATTCTCCATTTTTATTTTTGAGTTTAGCAGCTACTGGGCCATGTAGTATAGAGTTCAATAAGTAACTGAGATTTTATGAGACTTATAGAAGCCTAGGAAACTTAGGAAGTCCGAGTGTTTCCTAAAATACCCAATATACACACCGTGCACTCCAAAATGTAGTATACACAGGGAGGGTTAAATTAAATTGGTATTTTGTTTATTAAATTCTTACGAATTTTACATTATTCGTTTTGAAGATTAGGTTAGTTTTAATATTTATAAATAAAACGTAGCAGTTTAATTTACCACTCGTCATTTAATATACTATTTTTAATAAAATATAAAACAGAAATATCTCATAAATTCCCTTTATCACATTTTAAATTCAAAATCAAAATATAATTAATAATTGGCAAAAAACACGTGTCATTTTCATTAGCAATTCGTCATTTGGGATTTCAATAAATTATATATATTCATATTTGACACTTAAAACATTTTAATGACGAATAAATTTATTAAATTCCTAACATATCTTCCATTTTCCTTCCCAGTGTCGGAAATCTAGTTTTAGATTTGTATAAATATAAACAAGACTTAAAAATTACCTTGCCAAAGAAGTTGTACTTCTGACGTGTGTACTTTATAAGCACGCACTTTTAAACTTTTGTCTTATGGAATACGAGGTCACATATCTGGTGTTCTTAACGTAATACTTTGATTCATATAATTATGTTTAAGTCAAACAAGATTTACATTTGTCCAGAATACATTTTAAAGTAGTGTCCTATTTTTGAAGACTGCAGCACATTGAACTTAGTATTGGACACTCGGATTAAAGCAAGGGAATAACTAACGGCTTCGAAAACCAATTTAGGATTTCAATTTAAGATAAATAAACCTGTGAATTAGAAACCGCTACACTGTAACTTTGTATCATAGTGTCGTATTTACTAAGCTTTCTCAATTCCAGTTAAAAAAATATATATTTCAGTTTATTGCTTACATTGTTCTAGATAACTTTGACATACAACTTTAGTAACATATAATGATAAAATTGTATTTCACACGTTTACAGTGAAGTATGTTTATCTAACTGCCTCATTGGTCTAGTGGTTAGTATGTTCGACTACAGACATGAGGTCCTGGGTTCGAGTCCCAGGTCGGGCCAATTCAAAAATCCTTATTNAATCCGCAGTGGAGCAGAGTGGTGGGTCTATGCTCTAAAAACCCTCACTCCTTGGAGTGAGGAGGCCTGTGTCCAACAGTGGGACGTTAATGGGCTGCTACTTACTTTTACTTTTTTATCTTAACTCTTGTCTATGATCACATCTGATTGTAAGTAATGATAGAATCTAGATAGAAGGCAAGGCAAATTTACCTCTTATAGTTTCTACACGGCATCGTAGTACATGCAATGCTCTAAATTTGCTCTACTGGGGATCGAACCCTGGCTAGTAAAGCGCCAGCGAGGTCGTCAAATGTCGTCTTTATATTCTGTATTGTGTTAGTTTCTTTTTATATTATTTATTTATAATAATAAATTTGTATCCAAGGCAACATTTGGCCCAAATTGTTAGTATACTTATTTTTTGTTTACTGCTGACAATTTAGCGCTTGACTGTGACCTTACCTGATGGTAAGTGATGATACAGTCTAAGAACGAAGACTCAGACAAATTAGAAAATACAATTTTCTCTGCTAGCAAGGCGAGTACTCATACCACTGCGCCGGCGAGGCCGTCAGGTGCTACTTTCTTAGTGAAAAGTTAAATTAAATCAAATCAAATCAAATTATAATTAAAGTTGAAGTTGTTGAAGTTGAAGTTGTTGAAGTTGAAGTTGAAGTTGAAATTGAAATTGAAATTGTAACTGAAACTGAAACTGAAATTGAAATTGAAATTGAAACTAAAATAGAAATAAAAATAAAAATCAGGTCTATCAATTAAAATTACAAATGTGAAAATACGATAAATATAAAGACGTCTCATATACTATAGTATTAGAGCGGAGGAATTTAGTTGCTTTTGGTTATTGTTTATGGAATAAGTTTCGGGTTTGATTATTGATGTAACGTTGTATAAGTGCATTTTATTAAGGAATTTAATTACATTTTATTGTTTATGAATGAGTAGACGAGAGAATGAATGAGTAGAGGTGGCTTTTTGACAGTAGTTGAAGTGAATAAAGTCTGTTTTTTCGGGGTTGCCATATTAACGTTTTGTGAGAAGAGTATTGCTGAAATTAAGAATTGAATATAATATAAGCAAAGTATTCTATAAAAATAAAATGATGTATGATGTAAAAACATGTCTTTTAATTGACAGTCACTTATATTTTTATTTTCCTGTAGATTTATAATATTTCCTATATTCATTATATAAATTGAAAAGAAAAATAATCGTATATCGTGATTGTATTCGTGGGAAATTAAATAAAAAATTTGGCAAGGGCTATACAATTTCGGAGTTACTCAAAGGGCTATAGTCTTAACTTTGTTTTTGAGCAATTTAACAGTCAGGAACGGACAAATCATTTGCAGAACTGAGGTCACCGAAAAGGTCCAATTAATTGCGAAGATTGTTGGTTGGTATATAATTCGAAGAAGTAGACATTAATGGTGTTAAGAAAGGGTATCAATGAATCACTCAGGTGCAGTACCAAGATCTTCTAAAACAGTATTTGTTATAAACTAAAACAGTAAATACTATTTTTTGAAATGTGACTATATAAAATTTAATCAAAGTTTTGTAAGCTTTTTATAAAAGCGGACAGGTAAGTGAGCAATATATTTTGTATCTATTGGAATCTGCTTATATTTCCTAGACTCTAGAGCTTAGATCATATTATATTGTATAAGACGATGCCATGCATTTCACTGATAGATCCCCAGTGTTTACTTTGTTACAAAACCAGGGCGACCACCTATTCTTTTATATCGGGACTTGACTACAATATTTTCATTAAACTTTAGACAGAAATAGACAAATATATAATAACCAAATACAATAAAGTATATATAGAAAAGCAACTATTTTTAAAGAATTATTTCATCTAAAATTATGGAAAGCATTTCCATTATAATCAATATAAGGCAAAATAATTTTAAGTTGAAATAAATACATTAACTCTTCTTTATATGGACAGAAGCGTGAGTAATTTTGAATGGTTCGGAATAAGAAAGACACAATAACATTCACTAAAGACTTTTAGTTTAGATTTTTACTTTACTAAAGACTTTTAGTATAGGTATTACTGCTATTATGATTAATATTAATATTTAAACATGACTTCCACAATTAAATGAAAAGCAATAAACATATTCGCATGTAAAGTTCTAAGTTTTGAATGCAAAACTCTTCACCAATGGTAGAAAATTGGTTTTAAATGAATAAATCCTGTACTCAAATAGAATTTTACAGCATGTTTGAATTGTTACATGTCATTTTCATATTATTTCTTATGAACGACTAAATGAAGAGATTATAGAATTTAGAATCTAAAGTTACGAGGGTCTTTTAGCGTTTTGCCCGCAGAAGAATCCGTAAGAAACTCGTTCGGATGTTTATTTTATAATGTGATATTAAATTTTTATTTTAAGATTTGATCAGTTTCACTCATAATCCTAAAACCCTTCTATAATTTCTAGGGTTACTTGGACGATAAAAAGCGTGTTTTTGTCGTCCAAGTAACCTTAGAAATTATAGAAGAATTTTTCAATTAGGTAATAATATAAACAATATATAACAAATAATATAAAGAAAATTAATGTTTTTTATACGAGATATTTTTATAATACGAGGTATTGAAATTTACGTCAGCTTTAATCATGACAGATTTGTAATTTGTTAGTTTTGATTTGATTTGTCCCTGTTATAACAAGTGCAGTATGGATACCGTAACTTACTCATACAGATTATAAACTGCCCTCGCTCAAAGCTTGTATACTTAGTCTGAAATTAAATTCCGTCATAAGCAATATAATAAAATGTCGATATAGAATATTGATGCGTTTTTGAGGTAAAATCTTATAGTTTTCCAGGGCAATCGATTTGAAAATTGATAGTTTTTCTTCCTTTAAAAGTAAATCTTCAATCTTCGGTAACTTTTGATACTCGCTCTTGTTCACCGCACATATCACTTTAATTTATTAATTAATACTTGCAACTTGAAGATATATTTCCGTTGTTTTTAGTTCGATATAGAATATAATAGATAATTCTTCATTTGCCAAAGAAATATTTGAAAATTAAATTGTAATGACGATGGTAATTAAAAGGATAGCCGTGTGTGTTTGCTGTGTGTTCTTCACAGAACAGGGCGCGTAGAAACCTTGTGAACTCTGCCTTACTTAGTCGTTCTTTAATATCATCAGCACTCGTACATTGGAAGTAATAAAAAAAGTGCTACTTGAATATAAAATCAAAAAAATCGAATGCATACAATAAAAAATATTGAATAAGAGAACCGCTTTAGAAAATAGCAATATTTTCATCGTATTAATCACGTGAATACGTCTTTAAAATCGCAATCCATAGGGGGGCAATTCAAAAAAATGAATGATAACCATATCTGTCATCTTCATACGAAATTCAATAACACCACTGGATAGCTAAAGGATCAAAGAATTTATTACGCTAAATAAGGACTGTAACACATATTTCATTTATAAACTTTTACCAGTTACAGGACGTATTCATGTACAAGAAATGGCCGTGTCCATAAAGCAGCCACATCCAATTTTTTGTAGCAAAATCGATCTGAAATTAAAAAAACCAAAATTGCACCAGCCATTTGCAATAGGAAATCGAAACGTAACAAGGTTGCAATCCGAAGCGTTTTCGAGCGAAAATTGCTTGTGCTACAGGTGACAATTTGAATCATTATTAACCTAATAGTCAATAGTGTGAAATCGCTAATAATAGGACACAAAATTATATAAACTCACTTATAAAGTAAATAAAAGAGAGCATAATGAGAAGGTTACTAACATTTGATATACATGGTGGTATAAATTGATAGAAAGGACGTTTAGCCAATGGATTCTCAAGAAAATATGTAAAACTCAAGAAAGTTATTACATTTACATCGTAAAATACATTTCAGAGCCAAAGTTATAACCAAAATTATATTATGTAAAAGTTAATAATACAAATAAGGAGGGTGCTTTAGATTAAACCACTGCATTAATACTGAACTTTGGTCTGCTCTGTGTCTTAGATACACGAAACGTAAATCGCTATAAGGGAAAGAAGAATGTGTGCTCGTCTCTCCCTCTCGTGTCCCTTTTTTTGCTAGAAAATGCAATTGACGCACTAACCCTTACCGATGATAGGTCAGGAGTGTGGGATTCGGCGATAGTAGGTCTAAAAGAGATAGGGAGAAAAGAAATGTCTGCTCGCTCTTCTCTCTAGCCTCTAATGATATTCGAAACGTAACTGGCTATGAGAGAAAAAGAGGAAGGAAATGGATGCTCGCTTTTCTCTCTTGCCTCTAGTGATATACGAAACGTAACTGGCTATGAGAGAAAAAGAGAAAGAAATAAAGGTGTGCTCGCTCCTCTATCTCTTGCCACTAGTGATATGCGAAACGTAACTAGCTATGAAAGAAAGAGTGAAAGGAAATGGATGCTCGCTTTTCTCTCTTGCCTCTAGTAATATACGAATCGTAACTGGCTATGAGAGAAAGAGAGAAAGGAAATGTGTGTTCGCTCCTCTCTCTTGCCTCTAATGATATACGAAACTTAACTCTCTGTCTTTCCATCTTCACTTATTTCCATCTCTGTATCAATTTTCGTTCATCTTGTCCGATCACACTTTTTCACATTCTTGTGACACATTTACGTAAAAAACAAAAACATTATTCAATCTAATTTATTAATATTTACATCATATGTGCGAAAAATTTTAAATTGCCGTCTATTTGAAAGCTCACATAATAAGTTTAAGAGGTTCTTTCTATGTATTGAGTTTAAAAATTTCGAGTTTAATAACGATAGTATTTGTCATAAGTAGAAATTGATTTAATTTTTGTTAAATATCACTTGTTTAATTTATTACTAATATTTCTCCCTGTGTCATAAGGTTTTGCCATTATAAAACAGATACCAGCAAAGTGCGTACTACAATGGCCTGGAATCGCAACGATAAAAGCACAATTGAATCTCGGAATGAACTAAAAGTAATAAAAACAAAATTTCAAAAACAATGTCGCCATGACGAGGCCTGTGTCAAACGGACGACGGATTTATTCCCTCCATACCTTCGTCAAACTGGACAGTTCACAATATTCAATTTTACTTACAATAAAAGCAATTATGTGGTTACAAAAATATTCCTACGGATTGGCAATACTTTATTTGTTATTCAAAATTGTTTCAAATGTCTATAGGTTGTATGTAATCTACAAGATTTCAAACGTCAATAATTGTACTTGGAAAGTCTACAAAGCTTCTCTATTGTTCAAAGTAATCTTACAGCAGAAAATTTGGAATAATTTGTTCTAAGTATAATAATCTGGAAGTCAATCTATCGAAAAAAAATGAATAGAAGTGGAAATTTTACATATATAACAAATTAAAGTTTGATAAGTAAGATTTTGGGTTAAATCAAGTTAAAAGAAGCAGATTTCTTTGGTGACTATAAAAGCTCTGTCTGTTTTACTGTATAGAGCTTAAATGCACAACAATTGTTTCATAATGAGTGTTTATTTTGTAATAGTGGAAAATTACTTGTCTATTTAGTAGCTTTGGATCAGTCTTTCTCACTCTAGCACTTACTATATCCCCCTCTTTCTCTCCCCCCCCACCCCCCTCTATAACTGTCATAAGGAAACCGCTTACGAATACTAAGAATGACATCTTCGACGTTGGGACAGAAAAATATTCGATCCTGATCGAAAAATATGAGTTTTTCTATTCACTATCGATTTTTTACGACCCATCATCAAAGGTGCCATTAGTACTATCGTCTTTCTTCGTTTTCGGAAGCAGTCACCTAATACTTCACGCCTTCAAACTGCCGTCATAGAAATCAATTTTTATTTTTCGTTTTCTCGCTTGTTAATTACTTTTTGGTAATTCCATACATTAGTATCACGCCTTATCTCCATAGGGGTAGGCCGAGACCACGTCCTTCCACTTGCCACGATCCTTGCATATCTCTTTCGCTTCTTTCATTCTCATACAACCTTTCATACAAGTTCGTCGATTTAGAGTAAACTTGACCTAGCCCATATTTAAAATTTCCTGGATATGGTCCAAGACCGTTCGCCTTGGTCTTTCTCTTCCAACTTTCCCATTCACTCTTGACTCATAAATCTTTTTTGTAAGTCTCTTTTCATTCGTTCTCTCTACGTGCCGAAACTATCTAAGCATACCTTTCTCAATTTTAGTCACTACGTCTTCTTTTATACGTTTTACGTTCGTTTGGTAATTAGAAATAGCCCAATTAGATATGTTGATTCACAATTTTATCGATCTTTTATATAGTTTTCATAGTTTAATTAAAATTCTGTGATAATTTGAATATGTTTGCTGCTTCAGTCAAAGTACAGAAGCAATAGAGATAGCACTTGTTTACACAAGTGTGCGTGTATACACTTATGTACCCGCAGTGGAGCAGCGTGGTGGATTTATGCTCTAAAAACCCTTTCTCCTAAGAATGTCTCCTAAGAATGAGCCTGTGCCGACCAGTAGGACGTTAATATGCTGCTAGTTACCTTACTTTACAGGCAGAAGTTCCATGTGTACATTAAATAAATTGTAAACTGTAAAACTACAATGTAAAAACCACTTAGTTGAAAGTGCAAAAAAGGGGTTTGCGATTTACGAGTATTGGAAAGGTGAGTTTTATATATTCCTCTCCTACATTGTAGTGGAATCTATTTGAATTAATATGAACAGCTTGCTTTGTATACATTGAATACATATTCGTATTATATTCTAAAGCTGTGATAGACCCAATAGAAAGAAGAGCGAATTGTGTGAGTTGAGATGGACAGGCTCCAAACCTGGTAAGTGTTACTAAGTTCTATTTGTAGTTTATGTACCTAATTAATATTTCAAATTCATCATACTAAAACTTTAAATGTTATTATATATAATATTTTTTTTTGTTCTATATTCACAAAGTAATGAAATATACAGTCGTCGTCGTCGTCGCTTCAACCGATGGACGTCCACTGCTGGACATAGGTCTCACGTAATGACCGCCACAAGGCCCGATCTTGCGCCGCCTGGCTCCAACGGCTACCGGCGACCCTCTTTATATCATCGGTCCACCTTGTGGGGGGCTGCCTACACTGCGCCGTCCGGTGCGGGGTCGCCACTCCAGCACTTTCGGCCCCCAACGTCCATCGGTCCTTCGGACTATGTGCCCCGCCCATTGCCACTTCAGGTTCGCGATTCGCAGGACTATGTCGGTGACTCTGGTTCTACTACGGATCTCTTCATTTCTGATTCGATCACGTAGAGAAACTCCGAGCATAGCCCTCTCCATCGCACGCTGAGTGACTCTGAGCTTCCGCATGAGGCCCATAGTCAGCGACCACGTCTCAGAACCGTAGGTCATCACTGGCAACACGCACTGTTCGAAGACTTTGGTCTTCAGGCACTGAGGATTATCAGACGAAAATATCTGGCGTAACTTCCCGAACGCAGCCCAACCGAGTTGGATTCGGCGGTTGACCTCCTTCTCGAAATTGGATCTACCAAGCTGGACTATATGTCCCAGGTATGTGTACTCGTCAACAATTTCGAGAGCTGAGTTCTCAACGATGACTGGGTGAGGCGGTACATGGATATTAGACATAATTTTCGTCTTATCCATGTTCATTTTCAGGCCCACCTGTTGAGAAACTCTGCTGAGGTCATCCAGCATTGTATTGAGATCTTCGAGAGTCTCTGCCATAATGACTACGTCATCGGCAAACCGTAGATGAGTGATGTACTCGCCGTTGATGTTGATGCCCAGTCCGTTCCACTCCATAAGCTTAAACAGGTCCTCCAACGCCGCAGTAAAGAGCTTCGGGGAGATAACATCTCCCTGTCGCACTCCACGCTGCAGTTGGATAGACTCTGTGCTTTGGTCCTGTATACGGACTGACATGGTGGCGTTTTCGTACAAGCACTTCAACACGTGTATGTACCGGTGGTCAATTCGGCATCTCTGCAAAGATCTCAACACGGCCCATGTTTCCACCGAATCGAAGGCTTTCTCATAGTCCACGAACGCCAAGCAAAGTGGCCGATTATACTCCTCGGTCTTCTGTATAATCTGCCGCAGCGTAAAGATGTGGTCTATGGTACTAAAGCCTTTTCGGAATCCGGCTTGTTCGGGAGGCTGGAAGTCGTCAAACTTGCGAGCGAGACGATTCGTAATGACCCTCGAGAACAGTTTATAGACATGACTTAGCAGCGCAATAGGTCTATAGTTCTTCAATAAGGTGTTGTCACCTTTCTTGAAGAACAGAACTACCACGCTCCTATGCCATGCCTTGGGCACCGTGCCTTCCAGAATGACGGAATTGAACATTCGCTGAAGGACTTTAAGAATGGGTTTTCCACCCGCCTTCAGGAGTTCCGCTGTGATTCCGTCATCACCCGGTGCCTTGCCGTTCTTCATCTGTTTGAGAGCCATACTAATCTCGTACAAGCTGACGTCCGGGATATCTTCGGTATAATGCCGGGTCAGTTTGGCACGGGGATCTTTAGCCAAACTATCAATAGGCTTGCAAGTCGATGTGTACAACTGTCCATAGAAACTCTCAACCTCCCTCCGAATCTCAGGTCCAGATGCAATGAGTTCGCCGTTATGGGTCTTCAGCCGCGTCAACTGGCTCTGACCGATAGACAAATCTTTTGCGAACACTTTAGTGCCTTTGTTGCGTTCGATGGTATCTCGTATACGCTCGGCATTAAAGTGTCGCACATCACGCTTTTGCGATTTAGAGATCTGTCTATTGATCTGCCGATATGCGGACGCGTCTGCTGCAGACTGCAAGCTCATTGCATGTCTCTGTTCCATGAGATTAAGAGTATGGTCTGAGAATCTCTTGGTTTTCTTTCTACGGGGTTTATAGAATTTCATCCCAACCGTATGGACAGTTTCCACTAGCCTATTGTTTAGCTCGTCCACGGATTCGCAATCCTCGAGGCAGGCGAAGCGGTTTTGCAGCTCTAGTTGAAAGCTCTCGGGGTTTTGGATATGCGCGCGAGTGGGTCGGAGCGTAGACTTCACCAGTCTGAACCGCTCTCGGTGTACGTTGATATTCAATGTGCCTCTTACCATACGGTGATCGCTCCCAGTTTTCACTTTATTGATCACAGAGACATCATTGAATATGTTCCGTTTCGTAGACATGATGAAGTCTATCTCATTTCTCGTGGAACCATCGGGACTCAGCCAGGTCCATTTTCGGAGCGGCTGTTTCTTGAAAAAGGAGTTCATCATGTAGAGTCCCTCCTTTTCCATGAAATCAGCGAGCATCTGTCCCCTCTGGTTCCGTTGCCCATAGCCATATTGCCCCACTCTCAACTCTGCCCCACTTCGTTCGCCGAGTTTTGCGTTAAAATCTCCCATCACAACATTGTAGAATGTCCGAGAGGTATGCATGGCCCTGGATATGTCCTCATACATAACCTCTACATCCTCATCCGGATGTGATGATGTGGGTGCGTAAACCTGGATGACCTTCAGCGAATACCGTTTGGTGATTCTGAGTATCAGGTACGCTACCCTGTTGGACACGCTGTTAATTTCTACAATGCTGTTGACGAGGGATTTGTGGACAAGGAATCCGACACCACCTTGAGATTGAACTTCACCTTCCCGGTAGTAAAACAAGTTACCGGATTCGAGGATTATCGTGTCCTCCCCCTCTCTACGGACTTCGGACAATCCTATAATATCCCAGTGTAACTTGTTTACTGCTTCTTCCAGTTCGAAGATCTTTTCGTCGGTCCTCAAAGTGCGTGCGTTGTATGTTGCCAGGTCAAGTCGTCGGGGTTGGCAGCGGAATCTCTTCCGGAGATTCTTAGCACCCCCTGCCCCGCCGTTACCGTAACCGCTGCCAGAGCTAGGAATAGCGGGGCTGCCGGGGACTGGGGGCCGTTGCTGCCTTGTTGTTATCATATGTGGATTTGCCATAATCACCACGCTTGGCAGGCGGGTTGGTGATCGCAGTGCTGACCTTCTCGCACCGATAACGCTGCTGCCCGTTATCGGTCTGTGACATTTAGGTCAGCTATGGAGAATGGTTATACCGCCATTTGTCGGTCGCCAGAGCCTCGTCAGGTGAGGTTGGCGTTTGGAGAACGGACTGGGACTCGTTTCTCCCTTACACCCCCTTAAATATACAGTATGTTTGTACTATTCCGGTAATTGTCTCAAGTTTAATTACAACCTCCGTTTGAAGTTGTAGTTTTAACGACGATTGTGATTGATGGAGAAATTATTGTTCCAAGTGGGGAGTTTTATGACGAGGGATAATCGATGGTAACATATGAAAGCGAGATTGATTGTATTCGTGGCATGAAAAGAGTAAAGTGTAAGATGGAATTTTGAAGTATCGAAAAAATGGTATTACTTATCTTGACAAATTAATTCAGCATTTACAATATTATATTAATTATAATAAGTTACATAATGTCAGTAGCGTTATATAAAATCGTTACTGACACTACGAATATAATTATAATTAGAATAACTTTGCAAAGGCTCAAATAATTTTTCAAGATAAGTTATATTGTTAGAGATCACTTACATATTTGTTAGATTACTGTCTTTGTAGTCATATTACTTAAACATTTACATGTGTTATTTCCGATTTAATGTTATTCCGGCAATTGTCTCAAATTTATTTACAGCTTCCTTTTCTATTTGTGGTTTTAACCACGATTGTGATTGGTGGAGACATTATTTTTCGAGTGGGAAGTTTTACAAATAGGAATAATCGGCGGTAGCACATGAGAGTGACATTGCTTATATTTGTGGCACGAGAGAATCAAAAAATAGTTTTACTTATTTTCACAAACTAATTGATTCGTCACGATATTATATTAACTATAGTTATGTTTATAATGGGATGGGAGTAGGCTTTAAGGAGCGTTACATAGGCTAGCGTGACGACTCATTCTCATTCATACTATAATCATATTTACAAAATAAAGTGTAAGTCACGACTAAAGAAGTTTACACTTACAAAAATTACAAAACACGTACAAATAGACTAAGCTCTCAACAAGTTTTGTAAACAAACTGTGAACCAGTTTACCACCCCTATGACAAATTTGTAAAAAGGATAATTCCCTTATCACAACACAGTAGAATGTATTCTAATCTTATACAAATACAAGTTAAAGTTGCAAAGTAAATGATGGTTTTAAAGACGTTTGTAAGACACCATCTAAGAAGATTTTCCGACATGTACACGACTCTTGAATTTGTAAAAGCATTTCAGTGTTTTATATTAGTTTTAAATCAAATCTTATTAGAATTTCATTATTAGATAAAACAGGTAATGCCTGTTTAAGTAAATTTCACACACAAATTTTTCTGTATCTACTTTAGAAACATGTAAGTAGACTTTTTGCGATGGTCTCCTTCTGTGAATCTGTCATGGGCAAGAAGGTGAGAGTCGAGCGAGAGCGGAAAGAGCCACTAGCTGCCGAAGACGGCCTGTTGGAAGACAGACGTTACTTATCTCTGATAGTGGGACCTTGGAGTCGTCAGCGGTCACAAAGAGGCCTGTGGCCGTTTTCTTAGCACACATACGACTCCAGGAAAAGGGGAAAGTTATTGTGGTCTTACTCTGCCGTGGTATCACCTATTGCCAGCAAGAGGAATCGCCTAATAGGAGGAACCTAAAAATCACAACGTGGCGGAGGCTCCGACGAATTTTCTGGAGATCCCGGGGCACTCCGTACGTAAAGGTAGGCCACCGAAGGGATTTTAGTGGGAAATACTACATAACCCGATCTATCCCCCAAAAAAGACGGGTATCTTATAAATATTTCCCCCTCGACAAAAAAAAAGTAGACTTCATTAATATTTCTTAATATATATGTCGGAGTGCAAGAGTCTGTGGATCGCTGGTCCGTGTGAAATAGTCTGTGGAATGCTGGCGCCATCTTTGTATCGGCGTGGGGGTCGAGTCAATAAGTGGCAGTCCGGCCCGTCTCTCGGCAGTTCTCGAGCGGCGGTCGGCCGGAGTGGTCGACTATTGAATCTTTCGCGTTCCTAGCTATTAGTGTTAATGAGTTTGTGAAAAATTGATATCGGGAACATTAAGTGAACATTATTATCCGAGTTAATTAATAAAGTGTTTGATTGCAGCAACATTACCCACGAACGCCCACAGAATAAGAAATTAAATAATGGATCCAATTAATAACGATGTCGGCGGAGAACCCTACGCCCCTGTGCTTTATGCTTCTCCGCTCCGTTCTCTCTTATTCTCCGACATATATATATATAAAAGAAAGTTGTGTTAATTACACTATTTATAACTGAAGAACGGTTGAACCGATTTGGCTGAGAAATGGTGGGGAGGTAGCTTAGAATCAGGAGATGGACATTGTATACTTTTTTTTACCATCGCACGATTTACAATTAAAGACTGGCTTCGTAGTTTCGCATTTCGCATGCTTCGAAACATAAACCAACCAAAACTGATGAACAATGTGATTTACGTCACGATACTTAAAGCAAAATTCGAGGATGAGTAAGTTCTCATTCATTTAATCAAATAAATTCAAATAATTAATGCCTAAAAATAATAACAAAAGGAATGCTCCCTTAAAGTTTAAACAAAATATATTAGGACTACGATAAAATTTGATAAGTTTTTATGCATCAGTGATAGAAATCCTGGTATGTTTTTAAAGGTTTGTTTGTTTGTCTATGAGTGCTTTTATAATTTAAGAACAGTTTACGAGATTTATATGGAACTGTATAGAACCTCTATAATTTATACCAAGACTCTTTTCTATGTTTTGTGAAAATTATAAGGATACATATTTTAGGGCTCTCATATTCTTACATCTCAAATAAATAAATTTCATGTGATCTTCACATTCAAAGATCTTTTTATACATTGCGAATGCAAAGTTGAAACTAAAACTACGTACACAATTACATGTCTAATTTGAAATTTATCTCCTTCCGCAATGTAGACGTTCATTAAGTTTCCTCCACGTTCGTTAGGGATCTTCAATTACGTGTGTGACTCTGGGATGTAGCACATTCCAAAATATTGTAGTAACTAGCAAGTGGTAATGAAAAAAACACAATTTAAAAAGAATTTTTCGTGAATATTCCAAATAAAATCCAATATGAACAAGACCTTCACAGGGACTAAGTTTAATGGGTTAGACGGCGTCTTAATTGAAAATGTGCAGAGTGGATATTGGCTTGGCTATTAATTTCCATATACTGACGGATTACTACGTACTGGAACACAAGATATAGATAAGCTGCTTGAAATTAGGTTAGTGGCTCTGATATAAATTAGCTATTTGCTGTTTTATTTATGTTTAAAAAATAGAGAAATATGATTTATAACTATTGATTAGCTACTTTAGCGCGCAGTGGCGTCTTGGTGCGAACACTTGCTTCGCGGGCAGAGGTTCTGGATTAGATTCCCGGCAGGGTATAGGTAAGGTAATTAGCAGCCTATTAACGTCCCACTGCTGGGCTCAGGTCTCCTCACTCAAGTGAGAGAGGGTTTTTAGAGCATAGACCTGCTGCTCCACTGCGGATTGGTAAGCATAGTGCACAAGGGCACTCTCTATACCTTCACTCTCATAGTCCAACGTGACGGTAATCCGACACGACCGGAGAGAGATCAGGCGCAAGGCCGCCTACTTAACGTGCTCTCCAAGGCAAGAGGGTGGATCACACCGCCAAATCTTTCCCAACTTCGGGCAAATATTGAGAAAATCTTAATAGAAAACTCAATATCGATTTCGAATTGGTCCGATCCAAGACTCGAACCCATGATCTCTGTAGTCGAACATGCTAACCACTAGACCAATGAGGCAGGGTAAATTAAGGAAATTGCATTTTTTAATCTGTCTATGCCTGGACTGTTGGAGATCTTCAGTCGTGATGTGGAGAAAGCATAGGAGGGAATATAACTTTTATCAAATTAGCGAAGTTCCATCTTAAGGAATATTATCACTTGACATTAAGTGAGATTATAGTCAACCTCTAATCTATCAACAATAAAAAATAGTAATGGAAGCTCCCGTATAGAAAAGAAATATAAAACGTCGATTCCAACGCAATCTAACATACACGTCTTAAACTCATTTACATAAACAGAAATCTTAAAATATATTACGTAATCTCGCATAGATAGTGTCTACAATTTTTCCAAAGAAAAGCTGAACTTCAGTGCATGATGAAAAAAGTATTTTATTAACGATTGAATACTTGAACAAGACATAAAGACAGAGTGTTAAGAATAGTAGTAGAAATTTAAAATACAAATAGAAAACAATTTTGGTATAAATGGATACTCTTTCAAATACTTTTTTTTTGGAGTTTTTAAGGAAACTTCATATAGTTTATTTCATCTTATCTAGGCTCTAGATGGGATTATACTGTATCCATTTTTACAATTTCTATACATACATACATAGCATCATTCCTCATTTCCTTAGGGGCAGGCAGAGACCACGTCCTTCCACTTGCCACCATCCATGCATATGACCTTTGCTTCTTTCATTCCTATTAAACCTTTCATACAAGTTCTCCGGTTTAGAATACTCTTGACCTTGCCATTATTTAAATCGTCCTGGATTTGGTCCAGGATCGTCGTCTCGGTCTTCCCCTTCCAACTTTCGCATTCACTCTTGACTCATAAATTATTTTTGAGAGTCTCCACACATTCATTCTCTCTACATGCCCAAACCTTCTAAGCATACCTTTCTCAATTTTTGGTCACTACGTCTTCTTTTATACCACAACGTTCTCTTATCACACTATTTCTTACTCTATCACACAGTTTTAATCCACTCGTGCTTCTCAACGCTCTCATCTCTGCCGCATTTATTTTACTTTTGTGATTCTTCTGCCATTTACCCTTGACTTATAAATTCTTTTTCTCATTCTCCTTTCATTCATCGTCCCTAGGTGTTCAAACCATCTAAAATCTTTCTCAATCTTAGTCACTTCATCTTCTTTTATACGACATCGTTCTTTACAATTTACTATAACACATTTATTGAAAATTTGAAAGTAAAATCAACAAGAAAGATCATCCGTAACCGACAAACAGAAATAACAAATAAAACTTTATCTTTATTTACAAGTAAAGGTAAATAATTTCACAACAGTAATATTATATTAACCGTGAGTTAACTAATTTAAATATCTGCTTACCACTCAGTAATATACCGCGACAATTTAGCCAAAAAAGTTTAGACTAACTGTTATAGTTGTAATAATATCATCACCCCTACCATGATCACTACCATGATCAATTGGTTTCCTTTTTACATATTTAGAAGTAAATGTTGAAATTTTGATTACAATATTTAATTCGGTTGAAAATTATAATGGGAATGAGTGAAGCTACGGAAAATTAACAGTCTATTTAAGCTGTTTATTGTTTTGGTTTTGACACAATAATACACTGGAAGACATAATAATAGATTGAAACTTAAGTTTTCGTGGTTTCACGACACAATAATATTTAGAAAATACTTCGAAAAAATCTAAATTAAAAATCGTTTAAATAAGATAATGACATGGCTACATTTTGTAATGCCATTGCTTCACGGAATTGTATTTGAATTTTTGACACAAAAAATTTATGAGTTCTTCAGTAGTATTGTTCAGAAAAAATTGGACTGTGTTAGTATTCATTCAAAGAACCGACATTACGTACCATCTTTTTTTTTGCTGGGAAATGCTTCTATCCTCAAACTCTGACCCATAAGTCAGGATGGTAAGCCGCGACGAGGAAGATGGCCTCACAATACGCTCTTAAACCCAACGGGATCTTCTTTATTCATAAATGAAGCATCAGGCGTTCCATTTTCACTTTGGTCCTTGTTATCCCGGCTGAGAATTGCGCAAACAGGCGCTACCTTGTACCCAGCGTCCTCCGGCGGTTTGAATGAGCATCCACTGCAATCTCCATCTCTTATTCCTCGTTCAGAGAGATGACCGTCTCACAGAAGAAGCCAAACCCGCGCAAACATTACTTACCATATGGTGAGATCGCAATTATGATATGTAAACCTTTATGCATTATTCAAAAGAGTCTAACATACGACTTGGAACTACTTATTTGTCCCTTGGTATTATTAGCTGGATGATATGCTATTGGAGGAATTTAAATGTACGGAAGCGGCCTTCATAATTTTCAAATTTCAGATCAAGTAAAATCGGCGTGAGTTGACTTTTTTTTGCGCAAAAAATCAGCTTATGTAGGTTAGAACCATTAATCACATCTTTCAAATGCTGTGATATTCGGTCACATGTTTTAAGCTATTACGCTCGATAGAAATATGTCGAATTATGTAAATTTGAAATTGTTAAAATAGCTGGAAATGAATAGGCTAGTACTTGTAAAGGCAATTGACAAGTATAATTTGGCGTCCTCACTGGCGCAGTGGTGCGAGTATTCGCTTTCCTAACAGTGGTCCCTGATTCGTTCCTGAGTAGGACGAATTTAGGAAATAGTATTTTCTAATTTGTCTGAGTCCGGTCTGGTGAAAGGCTTCGACCGTAGTTAGTTACCACGCTACCAGCAAAGACGTACTGGCAAAACAAAGAGATTTGTGTTCCGGTACGATGCTGTGTAGAAACCGTAACTGGAATATCGCCTCTTACCAGATTAGCGCGCTTCCATCTTAGACTTGGTACGCAAACCAATATGCTGCTGTATTTCAGGTGTCCCCTAAGGAAAAAATAAAACTAAAAGTAGCGTCCGGACTGCGTTCCCACTCAATCCTTGGATCTGATAAGAGGTAATTTAGCTATTATGGTTTCTACACAGCATCGTACCGGAACACAAATTAACTGGCTTGGCGGTACGCTTTTGGGTGGTAACTAGAAAGGGCCAAAACCTCTCACTAGTTCATACTCAGAGAAATATGAAAATGCAATTGCCTAAATTTGCCCTGCCGGGAAATGAGTCCAGGTCCAAACTAATGAAGCGAGTACCCGTACCATTACGCCAGTGTCAGAAATGAGCAATAATCGGCAAATTTATAAATTTATATGTGTTCATTGTTTTAACTACTTTTTTTAAATAAATAGGATTTCGCAATAAAAATTAATAACCAAACTAAAATATTCTTTAATTCCAGGAAAGTCAATCGAGTTTTTTATCAAAGGTTCTAACACGGTTTCGGAACCTAGCTAACAATTGAAAAGAATCTGGCAAGAAACTCTGTAGTCTTTTACTCTTTTCTATCCAAGTTATATTTAATATAAAAATACTATTGCATCATCATAATGGATATTATCATTAAAGATAAAAAACAAATAACACACATTATTATCATTATGACATATTAATGAGACAAAAGTTTTAATTTAAAGAAATACACTTAGATTTGTATAGCAGAGCAGCCCGATTTACCGACACAAATAACTTAAAACACTATAACTGGTAGCTAACGTTGATTAAAAGCTGAGATCTGAACTAACTTCTACGATACATTAACTTTTATATATTTTCACTAATGAGGCTATAATGGCAAAACACCAATGAGGGTGTTTGCCGCCTAATATATTTCTTAATTATCTTTTCTATTAAGAAACTACCATTCCCTGTTAGTTATTAATAGTTTCAATTAATATAATTAAAGTAATTCTTATCATTTATGAAATACTAGAACTATTCTATAGCAATTTGGCATCGATTACAATGTTTACAAATTCACCAATCGGAAGGCCATTGTTTCAAAGAATACGATTTAGTCAAATGAAGAACCGTATCCATTATTTAAAATATAATTTTATATGAAATATATTTAATATACTGTTTATATACTTTTATTCACTGTACTGCCACCTTCAGAGATTCATTCATCTACTCCTTCACTAATTGTTGGAATAATATCCCCCCTCCAATTAAACAAACGAAATCAAAAATTACTTTCAAAAGACTATTGAAACTATTGAAACGATGTTTAATTATTATTAATTTTGCAACATTTTTATAAGGTCCTGTAGCTTTAGATAGTATATAAGGATAGATTAAGTTGTATCGGGCTGCGTTCGTGGCGGCACCTGGACTAGAGATCCAGCTGAAAATCAGCGCTGCATGGTCTCCAGACTGTGTAGCATAAAGGCTGAGCTGGATCGTTTTCTAGGTTATGCCACACATCGCAGAGTATAATAAGATGTACTAAAATATATTGCGATGTGTGGCATGATGTATAAATAAAGATTTTTTCTTTCTTTCTTCTTTCTAACATATACTATCACCAGCGAGGCCGTACTGTTTATTATAAAAATTAAGCACGACAGCAAATTCAAAATGCATATTTTTTATCAAATTAACCCACATTGATGTGAACGTAGTGTTAGTTAAAGAAAATACGCACGGAAGTCACAATCGAAAAGTATATAAAACTGTATAAAGCGATAAGAAGCGTCGTTTGTACCTTAACGGCGGTTTTATCGGTGTAACGAAATCTCTTTAAGGTTGCTGAGGGTGCTAAACATATCAAAGTGAAAGGGGGTTGTAAGACAAATGACCATAAGAATAAAATAAAGCCATATTTCAATGTGAGCAAGAAAAAATTTTACAGTTGAATTTCTGAGCTTTTTAAACTCGTTACATAAAAATAAACGACTACAACTTTTATACGAGTTATGAATAGATAAGAAACCATGGTTTTTCATACATTATCACTCATTTTATACGTTCTTATCCTTACTATACTAATATTATAAATGCGAAAGTAAATCTGTCGCATTTTCATGCCAGAACTACTAAACTGATTTAAATTAAATTTTTACACAGATAGTCAAGGGCTTGAGAAACGAAATAGGAAGTACATGTCAGTAGTGGAACTTCTTTGGCAAACTAATTTTTAGGTCTTATTTATATTTACACAAATCCGATTACTTTAGATTTCCGAGACTAAGAGGGAGAGAAAAAGGAATATATGTTAAGAATTTAATTGTTATTCAAATATTTAAAGTGTGGAAAATAATTTATTGAAATCTTAATTGATGAATTTTAAATAAAAGTGCATAGTGTTGTAGTCAATATTAGAAATTATTAAATATATTTTATTTTTTAATTAAAATATAGAAAAAGATTTATATTTTATGTATAATAGCAAATTAAATTATTAAATGACGAGTGGCAAATTAAAATGGCACATGTTATTTGTAAATATTAAAAAAAAACTTACTTTCAAACGACTTAGCATAAAAAGGCTGCACATCTTTGTGACGCGAACTTACACTTCAAAAAGGTTTAAAAGGGATGAAAACGCGAGTAAGAAATTAATTTGCCAAGTACATAACGAGCTGTGTAATGAAACAATGCTAATATCTCACTAAAGTCGTCGTCGTCGCTTCAACCGATGGACATCCACTGCTGGACACAGGTCTCACGTAATGACGTCCACAAGGCCCGATCTTGTGCCGCCTCCAACGGCTACCGGCGACCCTCTCTATATCATCGGTCCACCTTGTGGGGGGCCTGCACTGCGCCGTCCGGTGCGGGGTCGCCACTTCAGCACCTTCGGCCCCCAACGTCCGTCAGACTATGTTCCCCGCCCATTGCCACTTCAGGTTCGCGATTCGTATGGCTATTTCGGTGACTTTGGTTCTGCTACGGATCTCCTCATTTCTGATTTGATCACGTAGAGAAACTCCGAGCATAGCCCTCTCCATCGCACGCTGAGCAACTTTGAGCTCACTAAAGTATATATACGTAATTTATTTGTAAAAAAATTGTCCAAAACTATTTAAAATATTAAACAAAAGCACTATTCCATACGAAATCTTAGGCACAGCTAGTTAATATATAAACTATAAAACTCACAACTTCAAACATCATCTTCCATAAACGTGACAAAAGTGAAATCACGCCCAAAAGCTTATTTTTTTTGCTTACATGACTTCATCATTAATCTTACTACTTAATTGCTCTAGTTGATCGGAATAATCTATATTAATTTAAACGTAAAACTTAACTCCAACTTCCTAATTCTCAGAAAGGCCTTAGAGTTTCTCGGTAAAAAAACCTCTCTGATATTCAATCAGTTTCAATTAAGCAAAGAAATATTAAAGTTATAAAAAAAAAATAGAGAAAATCATTTCATTTTCAATTCAGAGAAAATGTTTCAATTACAAACCAATTAAAACAAATTGAAAAGTTAATATTTTTTCAATTTATAAAATCATGTTTAACAAAAGTTCTTTATATAATATAAAAACCCGTTGATGGTGAGCGTCTACGTCGTAAAAGAAATTTGTATTCCAAATTTCAAGCCAATCGGGCGAATATATTTGGAGGCCTCGTGAAGAGTCAGTGAGTGATTATTTTTCGTTTATATAAGTAAATCCTGTGGGAATATAAGTACTTATTCTTAGAGAGTTTCTACGTTACGAAAGATACAAGAATGGCAAATAGTTATACAGATTTCTATATACTGTTGAAAGCAGAATTGATTTAGTAAAATTCCTAATACTATTTTCCAATTCTTCAAAATTTTAATATACTTTACTCTTTTCGTGCCAAAAATACATTCAATCTAGCTCTGGTGTGCTACCACCGATCACCTCTATTTATAAAACTTCCCACTCGAAATAACCAATAATAGTCGTTGTTGAAATTCTAAAAAAGCGATTTGTTTGGAATTATGTATTAAATATAATTTTGATTTTGATTTAACTTTTAATTTGACAACCTTAGTTTTATTTAAAGTTCGTTTTCTACCTATAATTAACAACTAATTTTTCACTTAATTGTGAAATTTCTTTTTGCGTTTATCTGTACATTGTATTTTATTTTGGATGTGAAATTTCTATGTAACAGTTTCTATGGTCTTTAACCGGAAATAAAGCAATTTTATTTTATTCAAAACAACAACTTCAAACGGAAGTATTATTAAACTAGCAGAATCGTTATACTAAATCATAACCACATAATATAAAAATATAATAATATAAAGTCATTGTAATGAATATTATAATAGTTATCTCAAATCAAATCAAATGAAATCAAAATATCTTTATTCAAGTAGGCATATTACAGCAGTTTTGAACGGTCAAATAATATTTTTTTTTCTTTTCCACAATCTAATTCTAATGGTGATGATGGTACTCCAGAACGACTTAAAATCTAAAGTTACGAGGGTTCCTTCATGCCCTGATCTGAGAAGCGCCCACAACAAACTCAGTCAGGTATTTTGTGATTTTGTTACCATCATTACAATATCATATTAGTTTAATATATTTTAATACAAATTAGAGTAGTTCGTTCACTCCAACGCGTTTCTATCGTCTAAGTACTCTTGCAACTTATAATACGATTTTTCTATCAACTTTATTTTAACAAAGAATTTGAATTTATTAATTGACATCTCTAGAACGTCTTGTGGAGTTTATTATAGAAACGTATACAGTTACCCGTAAATGACTTGTTAAGCTCTATTTGTTGTAAATTTATAACAATACATAGAAGTACACTTGAAATCTAGATAAACATCGAAATGGGTCAAACAAATCTGCAAATAAAATTTATATTTACTTCCGCAATTATCGTTTGGGCATTCTGTTCCTTAATATCTTCGCCTTATCTTTACAACTTTGTTGCCAAAGTCATTTGTTCCAGAAATGGTTTCCGTTTCTTGTGTTTTAGATAAATTCAAACCTTGGTAAACATGAATATCTATTTAGCAACACTGTTAAAGTAATCGGCCCTTAGAACTTCTAAAGTATTAAGTTGGATCGAATGGCTTTATTTACAGTTGTAGTTTAAAGAAACATTATAGTTATTAGTCAAGTTTTAGGCATATTTATTGCATAATTTATTTTTCATCATACCTGTATCGAAAGTTCTCACTTTCGGCGCTATCTTGAATGACGAATGTGCCACAATGCCTTCCGATTAAATAAATGCGTAATTTAGTGATGTGCACTAATGCTGATGCTTTCAATTACCGACGCATGCGCGCTTTTTTATGTGTTATTAAATCTGTTTTGTTGCGTGGTTATTTCTTTAAATTTTCATTATCTCTTTACTTAATTCTTCTTCCGACACATGACAAAAATATTTTCTTTAGTTTATATAAAATACTCTATTAAGAGACTGCCTCATTGGTCTAGTGGTTAGCATGTTCGACTACAGACATGAGGTCCTGGGAGCGAGTCCCGGGTAGGGCCAATTCTAAAATAATATTGAGTTTCCTAATAAGATTTTCTCAATATTTGCCCGAAGTTGGGAAATTGGCGATGTAATCCAACCCCGTGCCTCGAAGAACATGTTAAGCCGTAGGTCCTCCGCCTGACCTCAGTCCAGTCGTGTCGGATTCCCGTCACAGTGAACTATCAGAGTGAAGGAATAAAGAGTGCACTTGTGTACTATGCCTGCCAATCCGCAGTGGAGCAGCGTGGTGGGTCTATGCTCTTAAAACCCTCTCTCTCCTATGAGTGAGGAGTCCTGTGCCCAGTAATGGGACGTTAATGGGCTGCTACTTACTTACTTACATTTTACTTTATTAAGTTTCGCAGATTAATTGCGTTTTTGACTGCATATGTGAGCATATTATGTGAATATCTTGTATCACTTTTTAAAAATATAATATATAGTTTGCGTTTGAAAGTTGTCATAACCCTTAGATTTTCCAGTCGCGTTTTATTAGCCCCAGTTATTTACCCGCGCTTTTCACGCGCTCGGACGTATTTGCGTCGATTGCCCCGGGGGCAAATGGCGCTAAATTATGGCTATGTGTGTTAATAGTTAAACTGTAAAATGTTATCTTTTGTCAGTTAAATTAATACTGGTGTCACGTCATGGTGCGCTAAACTTTGAGATAGTGAAAAATGTCCGTATTGTATATACAGGCACATATCTAAAAAAATAAAACTTACCTCAAGGGTTTTTATTGTTAATCGCATCAACTATATAATCAAAAACACAAATAATCACTAGTAAACACTCACAGTTTATAAAATACCACATAAAAACTTAAAGACCATCGACGCGACATACGCGCCGTTAGTAACCGTTCCTTTGTAACTGATGTATTTTTTGTTGTTTCTCTGCCTCACCCCCTTACTTACTTACTATTAACGGATCTTAATCGGGCAGAAGATATCAATGTTGTACACGATTGATGAGGTTGATTGACTGCTATTTAACTTTTACCTTTTTTATTTTTTAATATTTGACAAAAGTGTATAAACGTCGAGTGATATATACGAGTACAAGTTTAAAAACACTTTTAAAAGCGATGGAATATTTGAATAAAATATATTAAATAAAATGAATCAGTAGCGGGGATTGAAAAAGACAAAATTGTATACAATATAATAAGTGTTAATACAAATTTATGCAAATTGTGTTGTCATGTTGCCCTACCACAAATCAACTTGCGGTGGGTACGCGTAATTTGCATTATAATATATATCATAATCATTAATAATTCTGTCGTCAAATCAGTCTTGTGAATTATAATAGCGGGTATTAAGAGACCGTTTCCGAAAACGACGTCTTCGTTAAAATGACACCTTTGATGATGGGACGGAAAGAAACCGATCCTGATATAAAAAAAAACATATTTTTAAAATATTTTATTAGCATTATTTACACCGTATCAGTATAGTACAGCTAAATAAAATGAGAGTTTCATAAAAATACACTACTTTATTTAAAAAAAAACGGCAATGAAACACAAGCTAAAACAGCCGATGCTCGAACGCACGGGTCAACGAATTAAACAACGAACGCACATGCCCGGGCGTTTTTTTTCATCAGGATCGATATTCTTTCCCTCTTCTAATACCCGGTATTATTTATATACCGTGTTTGTTAAAAGGTTAAATGTTTTGAGTACTAATTTGTCTGAGTCTAAACTGGTGAAAGGCTTCGGCCGTGGCTAGTCACCACCCTACCAGCAAAGATGTACCGCCAAACAAAGGGATTTGTGTTACGGTACGATGCTGTGTAGAAACCGTAAGGGGTGTGTCGCCTCTTACCAGATTAGCGCGCTTCCATCTTAGACTGTATCATCATTACCATCATCATCACAGTCAAGCGCTAGACTGTCAGCCTTAAAAAAAACTTACTCTTCAACGTAAGACATAAATAATAGTTCTATCATATTTAAGTCCAAGAAAAATCCAGCAAATTAGGATCGAAAATATAACATTGCCACTGGCGTGATAATTGATGATAACGCGGGTGGAAATGCCATACTTTCGTACCGTGGTGCGTTTTCTTATCAGGCCGGGATAGACAGTTCAATAAAAATATAAATAATAAAGCTTAAAATAATATTAAAGTTAGATATTGAATCAAAAAGTCGCATACTTCGACTACGTAACTTGTGTTTTACTCATTTATTTATACAAATACAAACTAAATTAGCCTTAAAATAGACAAATCAGAAAATTCCTAATAAGTCCTACCGGGGATCGAACCCGGCACCTCTGCTAGCTAGGCCAGTACTCGCACCACGTTGATTAATATTCGTGTATACTTTTGCGTTTTAACATTTATTTTATATATTACACGTAATTCATTTTCTTGTTTTAATGTAATAAATGTACATTATTATCATAATATTTTCACGTACGTTTACCCAAGGGCTGCCTGGAGAAGATTGCAGCTTAGCGATAAGGGCACCCATTGTATCCATATTTCTTTGTTAAGCCTTGTATTGTTTTTCATAGGATTTTGTTGATCAAAACAACAGAATAAAATAAACACATATCAGATTTTTAGGTACATATTTAGATCTACCTTTAAGTATGAAAGAAATTTGTTCCTCTGTTTTCTTAATTATATACTAAATAAATTTATAGAACTATATTGAAATCATGAAATTATGAATCAAATATGATATAACTACATAATACATTGCCTAGGGTCTGTGTGGCGTGGAACGGCGTGGTGGGTCTATATTCTAACATCCCTCTTTTACATGAGTGAGGAAACCTGTGCCCAGCAGTGGGACGTTACAGGATAGCTACTTAAGATTTATAATATTTGTAGAATTAGAGATTCTACTTCTTTACTAGTCAAACATTTATGTCGGAGAATAAGAGAGAGAAGGAGCATAAATCATCGTCATTAATGGCATCCATTATATCCATACTGTGGGCGTTCGTGGGTAATGTTGGTGCAATCAAATACTTAATTAATTAACTCAGATTATAATGTTCAATCATTTCCCGATCCCAAAATTAATTTACACACACTCATTAATAAAAGCTACAAACACGACGGTTTCAATAGGCGACCGGACCGGCGGGCCGTTACCCGAGAACTGGAGAGACGTACGACGAATTGTCACTTATTGACTCTGCCCCGCGCTGTTAGACAGATGGCGCCAGCGTTCTGCAGACTATTGCACCCCGACATATATATATAAGTAATATGGGACGTGGCAAAATAACGTTCTCACCGCATACATTGTAAAAGGAGCTGTATACTTTTTATTGGATTTATTGGAACGGCAATACTTAAAGCGTTGTTTTGTGATTGTTTGGTTAGCTTCAGATGATGGAATCCGTGACAAAGTGATGGAACTCTTCAATTCTTAGGAGAAAATTAACGATATTCGGCTGAATCTTTTATAGACCATCCGCATTACTATCCGGAGTCATGTACCGTAATGTCGGTATGGTCAAGTGATTGCCGTAGTTAAATATGATGATCAATGGAACTCCTCAACGGTTTACAGTAAGGGTGCGATGGCAGAATATATAACTGTCTAAAATCAAATGGCAATGACCTTTTGTTGCTGCATTGCAATATTTGAAAAGTGAATTATGTGTGAAGCGGTGTTAGTGTTGTTCTCGATTACCATATAACCATATAAAAGACTGGTGATATCGGGGTGACAAAATAACCGCTCTGTAACGTATAAGGTTGCGGGTTCGATCTCGAGTGTGGCGGTACCAATGTAAATTTCACTTTGAAAAGTTGGTCATTTAAACGGTCCTGTCTCATAAGTAACACGTTTTTAGGTGTAAAAATATTCAAACAAATTGGTTAGTGTACTCCAGATTTCAAAACAAACTGTAACAAATATATTAAAGTGCTCTAAAAAGTAAAAAATTATATGCGTATTCTTTTTTAGAGTTCCTCGTATTCTTATATTTGGAGTCGGTGTCAACCAAGGTACCTTCATATTAGGTGTAAGTTGTAACTACATATACAAGCTACAGGTGGGAGAAGTGCGGGAGCTGCCAAGTGGACGCGTGAGAAACACCTACCTTGGCTGACGCCCATTCCGAATATAACAATACGAGGAACTCTAAAAAAGAATGCGTTTATTATTTTTTACTTTTTTTAGCACTTTTTTACAGTTTGTTTTGAAGGCGGTTCTTTTTTGTTAAAACTTTTATTTATACATATAAATACACGGCAACTGAACTCTTAGTATATTGAACTTATACAAATTATTAACTTTGACTAGGGGTTACAATAAAATGACGGTACGATATAAAATTCTTTGGATTATTGGATTCAAACAAATGTCATCCAATGGAGCAATCTTAGTTGTGTAGACGAAACTGCAATTTTCCACAGAGTAAAAGAAAACAGCACTAAAACGCTCCAGTTGCTTTGAAAAAGTTTTTCTCGACATAAATAAAGAAAACAGACGTACATTTCTCAAGATGGGCAGACTAGACGGTAAACGTAAATGAAATTGTAAGGGATAAAATATTACGCTTATTCGGTGACACGAAGCGAAACATTAAGAATGAGCGACTATTTTTTGTAGATGTTTAATTATATATCTAAGGGGTCAATTAGATAACATTTTTTTTTTGGTGGCTTGATTTCTCGGACACTAGAATCGAATTTCTTTTAGAATAGTTAGACAATACACTGATGTTGAAACTGCCAAAATGGTGTATTTCGCTTATTTTCATAGCGTTATGTCTTACGGAATGCTGTTATGGGGTAGGGCGGCGGACATTGAAACTACATTTATTTTACAAAAAAGAGCAATACGAGCCATATACCAATTAGGATCTCGTGTTTCTCTAAGAGATAAATTTAAATAAACATAAATTCTCACAGTACCAACACAACAAATAAAAAAAACTTGTAGTTCCATATTTTAGAGTGAAGAAAGTTCAGGAATCATTTGTCGGGTTGAACATACGGTTACTAACGGACAGATTACTGACGATTCAAAAGTGCTTTTTGAGCCTACTTGAATAAAGAATATTTTGATTGTGATTTTTTGATTACAACATATTAAAAAAATGTAGCAAAGGTACTGGTACTCCTAAATTCTCTTTCTATCTCTTATATACTTGGAAGTTTTAGAAGTCCTTCGAAGATATTACTCTTAATTTTAAAAAGTTTTCAAAATCTGAATTGAGTGTATCTTGTCTAAAACGATCTTGGCAATATTGATTTTCTAATAAAACCCGTAGGGGTACATCTCTAATTTAAGATTTTGGTAAGATTACCCTGAAAGTTCTCTTCCACACATAAATTTACAGGTTGCAAGTTCTATTTATATGTAAAATAGTTCAGCCACACCACTCACCACAATCAAAGATTAAATATAATAACAATTATGTTCGATATTCACAGAACATTTTTTTACAGAAATACAAAGAAGAATTTCCTTTCATCCTACGCTAAATGGTTTTAGGTTATTTTAATGACACAGGAATTATATGCATTACCAATCCTTAGAATTTCGTTTATACTTCCACTTATTGTTGTAACATTATCATCAGTACTAATTTGAATGCCGTTCTATAATAACAAAAAAGCAATAATTTATAAATTTACCTTTATTTTGCCATTCCCATTTTAATTAAATTGTAGTATCTTTGAAGTCTATCTTAATAATGGATTATTTAAAGGGGAATATCAAGAGTGAATGCGAAAGTTGGAAGGGGAAGACCGAGGCGAACGTTCCTGGACCAAATCCAGGACATTTTAAATAACGGCCAGGTCAAGAGTACTCTAAACCGACGAACTTGTATGAAAGGTTTAATGAGAATGAAAGAAGCGAAGGAGATATGCAAGGATCGTGGCAAGTGGAAGGATGTTGTCTCTGCCTACCCCTATGGGAATGAGGCGTGATGCTATGTATGTATGATGTATGTTAAAGAGGAAATTAATTTATTGCCCAAACAAAATGTATTAAATTCTCCTTTGAGAGCAATAGAAATGTAGGCTTAAATTAAATTGTTACCTGAGCCAATGTAACTAATTAGCGATGTCACTTTCTTGTATACCGATATCGATAAAAAGTAAGGCGTTCTATTGCAATGATCCGAAACAAAGATAATATAAACTTATATAGATTATCTTACTTATTTACGTATATATCTTAAAATTTAAAAAGATACTTTTTCTTCTTCTGCGGGGCTGTTATCTTGCAGAAGGAGGCATTAGGAAGGCATACGAACCGCTCCCTAGCGGTCGACGCTCCTCCCTGTGCCGGAGGAGGGGAGGTGTCAGACATCGCAATTTTCCCCGCCTGCTTCCCCTTTTGAGTCGGACTCATTCGAGGCGCCAAAACAGAACCCGTCAGCAAACATATGGCGTCCGTCCACTCGGATGAAGCAGATACTGCTGGGTTTTAGTTGGTGTTCTGGTGAACTGGGTGTCCCCATACTCCTGGATGGAGCTCTTCCCTGCATCCACAGTGTGTTTAAGCATCTCTATGGGACAAAAAAGCACATATAAATGACGGTTTATGAGTTTTTATGTAAAAATCGCTTACAAAAAGTTGTGTATCATTAATTAATTATTTTATTGAGTGGCTTTTTGTTTCAATAAAACAAATAATTTAAATAAATTATGGTCGAATTTCGATCAATAGATTTAAGATTAGAAGTTTTTAGATCTACATGTTAACTACCGTCTAATCTGAATATCTGGTAAAATCAAGCACTAAACAAAAAGGGATATTTTTTCCTATAAATTGTGTTATATTTTGACATTTATATCCCAGTTAGGGACCAATATTGTGCGATCGGATGAATCGTCACTTCTGTTTACATTTGCCTTGCTCCTAAACAACGCGTTGTTCGCTTCAATCATGTTATTGGAGTTATAGCATAATAGTTCTGGAGGAAATATGGGGAAAGCCGTTATATATCGAATAAAATTGGTGAGCTAAACTATTCTTGGATTTCTCATAATCTTCTTATAATATAAAAATGAATCGCAAAATGTGTTGGTAAGCAAATAACTCAACAACGCCTGGACCAATTTCGCCAATACTTTTTTTAAAATGTCCGTTGAAGTCCAAGGATGGTTTTTACAGTGAGAAAAGTTCGAATAATTGCAGGGGAAAACCCTAAAAACAACCCTTTTCTGTTTCCCATACAAATGTGTTCTAACAAAAATGTAAAGTCAATTTGACCTTTATTGCTATTTCATAAAGTTCATAATAAATTACAAGTACTGTTGTCTAAGCAAAAGTCAATTTTTACTTTATTACCACTGCGCAAAGTTCAAAATCAATTGTATAGTCACAAAATGTAAGAGATATAGATCGTTAGTACTACTGTAATTTCTTTTCAAAATCCAAATCCTGTCCAAATTCCAAATCTTTTTGATAGAAATAAGTCTCTTTTCGTCTCTTTTTGACGGCCTCGCTGGCGCAGTGGTACGAGTACTCGCTTTGCTGGCAGAGGTCCCGCGTTTTATCCCCGATAGGACGAATTTAGGAAATTGTATTTTCTAATTTGTGTGAGTCTGGACTGGTGGGAGGCTTTAGGCGGTGGCTAGTTACCACCCTACCAGCAAAGACGTACCGGTAACAAAGAGATTTGTGTACGATGCTGTGTAGAAACCGTAAGGGGTATATCTTACCCAGATTAGCGCGCTTCCATTTTACACTGCATCATCACTTACCATCAGGTAAGATCACAGTCAAGCGCTAAACCGTCAGCAATAAAAATAAAAATAAAGTCTGTCGGATCTGCTAGTATACCTATAAAACTATCAAAAGGAGATGTCCAGTCACATTCATATAGTTAAGTCAATATCGCAAAAAAGGTAATGAAACTAGTTGCTAACGTCCTACTGCTTCATTCATGAGAGAAATTAGGGCTTAAACCCACCGCCGAAATGCAGACTTACAAGGTACGTATACTCCGAAATTTCCCCAGGACTAATAATAATAATAATAATAATAATCGACGACCTGAAGCAAAAAATCGCTGCGTGGGGGAACCGCATCCGACGATACTCGGAAAGAGTCGAGCGCTTCCATCAAAATCGTCTCTTCGTGAGTGATCAAAAAAGGTTCTACGAAAGGTTGCAACGACCAGCTTCTTGCTCTAGCTCCCAGCGGCCAGCTTCGGCTGACTTAGTCGCCTACTGGCGGAGCATATGGTCGCTGGAGGTAGAGCACGAAGAAGGCTCCTGGACTGCGGCGGTAGAGGAGGCATGTGCTGTAATTCAACCGATGAATCCGGTCGCCATCACTCCGGAAGATGTAGTTGGGGCAGTAAGACGGGCTCCGAACTGGAAAAGTCCGGGGCCCGACGGACTGCACCACTACTGGCTGAAGGGATTCTCGGCTTGCCATGCCACCTTGGCTCGACAGTTTCAGGAAGCAATGGCGCAGAAAGCGCTCCCGAACCTTTTTACCACCGGGATCACTCACCTAGCTCCTAAAACGAGCAATGCCGCTGACCCAACTAAGTACCGCCCGATAACGTGTCTTTCTTCAATCTATAAGACACTGACATCCATTCTGAGCCGCAAGATCTCGTATCACATCGACGAGAATAACATCATGTCTGTGGCTCAGAATGGATG
>JACTOM010000330.1:7878622-7969190 GCA_015832385.1 Elymnias hypermnestra
ATATTTAAATTTATTATGTTCGCCGTCCGTTCTCCTTACCCGATCACACTTTTTGTAATGCTCTCATTACTCATAACCAGCTTATCAGCGTGCGTAAAGAAGTTATACTTCAAAAATATGTATATGGTGAAAAGAAAGAAAGAAAGAAAGAAAAATAAATTTATTCTACATTGCACATAAATAAACAAACAAACTTAAATTATAATGAAAGAAAAATACTAAACTTACTACCTATATATAAACAATGTAGAAAAGGTCTGCAGCTCAGCAATTGCTATGCGTCCGAGTTAGAAAATCCGGACGCACGGCGCTGATTTTCAGCTGCAGCCTATAAAACTAAAACTAAGTAAAGATAGCGCCACGGACCTGTGCACTATACATGTATACATAATATAAACACAACCATACACACATATCGATATATAAGAAGTTAAAAAAGGTAAAAATAAGGAATCAGTCGTATATTTGTTGTAATAAATAAAGATAACACATACATATAGTAAGTAAAATAAATGCATTATAAATATATACGTAGAAATCCTAAAGAAGAGAGAGTTCTGCCACCAAATTGCCATGTTCTTGCTACTTGTCTCACAGCAATTTTGAGCCAAATAGTACTCATTCAAACGAATTTTGAAAATGGACTCTAAGTGACGGATATTATCAGGTAGCGCATTCCATAAATTTATAACCTGGGCAGTAAATGAATTTTTGTAATAACTAGTTTTACATATTGGATGCTTTAATTTATTATTAGATCGGGAGCGAAGATCAAGGTAAGTATAAAGATCATCACAGTGGAAAGTGAAACGTTCTTTAAGGTAACTATTGTAGATAACTAGCATAAAATACGAGGAGAGATCAAAAAGTAGATAGAATGAGATAGAATATAATAGCTATTGATAAATCAATAATTTTTTTCAACATAGTCTCCGAGTCTCTCTACACACAGAGTCCAGCGCTTCTATCCTTTAAAAAAAAAGTTTGGTCTTGGTCCTGCAAAAAGCTTCCCACGGCATCGTTATTTTATCGAGAACAGATAAAAATCGCTAGGCGGCAGATCTTTTTTTTTTTATTGCTGACAGCTTAGTGCTTAAATGTGATCTCACCTGATGGTTAGTGATGATACAGTCTAAGATGGAAGCGCGCTAATCTGGTAAGTGCCGATATACCCCTTATTGTTTCTACACAGCATCGTACCGGAACACCAATCTCCTTGTATGGCGGTACGTTTTTGACAAATTAGAAAATACGATTTCCTAAATTCGTCCTACCAGGAATCGAACCTGGGACCTCTGCTAGCAAAGCGATTACTCGCATCACTGCGCCAACGAGGCCGTCAAAATTCTGGTGAACAAGGAAGGTGGTCAACCAATTCAAAGTCAGTTTGCTTAATGACAGTCATTGCAACTGATGACCTGTGGGAATTATGGACCATGGATATTTCGTCCATTGTCACAAAATGAGACAAGAAAATTTCAGAATCTTCGAAATGTCAAATCGATTTTGTTAACTCTCTCGGCACCGATATTTCGGAGACTTTTCTCATATTCAAAGATTATTTCAATATAGATTAAATACTTCCATATGAAATGATATTTCTTGAATTTAAATATCGGATGGTAACGCTTCGATTGCTCAATATAATTTTCTCGACTTTCGCAACTTTTTCTTGGGTAACTGACGTCGATGGACGTCCGTGCTCGTTCTCCTTATTCGAAATTGGGAAGCCTATCTTGCGACAGTGGATGGCGGAGCAGACTCCCTTAATGTTGCCTACAAATGGCAATGAATCATCGTTAACTTTTTAAAACAGAAGTTCCTATTTTTTAACGTCTCGCACTTTGTTTTTCTCCATTTTCGAGAACAAGTTTCGACACGATGCGAACAAATAACTACATTCAGAGAAAAATAATAGAAAATCGAAGATTTTCTCTTTATTAATATTACAAATATGTATCTGAGCTGTGCCTGCCAGTATTTATTTATCTTACCAAAGAGTAATATCATTCTCACTAATTTTTGATCCCTCCTCGTATGTAACAGACATACGAAGACGGATCAAAAATTTTATATTTGTTAGCTAAATGTCCTTAACAAAGTATTAATCTCTTCTCAGTTTGACTTTTACAATAAAGAAAAGAGTATATATGCGTGTGTATATATGTATTTACATCGTGCGTGTAATGGATTTTTTATTTATTTATTGTTCTAAAATGAAACCTATAACAAATCCGTTGTAGTCTTTTTAATCATCACCTTAAAATATAATTGGAAATCATTTCATTTAAGTTAAAGCAATTCATTCACTCTCATGCTTTTCTACCGTCTTCAAATTATAATAATTTTTTTCAATCAGCTTTCTTTTAAAAAAGGTTTCTAATATATTAAATGACAAACCTAGAACGTATCCTGGGAGTTTATTATAGAAACATATGTAGTTAATTTAATTATAAAAGTAAGTACGTAGCAGCCCATTAACGTCCCAGTGCAGGGCACAAGTCTCCTCATTTATAGGAGAGAGGGTTTTTAGAGCATAGACCCACCACTCTGCTCCATTGCGATTTTTATTCATTCATCAAATTGTGTTTCTTAAACAAGATTAAGCCCTAGACATCTTGCGAAAATTTTCAACACAGGATTTACTGTATATACAGAAAAATTTCTTATATATTTTATAAAATAATAATATACAAGGCAGAATCCTCTGACTTTAACGTAAAAATAAGCTTAGACGTCAACAAATAGGCTTTGATAAAACGCAAATAGCGATATCAAAGGTAACAAAAAACATATTCACGTTTCTTTTCATATGTGAACTATATTATAATCTCTTTTATGTAAAACCCTGTTCATTTCATATAATATTTTCGCTATTATTTGTAAGAGCACTCACGGTTGAAAAAAGGGGTAGAAAAATATTTCAATTTCGTATCGTGCCCCTCGAGTTTTAGGCCCCCATTTTATCTTTCGAGGTGAAAACAAATACTCTAGCTAAATGGATAATCCGGATTATCATAATTCGACAAGGTTTTGGGGTAAAAATAATTTATATTTTCTATACGAAAGAGTCGCTTGTTACGTCGATAATGGAGCTTTATCGACTCAAGTCTCAGTAGGCTGATTTCTACCAAAAGTTTTCTGTACTCAAAACTTTTCTGTTAGGACATTGTGATAAGAATGCCTTTGCAAGTTATATTTCTTAACTATCACATAATGTTTCCTGTAGTTTAAACTTATTACGATTTAGATGTACAATAAAGTATCTATTCTATAAGTTGTTTATTCCAACCCTTAAGATATGTATTAAATTTAAGCAGCGAAGTTTCCGCGATCTTATTAGGATAGCCTTACTTTTTGTGTCGTATATATTTACAATATTAGGTTAACAGAAAATAAATAACACAAAAATATATATCCAAATAATATATGCTTTGTAATAATGAGGTTAAACTTAACAATGAGGAACTAGACCTTATAGATAGTACCGTTTTCTTAGGTGTTACGTTAGACAATAAATTACAATGGGGGCCCCATATAAGTGGTCTATCGAAAAGGCTCAGCTCTGCGGCTTACGACATTAAAAGAATTCGTCGTCTGACAGATGTTGATACTGCCAGACTGGTATATTTCAGCTATTTTCACAGCATTATGTCATACGGTATTGTACTTTGGGGTAATGCTGCTGATATAGATACAATATTTAAACTGCAGAAAAGGGCCATTCGTGCGATTTACAATATGGGTCCAAAAGAGTCGCTAAGAAACAAATTCAAAGCATAATGGCAATTCACTGCGTATATTAGAAAACTTGTTGTACGTACATAAACACATTGAATGTTTTAATAAAAAGAGTGAATGTACATCATATAACTTAAGAAACAAAAACAAACTTATTATAAATTCTAGTACTGACTGCCTCATTGTCCTGGGTTCGAGTCTCGGGTCGAGCCAATACAAAATCGATATTGAGTTTTCGAGTAGTGTCGAATTGCCGTCACGTCGGACTATGAGAGTGAAGGAATGGGTAGGTATAGTACACTTGTGTACTATACCTACCCATCCGCAGTGGAGCAGCGTGGTGAGTCTATGCTCTAAAAACCCTCTCTCATATGAGTGAGGAGGCTTGTGCCCGGCAGTGGGACGTTAATGGGCTGCTACTTACCTTTTTATAAATTCTAGTAGGCTGCATAAAATTAATAAACCAATTAAGGGTAACTGTATACGTTTCTATAATAAACTCCCATAAGACGTTCTAAAGATGTCAACTAATAAATTCAAAGTCTTTGTTAAAAGAAAGTTGATAGAAAAATCGTATTATAATTTGCAAGAGTACTTAGACGATAGAAACGCCTGGGAGTGAACGAATTGCTCTAATTTTAATTAAAATATAGTAACCTAATATGATATTGTAATGATGATGGTAACAAAAAAAAATACCCGACTGAGTTTGTTGTGGGTTCTTCTCGGATCAGGGCGCGAAGGAACCCTCGTAACTTTAGATTTTAAGCCGTTCTTGAGTACCATCATCAGACGAATATTAGAATCAGAGTGTGGAAAAAAAATATAATTTGACGATTCAAAAGTGCTTTAATATGCCTACATGAATAAAAATATTTTTTTTATTTTGATATGTATCATATGAATTATATGAATTAATATAATATTTGTGAAGATAATACAGTTTATATACGAAAGGAAATACAACGTAAACGTAATTAAGTTTTGAGTAAACTTAGTTAAGTATTACAGGATAAAATAACGCACCATGACGTAGATTTGTGTTGTATAAGATATTTATATTAAGTAAGCATTAAGTACAGTTAATATTAAATGAATTACAATTTGAGTTTTGATAGTGCAAGGAAACGATAAATGTAAATAAAAAATAAGTATTCTTATAGTTCTTTTCCTATTACTATTAAGAAAATAGTTAACTGGCAACATTTTATTTAAGAATACAGGTGAATATACTTAAGACTTTAGATACGTAATGTATATAATGAAAAAGCATGAAAAACATTGCCATTTTAAAAGCGATCCCCTTCTAGACAACTTTCAGTATAAGTACATTGTAAGAACTCGTTACTTAGTGCGTAGCTTTTGTCGTATTTATGTTTATTTTAAATTAAATTAAACAGTATTTTATATAAAGTTAAAAATTCTACTCTGTTACAGAACAAAAGGTTTTCTACAAACAACAATGAGATTACATGCCGTAGACACTGCTTTATAAAGGAGTCATTAGTAATTGATATTCAAGTAGCAGCTTTTTAATGTCCCACTGATAAGTATAGATCTCCTCACTCCTCCATAGAATGGAGGGTTTTTAGACCATCAAACCACCACGTTTCTTCACTGCAAGCTGGCCAGCTACACATATCCTCGGGTTACTCTGTCATGTTAAGCAGCTTTTCTTTAAAATGATAAATAACAATTAGGATAAGTTTAGAAGGATGTTGGGGAGGGATTCAGGTTCAGAAAAATCCCTCCGGACTCAGTGGACTATATGAGGTTCGGGCGTTTCGATCTGCGGTTCTTGAAAGTTTCGGTGTTCAGTTCTTGCCGTTGCGGATCTACAGTTCTTCGTTGCTTGGGTCTTCAGGGTTCGGTGGTTCGGCGTCAGTTGTTCAGACTTGGGTCGTTCATTTCTTGCAGGTTCGGATGCTCAGTTGTTCGTGGTTCGGGTCGCAAAGTTCTAGTTCAATATTCACAAGTCGCATTTAGTACTGGGATCTACTCCGTGAGAAGTATGAGTGGATTGAAACGTAATGATAAAGTAAGAAATAGTGTGATAAGAGGACGTTGTGGTACAAAAGAAGATGTAGTGACTAAAATTGAGAGAGGTATGCTTAGATGGTTTGGGAACGTAGTGAAAATGAATGAAAGGAAACTAACAATAAGGATTTATGAGTCAAGAGAGAATGCGAAAGTTGGAAGGGGAAGATCAAGGCGAACGTTCCTGGACAAAATCCAGGATATTTTAAATAAGGGCCAAGTCAAGAGTACTCTAAACCGACGAACTTGTATGAAAGGTTTAATGAGAATGAAAGAAGCGAAGGAGATATGTAAGGATGGCAAGTGGCAGGACGTGGTATCTGCCTACCCCTATGGGAACGAAGCGTGATGCTATGTAAGTATGTATAAGTTTTACAAAGAGAATTACGACTTCTGTTATGCTGCTTTAAATGCATGAGTACTATATACAATTCACAAAATTATTATTAAAGTTTGGGTGTTCAAAAGGTACACTAACATTTACTTCTTTACTTCTCAATGTGATGGTGCTCTAGTGTTTTTCTCAAATACGATTAAATTATGTTATTGAAGTGAAACTTCTTTAGGTGCATGAGGGTGAAATTTTTACGGATGAAACTGGTGATTAGCGTCACGAAGATGCGGAGTTTTTATGGTAATTATTTTGAAGGTTAGGTAGCTTTAATGTTTACAAATAACATGTGGCCTTTTATTTTCCACTTGTCATTTAGTAATTTAATACACTATTTTTCATAAAATATAAAACGGAAATATTTCATAAGTGGTCTTTACTAAATTTCTCTTTATTAAATTCAATTAATATTTTATAATATTGACAAAAACGCGTGGCATTTTTATTTACAATTCGTCATTTGAGATTTCAATAAATTATTTTTATAAATTTCCGACATTATTAATTTTAATGACAATAAAATTAATGAAATTCCCTACATGTCTTCCTTTTCTCTCCCTGTAACTTTCGGAAATCTAAAGCTTTACATTTGTTTAAATATAAATAAGACTTAAAAATTTGTATGCCAAGGAAGTTTCACTTCTGACGTGTGTCCTTTGTAAGTAGGCACTTTTATTTTTTTGTTGCTTGACTATGATCACACCTGATGGTAAGCGGTTGATGATGATACAGTCTATAATGAGAGCGTGACAATCTGGTAACAGGCAATTTATCTGTTATAGTTTCTAAACAGAATTGTATCGAATGGTAACTAACCGCGGCCGAAGCCTCCCACCAGTCCAGACTCAGAGAAGTTAGAAAGTGCAATTTCCTAAATTTATGGACATCAAGTCTCATCCACTATAAGTAAAATAAAATGTATTTGAACTGGAATAGATGGATAACGAGGACTTTATATACGATTGAAATATACAATAGAGAGACCGTGAGCTAATTAATAGCTTGTACTGAAATCAAGGCAAAGTTGCAATATACATAATATTTTCTGTAGGAGTTTCAATATAAACATAAACAATGGAAAGTTTAAACTGGACTATATTAAGCGTCCAATCAATTTATCCTGGCAAAACTCCTCTCTGTTTACATTCTCTGTAGTTCGGATTAAAACTGTTGCTTCCACTAACATAAATGAATAAAATGATCATACTTTCAGAGGCGAGGTACAAGACTATCAAATCCTTACTAATATTATAATTGCGACAGTAACTCTATCTGTCTGCCGCGATTTTACATCTAAGCTACTGAAGTCATTTGAATGAAATTTGGTACACGAAAAGAGCCTGAGAAAAGACATAGGCTACTTTTTAATGCGGAAAAAAGGCTGGAAAAAATGGAATTATCGTCATATTTAGAGCTAGAAGCTTGAAAGTTATGTTTAGAAATGTGAAAATGAACTCCATCTGTTTGTCGCGCTTTCACTTCAAAACTTCTGAAGCCATTTAATTGAAATTTGCTACACAGGTAGTCTAGAAACTGAGAAAGAATATAGGCTACTTTTTAATGCAAAAAAAGGGCTGTAAATGATGAATGTACTGTCATATTTAAAGGTTGAAGCTAGAAACTTATCTTCAGGCCGATGATTGTAGATGTTAATAAATATAATATTCAAAGATTATAAATTTTACCCTCAAGGGTGTAAAATAATAATCCTTACTAATATTATAATTGCGAAAAAAACTTTGTCTGTTGGTAGCGCTTTCACATCTAAACTACTAAAGCCATTTCAATGACAATCGGTACACAAATAGAGCCTGAAAAAAGACATAGGCTACTTTTTAATTCGAAAAATAAGCTGGAAAAGATGGAGATATCGTCATATTTAGAGCTAGAAGCTTGAAAGTTAGGTTTAGAAATGTGAAAATGAAATCCGTCTGTTTGTCGCGCTTTCACATCAAAACTTCTGAAGCCATTTAAATGAAATTTGGTACACAGGTAGTCTAGAAACTGAGAAAGAATACATACTACATTTTAATGCGAAAAAAGTGCTGTACAGGAAGTACTGTCATATTCAAAGCTCGAAGCTTGAAACTTATTTTCAGGCAGATGATTGTAGATGTACATTAATATGTTATGCAAAGATTATAAATTTTACCCTCAAGGATGTAAAATAATAATCCTTACTAATATTATAAACGCGAAAGTAGCTCTGTCTGTCATGTTTTCATGCCATAACTATTGAACCGATTGATAGAAATTCGGTTGAACGTTAGAAAGGACAATAAGCAGCTCGTCGTCGTCGTCATCGCTTCAACCGATGGACGTCCACTGGACATAGGGCTCACGTAATGACGTCCACAAGGCCCGATCTTACGCCGCCTGGCTCCAGCGGCTACCGGCGACCTTATTTATGTCGTCGGTCCACCTTGTGGGTGGTCTGCCTACACTGCGCCGTCCGGTGCGGGGTCGCCACTCCAGCACCTTCAGCCCCCAACGTCCATCAGTCCTTCGGATCTTGTGCCCCGCCCATTGCCACTTCAGGTTCGCGATTCGTAGGACTATGTCGGTGACCCTGGTTCTACTACGGATCTCTTCATTTCTGATTTTATCACGTTTGGTCTTCAGACACTGAGGTGAAACACTGCAGATAGCTTTATAAAGTATTTATACGTAAGTGTCTTACATGTGTTTTAATATTTGGTGAAAAACTGTATCGACATTAAGTGGCATTCGTTACAACTTCAAAACAATATATTTTAAAACTTAGGTGGATTATTAAAAATATGTTTTATTAATAATTGAAAATTTAAATAAGATATTGTACATAACGTGAGAGTGTGAGCTTATTGTAGGACTTTACTAAGGAATTGAGAAACTAAAAAAATAAGATGGTAATCGAAACAGTCTATCATCCGAATTCTATTTAACGAAGTAATATTTTAGGGCAAACCCATATTGAATATTAACAAAACGGATGATCGCGAAATTGAATCAAAATTTATTACAATTTGAAATATGCCTTCGATATTCTAAGCGTCATTTTTGATATTATCTCATTTGAAAAGTGCCAATTTAATTTACATTACGTGTTTCACCCCCAAAAATTCCTCTTCATAAAAATTCGAAGTCTAATGTGTTGTGACGTGTAATAATTAATAGCAGCAAAATAAACAGATTTTTGAAGTTTTGATTTTTTAATTTGATTGGCTGTTTAGTTGTTATACTTATTTAAACTATAATCAAATTTTTTTGTTAAATAAGGCTATCTGCATTTCTGACGGAATCAGTTCATTTTGCAGGTCCTGGTAATGAAAGCAGGTAAGTTCTTTTAATTATTAAATCAAAATTAACCAGATTATTTGACAAAAATACTCTTCCAAGGTTACTTAACATACAAACATATATTACATTAGCCTGGATGAAGGGTAAACCTCGATCCCGGAGTGTGGGTTTGCGAAACCCACACTCCGGGATCCCAGGAAAACCCAGCGGAACCGTTTTCATCCAGGTCATGGGGGCCAGATGCTAGTTGACGCATTCTTCTCTGGTATACCTGGATAAATCCGAAGTAAAGGTTTAGTTTTGGAATCGCAGGCGGGCAAATATGCGCCCATTGACTCTCTTCTCTTCCGACGGGAGAGAAAAGCATCCGTATACTCCCTTTCCCCTTCTAGTGCCCCTTTCTGCAGGTTGAAAGCCTCGAAAAAGAAGCAACTGCCCTCCAACCTGACTCATCATCAAATAAAACGCCCTCTATGCGCAGGAGTGAGTGGTCGTTCCCAACCAGTGACATCAAGATTTGAGACTGGGAACCAAAATGCTACTACCTTAGACGGTATCATTACTTACATTATTATCATTTGGGACCACAGCCAAGCCCTTAAAATATTAAGTGCCACGTGTTTTTTGAAATAATTAGCAAATTATTCATTAAATTTTGTATTTGAATATAAAATTTAGAAATTTATGTATTTTTATTTTATATTTTATGAAAACTAGTATATTAAATTATTAAATGACGAGTGGCAAATTAAAATTCCACATGTTATTTATAAATATTAAAACTACCTTACCTTCAAACGAATTAGCATAAAAAACGCTGCACATCTTCGTGACGCTAATCGTGTGTTGAATCCGTAAAAAACTAACTCTCAAGCGTCTCACGAAGTTTCACTTCAAAACCCAGATGAATTCGGGACCTCATAATTTACAACTCCAAAGTATATATGGATGCATTGGAAATATAAAAAGTCTTATGAAATTTTATGTATCCCCTAAATTGTCTAAACTGAAAATCAAATCTCCTTCATCATTTTTATAATAAAATTATCTACGGTGCCAATGAGATGTCAAATAAATCGTAACGAAAAATTTTCAATATAACAATTCCAATTTTCCGTAAGACGATTTCAATCAATTCAGTGAGCTGGTAATATTAATGATTGTAAAACGAGACTTTTGCTCTACGTTTTTCATTTAAAATAAAAAATTTGTTGACTGACTTATAGGTTTAGATTACGCACAAACCAGTCTTAAGGTGTTGGCACACTAAAAGTGTTTAGTACAAGATATAATTTAAAAAATATCGAAGAAGAGTAATAACTTTTTACTGTAAATCGCTTGGATATTTTATATCTATAATATATCATGGTTTTATCTTTTTTTTCTTGTCGGGAAATCCTCATGGATACCCGCGAGGGATACCACGAGGGAAAGGCGTTACGGGTTACGTCGTACTCTTACCGGCTAAAACCCGACGGCGCTCCTCCCTACGTTCTTTGGCGAAAGTACGGGATCGGAATACTCTCGTTGACGATATGCCAACAAGGTTCCTTTCTTTGTATTCCTGGTGGTATGCCACCTGTCCTCCCTCGGAATCCCTCTAAAGGGGCAATATGTTTCGCACCCATTGCCCAGAGGCTACCCCTAAGGGGGAAAACGACGGTCGTGCACTAACCGTCTGCTCCCAACCCACCGTCGCCGTTTCGCTGGACCATCTCCGTTCATCTTTCTGACATGCCCCGCCGCCTCCTTCTGCGACATCACTTCCTCACAAAAAGAGACCACGGCATTCCAGTTGGCTTCTCTACCCTCCATGGTTCTAACCACGGCAGGCAGAGAGAGGTCGTCCCCGACAACTGTTACCAGTTCGGCTTGGCGGTCGGGCCACTGCGGACACACAGCGAGTGTGTATGCCGGTGTACTCCACAGCGCCGCACTCGTGACCTTCCTCTATCATCTCTCTCCTCGCAGGTACCTCCTGAAATAACCATGTCTCGAAAGGACCTGTGTAAGGTGAGAGGTCAGCACCAAATAACTTCTATTGGTCCAATGTTCAAGTATTGGACGCATTGCCTCAATCGTATAGAACCTGCACCGGGTTGCCTCAATAAATTCCTCCACTTCGTAAGTAAAGCGGCTTGTGCCATGCACGTCATTCTACCCTCAGTGGCTGGTGTGACGACTTCGCCATGCACCTGACCCTGAGCAGTAATTCGGTCTCGAGGGCCCATGGGGGTGTAACCGAGAGTACGCAGGCCGCCTCGCACGAGAGGGTGCGATAACCCAGCACGACTCTGACTGCCATGACCCTTTGTACTCTGCGCAGAAGTGTCAGAGACCGGGCAGTCAGAGTGTCCGCCCAGATCGGAGCCCCATAGGACGCCATGGATCTTACCACTCCTGCGTAATGCTTTTATCTTATTTCAACCTTTTACTACCCTTATTTTTATAAGTAAAGGTCGATTACATCGTTTCCCAAGAATTAGTCCATCTCTGTACCAAATTGCATCAAATAAGAATGATTTAGACCTGAAAGTGTAAAATATAGTGTTAATTTTGCATTTAAAATATTATATTTACATAGTTTTGTGTGTATTATGTATTGTCAGTAATGTTATAAGAAGAAGAAAACACGTTAACTATAACTCTTCGTTAAACGACAAGACTTCACCCGAACGAGTGTCACATAGACGACCGTTACGGATCAGTAACATTCAATATCCACAAAACAGATGTGTAAAATAAGATTTCACTTTAAAAGTAAATAATAAAGTGGGGAGTACAAAAGATAACCACATTTTTTATAACTGACAGGATAGCGCTTGATTGTAATCTCACGTAATACTGAGTACTAATACAGTCTAACATAGTAAGTAGCTTTTAGTTAAACTGGTAAAAGGTTGCCTTTTATAGTTTCTACATAGTATCGTATTTTTTCGGGCTGGTGGTATTAGAGGCCAAAGTTTCTCACGAGTCCAGACCCTGATCAGTAAATGCAATGTCCCAAACTTACACTGCAGGGAAACGTACCCAGGCCCTCTGCTAACGAAGCAAATAAAACTAAAAAACCATCAAAAGTAAAGGTAATTAAAGGTTCACAAATATTTTAAGTCCTAACTGATTCTTTTGTGTGTTCAAACCTTTTGAAGAGCACTGGGCCATTCAATGATAACTCATTCCGAGCGGAACTCGTTCGAAACACTGCCTTCATTATTTTTTACGAAAAAAACTTTTTGTAAATTATTTTTTACCATTTTCTTTATTTTATGAGGATAGGCGATGAAGAATACGATATCATCTGCGTAGAACTTTTACTTATGTCTCTGAGGTACTTTGGATTTTTAAAGTGAAATTTTTCTAATATTGCCTCAATTTTTTTCGTCTATCTATTGTATGTTACATTACAGGCGGCCGCGCACTTTTTTTTTTTTTTTGACGCTGGGAAATGCATTTACGCACCCCGACTGTGGGGTCGCGAGTGTGGGACTCGGCGAGGGGGAAAAACTCGCAATACCCACTAAAACCCAGCGGGACCGTCGTCAACCATGAGTGGGGAGCCAGAGGCTCGTTGAGGCATTCCTCTCTGAATAAATATGGTGGAACTATTGCCCCCAGAGAGATTTGAACTCTCGACCCCTGGTTTACAAGACCAGTGCTCTAACCCCTGAGCTATGGAGGCACTAGGCGGCTGCGCACTGGGGAAAAAGTGAAAAAGCGTTCGGTATAGCAACTAAGGCCAATATGGCGGTGATCATGGCTGTGATGAGTAGCACCAGCGTGATGATATAAATGTTAAGTACTTTTAACAATTTATTTACTTTAAATTTTCTACTTCATTGCCCTAAAATTATTGTGTAATCGTAAATTTGTATGAACTGTCATATTAAATACAAACTGTATTTATAAGATACACAGAATCGATTCAAAATTATGTTTAAGGTAGAATAAAAGAAAAATATTATATAAACATGTTTTAGACAACATTTATTAAGTAAAAGCCTACTTAAAAACTAAATTATATAATATATCTAAACTAATATTACAAAGAGAAAACATTTGTGCTTTTGTATGTATGTTTGTAACGTTTACACACAAAAACTACTAAACCGATTTAAAAAATTTTTCACCATTACAAAGCTACATTTTTACTGAGCGGCATAGGCTTTAATCCTTGCTCAAAAACAAAAATAGGTGTAAGCAACGCAAATGGATATTCTATCTATGAAATTGTACATACGTAATCTGTATCCGCCGAAAAATAATGTATTTATCTGTTTACTTTCGACCAATAAACGTTCAACATAACAGGGTTTGCGTCATCTTATGGGCGGGACGCAAGAGGAATCCTTCGGCTAGCTCTCTGTTGCAAGGGCTCTCGAAGCGACAACAATGTTCCCAAGATTTGTCGAGAACCGTCAATCTAACCGATCCCTGCGCAGAGACAACGCATTCCCCGCTTTTTCGAGCATAATCATCTGCGTGGTTTTATTCTGCCGAAACCCTATAATAGGGATCCCTGATAAAAATGCATTAATGTAACCCCAAATATCTGTTATCGTCGTAGGTGTTCTTCAATATTATAGAACGTATTAAAATATACAAAAAAATTTGCAATAACATACGTCCAACTACTGTAGTTATGCCATTATAGCTTTTTTTTTTGTCGCTGCGAAATGCTTTTACACACTGAGTGTAGGACTCACTGGCATTGCCAGAATACCCACTAAAACCCAGCAGGGCCCGTCGTCATCCATGCATGGGGAGCCAGAGGTTCGTTCGGGTATCCATCGCTGGCTCACCGGATGAGGCCGGCTTACAGATTCTCTATAAGGGGAGAGGTTGTAGGAACCTCCGTCTTCTGGTTCCTACTCCCCTCCTTCGGAACTGGAGTGCCTCGGCGGCATTTACTCTCTCCCTTTGCCGTGATTTCTTTAGCGAGATGATGCTCTCGCAAGAGGAGGCAACCGCTCTCCAGTTCTGACGAGTATTGCATCCACAATACCTGCCAGTGAGAGGTCGATGGCGATCAGCGACTTCATAATGTCGCTGCAGTCCCCAGGCTACACATTCTGCTACCGTATGGTGCGCTGTGTCCACAGGAGCACCGCACTCGTGGCAATGACCGATTCTTCACATCCTACAATTTGGATTAGGTATTTGCCGAAGCATCCTTGACTGGTAAGCACCTGTACCAATCTGTATTTCTGTTTTTGCATTTAACAAGTTAATAAGAATGCCGAAAATATTGAAACCGTATTATTCTAACCTCTGTATTAATCCTTATCTTATTAATGACCGTTTCGATATTTGTAAAATACTTTTTAAATTATCAAAAGCGGAAATTCCATTCAAGAGATATAGAATTTTAAAACGTCAATCGAAAGATAATTGTAGCGACCCTTATAACTGGGCCTGCGACTGGTGAGTTAGCTCCTATTCCAAGGATACCAATAATACCCACCGATATGCTTATACGGTTTTTACTATACTTTTTATCAAGCTAAAACTTACTGGAGAGATTTAGAAAATTCTTTTAATACCTGTAGAGTATTTTTAAAATGAGTAATGTTGGATATTTTACGTAAATGATGAACGAGATCGGTTATTATAATACCCTATTCTTTTAGAAACAGGTAATTTTAAAATTTTATTTACTGACGCTTGGTTTTAGAGATGTTGTTGTGCAAATTATGTTATATAAACTTCATATTAAAAAATAAGCATACTATGGCGGGGTTTATTTATATAATTATAAATACAAATATATATATGTCGGAGTGCAATAGTCTGTGGAACGCTGGCGCCATCTGTCTATTGGCGTGAGCCGGAGTCGATAATTGGCAGTCCGGTGCATCTCTCGGTAGTTCTTGGGTGACGGTACGCCAGAGCGATCGACTATTGAAACTATCGCGTTCCTAGCTATTATTATTAATGAGTTTGTTTAAAGATGATGTCGGCGGAAAACCCTACGCCCCTATGCTTTATGCTTCCCTGCTCACTTAATCTCCGACATATATGTGGTAATTTCCTCAGTCTTTATTGGTCAAAAATAAAGAATCATTCCTTGTTTCTTCATCTTTAGATTTTCTTTATGTCTAAGTAACTAAACGTATTGCTGACCTAAAAGTTTTATATCGCCCATTTTTAAGCATCATACCATAACACTATCAGGGGAACAATAGAAGCGAACGCTATGAGAAACCACTCTACTCCACATAAAGGTCCAACAAATCCACGAAGTGTCATAAACAACCTTTTTTGTTAAAGGTAGCAGAAAATCTGAAAATTGCGACACATATCTATTATCACGGAAAAAGGGTCCGTTTATAAAAGTTACTATTACAAAAAGGGTATTAAGGAAAAAGCGTGATATTTATAGTACAGTAAATACAAGGTGTTTCATAGAGTGAAACTGAACGATTCCGAAGTACATATATACATAGCATCACGCCTCATTCCCATAGGGGTAAGCAGAGACCACGTCCTTCCACTTGCCACGATCCTTGCATATCGCCTTCCTTGAGAATGAGAATGAAAGATTCTCATTAAACTTTTCGTACAAGTTGGCCTACCCCTTATTTAAAATGTGGATTTGGTCCTGGCACGTTCGCCTTGGTCTTTCCCTTCCAAGTTTCCCATTCACTCTTGACTCATGAATCCTTTTTGTTAGTCTCCTTTCATTTAATCTCTGTACGTGTCCAAACCATCTAAGCATACCTTTCTCAACTTTAGTCACTACATCTTTTTTTATACCACATCGTTCTCTTATCAAACTATTTCTTACTTTGTCACTCAGTTTCAATCCACTCATACTTCTCATCGCTCTCATCTCATCTCATTCCGAAGTGGTATGATACATTTGTGTAAAGAAATTTACTTATACCAAGAGCGTACATCTCTCTAAAAATATTTATTTAAATTGTATGGTTTTAAAGATCAAAATAATGTGCATTAAATTCTTGAGGTAACAAACATATTTAAGTATATAAATATTAACACTGTACCTATCTATACACCTTTCCAATTGCAGTGTTCTTTACCATTTTTTTTATGAATATATTAATACACAAAAGCAGAAATTTCATACACCTTTTTACGAAAATTGCGCGGACAGAGAAGTATTAAAGTTTTAACTTATTACAATTAAAATTGAGGGGTGCTGAGTGTTAATATTATTTTTTATTACGTACGTAGTTTAATTACATATAAAATACATTAAATCAATAAAAACATATTACACCCATGCGTATAAAGTATATACGTATATTTGACAATCGATGGCAATTATGTCAAACGTCATAAGGTTACATTAAAAAAGTTTATATTGTCAAAAGGACTAAGGAGGTTACATTAGAAAAGTTACTATATTAGTTCAGTTTACTTAAAATTTCTAAAAGTCTACGTAACTTTGTTAATTTATTTATTTCATACGAATACGAAATACTTCTCCTGATTAAGCGCGACACAAAAATAATTTAGCAAACGACGAGGTAGTTTTTACACAAAACATCGCTTACCAAGAAATTTTGTTTTATATTAAAATTAATTATAATTCGTTTGAAATTATTGATTATAGAAGTATAGTCTTTGACAATCGAACTTTGTTTATGTTCAAATTAATAATTTAAATTAATTATAGTCGAACTTCGACCACCAGAGAACCACTAGCTTATATAAATTGCACATTTAATGTTTTTTTTTTAATTTATTAAAATTTCAAGTTGCCCTTCAACACGGGTCGCAGACTTTGTACATCTAAATATCGCATAATTACATCATCATGTTTTAGTTTTAACAATTTCTATAATATCAGGATGTAACGGTCATATAACGAGTTTACTAATCTAGATATAGACATTTTCAACGCTATATAAGCTTATTATAGAAAACTGATATTATATCACAGTTTTCTATAATCAGTCTTTAAAACTTTGTAGTCAATGTATATAATTAAGATTAAGATATGTATCATTAAAATCATTCAAATATGCTAGCACTACTAACTAATACTTATAACAGAAATTTATAAACTAACGTTTATATACTAATACTTAAAATAAGACTATATTTTAATTGTTGAATAATGTTATGCTGTGTGACTATATAGTCTCAATAAGGTCTATACCTTTATATATTATTACTTAAGTATAACAAATATTGTAACCTATTTTAATTGCCTTAAAAATAATTTAAAATAGTCTGTCTCGTATTATTCTTAATATATAATCATTATATATCGTCTTATGTTAAATTACTTGGTTCTATTTTGACGTTTTACATCTAAAACTATTTTAACACAATGTACTAAAAATATTTCCCTTTCCCTATTACTTTCTAGTATATGTGTTACGTTATTCTTATTTATTTTAATATCTAATTCTATTTGTAACATTGTCCTTTGCACATTTTATGTTAGAAGGAGGAGTACTCCTATTATACCTTGTATTGTTATATCTCTAAGGGATTAAGCATCGTTTTCGATGAAAGCTCCCAGGCGCATTGACAATTCCCGATACTTCTAACAATTATCGCTATATTCCTATCAATTTACATAACACCATGGCAGTAAATCTGATAATTGTAACTCAAATATATTAAGAGAAAAATTACTGTCACAAAAAAAGGTGTAGTAAAGTATATTCCAGAGCCTTCTGATATTCTCGCATCGTAGCAACTGTTGACATGAAAAAAAAATTTCAAATACAGGGGGGAAATGAAGGTTGAAATTTTAAAGTATTTTCTGCAATTCCACATATCTATTTATTTAATGAAAATTTTAGTTTTGTGATATTATCGCCGTTTTCTTGTCTCATCTCATTGTGACCACGTCCCCAACAAATAGGTTGAATTATCGACAAAAATATTGATTATAGAAAGTACTAAGTTTTTTATTTATTAAACTTAACTAACGACTCGCGTTTTTAAGGTGATATAACATTATATCTCAATATTTTGTTGTAGGATTACAACAGCTCGAATTTACTAATGCATGAGTTTAATTTTTGCCAAAATTATTAAGTTATTATATAACTTTACATTACCGCATTTATATATAATGTATAAAAGAAATATCCAACGGCTTGTCTTTTTATGATATTTAGAACCATAATCGTTATATTTTAAGCCATTTGCATAAAATCTGATTAAATTATATACCTAAACCTTTCTCCAAAATCACATGGAAATTTTATTACGTATTATTTATAGATCCTGTTATGACGTAATTGAACTTGTTATATTTTTAACCACCTTACAAGTACGTACATGGTATAATGTATCAACCGTTATAATTATATCTTACATCAAAGAATATATGGGCTAATAAATGTGGATAATAATCACGTTTATTAATTACGACAATGTTCACAAAACGTATGACGTATATCAAAATCTACCGCTCTTAATGTTTGTCTGTAATAAATATTTCAGTATTATCAGCTCACAAAATAATTATATGAATAACGAATATAATATTGTATAATATTTTAATTGCTACAAGCTTTTTATTATGCAATGAATAAAGTAATTAGCTTATTGCTCTTGACAATTTCACTACAATGAGAATGGAACGCACAAATTTTAATTAATAAGCTAGTTATTTAAAATTTATTCAAATTACACAAAAATAAATTCATAATTGGGAGATATTGTTAACATATCCAATGCTATCATACCCTATATTATTGCATTAAGATATGTGAAAGTGTTGTCAATATTATTGATATTAAGTGATTTGGAACTGTATGTTTGTAATATTAAAATGCAAATTAATTACTAGAATACTTTATTTTGTTTGTTTGACTTCCAATTTTGGTCGATTTATCTGACCGTCTAAAAATTAGTGTAATATGTTAAACTGACATGGCTTGATATTTATAAAGTAAACAAAAAACTAACGAAATAACACATTGGGAGCATTTTTCACGACAATTTTAACCATGAATCACTTCATTTCGTAAGAACGTTAGAAATTATAATTTTTTTATTTAAAATGAGGGTACGCTAACGCAAAAAGCGTTAATGGAACAATTCGTTTTACGAGAGCTGTCGATGCTCAACCTACACTGGGCTATTTTTCCCGCCTGCTTACCTTTATTGAACCTTTGACTTGGATTTATCCGGGGCGCCAGAGCTGAATGCGTTGGCGAACAAAAGCAACAAGCGTACTGATGAAAGTATAGTGTTTGAAATTTGCACACACCGAAGGCCGTTAGTTTTAGGGCTATATACTCTAGCCAGCGTGTTAAAGAGTATCTACAAGCTACAAAAAAAAAGCAACAAGCGTGCTGATGAAAGTCACGTGTTTGAAATCTCCACAAATCGAAGGCCACAATTTTTGGGACTGTATACTCTAACCAGCGTGTTAAAGAGTATCTACCAGCTACAAAAAAAGCAACAAGCCTACTGATGAAAGTATCGTGTTTGAAGTTTGCACACACCTACGGACGCAATTTTTTGAGCTGTATACTTTAACCAGCGTGTTAAAGAGTATATTTTTGACAAATAAACTGGCTGAAAATGAGATGCAACATTTATTTAAGCTCGTGTTTCCAAGACATCTGAAGCTATCTCTTCTGACTTTTCTCTGTGGGTATTCCTGAAAAGCAAGGTTTATTCCAATAAACCTGAAACCATCGAAATATTAAGACATACTTATTTATTTTTTATTTATTTATCTTTATTAAAAGGCACTTGTCCCAGTTTACAGTTTAGTAACAAAACAAATACATAGAACATACAGAAAAAATCAAAACTTAAATTAAAATTAATAATAATAATAAATAAATTTTAAATTAGAATACAATCAAAATTAAATCTAATAATAATAAAAATACTAAATAAATCTAAGGGTATAATTCTTCCTCGTCATTTTCGTATTTGTACAAATTTATAGTATGTTGTACTTTTTTATTTTTTATTTTTGTCACGATGAACTGCAAGCCAATACTTAAGAATGGAATTCTTCGGGCACTCCGAACACATCTTGAGGATAGTATTCTGAGAGTCACGAATGCGAGTCCAAAATGATGCGATTCGAGATCTTATAATCGCGAAGTAGTCCGGTACTCTGGCGTCGGCAAACATACCCGAAGCACTGCAGTATCTCGGTAGTTTCATCAAAATGCGGTATGCATTATTATACATCACTCTGATGCCACTACGTGAGTTGTTAGTGCAATTGGCCCAAAGTTGACACGTGTAGAAGCACTGACAGTATGCTCTAAACAGTGTCAACTTTGCTTCAGCACTGCAACGGGCGAATCGACGTGCGAGCATGTTGCACCGAACAGCCAGAGCCCTCTTTTCTCGTTTAACATCTTCGTCATCCCGCAGATCCTCCGTCAAAATGTGTCCTAAGTACTTGAAGCTTTCCACTCTTTCAATACACATTCCATTTAAGAAAATAGGTGGTATTTTCTCCGGACCCTTACCCGCTCGAAATATCATGAATTTTGTTTTTTCCACATTATATTTGAGACCGTGATCCCGTGCGAACTCTTCACAGATATTAAGCAGATGCCTAAGGCCTCTGATTGAGGGACTTAGAAGCACCATGTCGTCAGCATAGCTGATATTATTTACGCAAGTACTACCAATATGACAGCCTACCTTGGCACTTCTAAGTCGTTCAATCAGATCATTCACATAAATGTTGAAAAGGTCCGGAGAAGTAAGTCCGCCTTGACGAACGCCACATTCTAATCTAAAGTCATTAGAGGCGACGTCGCCCCATTTAACAAAATTAGTTTGGTGTTTGTACCAGTATTTTAACAAATCTACAGTTTTATTTGGTACATTAGACTTAATGAGCTTCTGCCAAAGTAAATCGTAATTCACCAAATCAAAAGCTCTACTCAGATCTAAGAAACAAGCATTTACTGAGGTATGTCTACTTGTATAATAGTTGATTGTAGATTTGACACTAAAAATTGCAGAATCTGTTGAGAGTCCGGGCCGAAAACCGAACTGCGCATCATCAATCTTTATATTATGGATAATAATTATTATACGACATCGCTCTAATTACAACAAAAACTTTTTTTAAGCATGGGTTACCACAAGATCAGGCATCCGATGTAAAAGAACGTACACATACGTTCTACCACCTTAATCGAAACGGCAGACTGTTATAAAACCCGGCCAATCATACTGACACTTTTTGTGACAGCTAAAAATTAAATAATTGAAAAAAAATTATTAAGAAATCTTCTTTAGTTGACGTTAATTATATTTGCCAATGGTAACTTAGTTTCCAATAACTCCATACTAGTATCAAATTGAATTCTGTATCAATTTCCGTAGCAACGCGATCTCAGGGCAATTTTCAGATTTCCTGTTAACCGTCACGAGCGATGAGGCAGGGTGTTTCAAACGGGACACGTTTCGAATAAGAGAGTATTTCATTTTCTTTTACACCTTTGATAGTACGCAAAAAAGAGTCTATGTTTTATTATTTTATATTAATACCAACTGACGTATATATGTCAAGAGAGCGGGAGTCTGTGGAACGCTGGCGCCATCTGTCTATCGGCGTGGGACAGAGTCATGTGTCATGAGCCGGCGGCGGATTACTTAGTTCTCGGGTGACGGTTCGCCAGAGCGGTCGACTGTTGAAACTGTCGCGTGCCTAGCTATTATTATTAATGAGTTTGTGTGAATTGTTATCGGCAAAATTAAGTGATTGGACATTATAATCTGAGCTAATTAATAAAGTGTTTGGTTGCATCAACATTACCCACCAAAGCCCACAGTATGGAAATTGAATTATTGATGCTATTATGACGATGTCGGCGGGGAACCCTAAGCCCCTATGCTTTATGCTTTCCTTTCGAATTTAACCGCGAATCGAAACCAATTTACCGATTTTGATGACATTATTTGATATTTTGCTGGATTTATAATAAAACAAAAAAAGGCCGCTCATAAAAAGTACACATGTTAGAAGTGAAACTTCTTTGGCAAACAAGTTTTTAAGTCTTGTTTATATTTATTCAAAACCAAAACTTAACATTTCCGAGACTTAGAGGGAGGGACAAAGGAAGAATTGTTATAAATTTAACGAATATAATTGTCATTCAAATGTTAATTTTTTATTATTGTTATAAAGTGTCTAAAATTAGTACAAATAATTAATTGCAATCTCAAATAACGAATTATAAATAAAAATGCCACTTGTTTTCTGTCAATATTAGAAATTATTATTTAAATTTTGTTTATGAATTTAACATAAAAAAAATATTGCTTTAATATTATTATTTTATATTTTATGAAGGATACTATATTAAATTATTAAACGAGTGGCCAATTAAAATGCGACACGTTATTTGTAAATAATAAAACCAAAATTTAACTTAACCTTCAAACGAATTGTAAAAAAACGCTGCACGTCTTCGTGACTCTATAAAAATTTTACCCTCATGCGTCTAACTGCCTCATTGGTCTAGTGGTTAGCATGTTTGACTACAGACATGAGGTCCTGGGTTCGAGTCCTGGGTCGGGCCAATTCAAGAAGTTGGGAAGTTGGCGGTGTGATCCACCCCCGTGCCCCGGAGAGCACGTTAAACCGTCAGTCCTGCGCCTGATCTCTCGCCGATCGTGTCGGATTTCCGTCACATCGGACTTTGAGAGTGAAGGAATAGAGAGTGCACTTGTGTACTATGCCTGCCAATCCGCAGTGGAGCAGCGTGGTGAGTCTATGCTCTAAGAACCCTCCCTTCTCGGAGCGAGGAGGCCTGTGCCCAGCAGTGGGACGTTAATGGGCTATTACTTACGTAAGTAAGTTACTTAGTTACTTAATTACATGCGTCTAAGGAACTTTCAGTTCAAAAAATATTTATACAACTTATTTTAAACCAAGAGATCGTGACGTATGACTTTTGCTGTTAACTAAGTTACAAAAGCATTAAATAGATGGTATGATATCATTAAGCTATGTATTTGTAACGATAAACAGTAAAAGTTTAAGTAATTTCTGTTGAAATATAGTTTTTAGCTTGAGTGGATAAATACAGAAGTATTTTATTAACAACTAGCTGACTTTGTCTACATCACATATCTAAAAGGGAACAAATTTAGTAACTTCTAATAAAAGTTATACTGAGCCAATCTCAAAAGATAGGCATATGGTGCAGGAAACTTTATTTTAGAACTTTTAAAGGGGAATAATTCTGTCATATAAGATTTTTGCCAAACTATAACCGTTTACGCTATGTCCAAAGCGGAAGCTCTCAAAAGGAAAATTTTGAAAAATTCTTCAACACGTCTTTAATTAGTCTTATCGTGATGATATATAGAGTCAATCATGTGAAGTTTGTTTCAAAACACTCACTCTCGATTGACTAGATTTTGCCAAAATGACTCAATGAAGAAGGTCAGTAAGGATTTCCCCATATTCCCACTGCCAGTGGCAATTAAATCTAAACTAATATTATAAAGAGAGAACATTTGTGTTTTTGTATATATGTATGTTTATAACGTTTTCACACAAAAACTACTGCACCGATTTCAAAAACTTTTTCACCATTAGAAGGCTGCATTTTCAGTGAGTGACATAGGCTATATTACTTTCTGAAAAAAATAGGGACCTAATAAGAATGGATTAATGTAACCCAAGGCGTGAAATATTGGTCGTTTAAAATCTGGATAATATGTAAAATACTTTTTAAATGATTAAAATCCGACATTCCATTAAAAAGATATATCGAATTTAAATATGTCAACCTAAAGAAATTATAGCGACTCTTGTAACTGGACCTACGACTGTTGATTTAGCTCATATTCCAAGGATACCAATCAGACCCAACGATATACCTATACTGTTATTATTTTTATCAAGCTAAAAATTACTGGAGCTATTTAAAATATATTTATAAGATGGTGTCTCAAGGCCAGACTGGCTGTGCATGCAGGTGAGTTGGTGCCAACACTTATGTAGGGTAGCGAAAGTTGGGTATGGCAGAAGAATCGCATAAGTAAAATAAATGCGGTAGAGATGAGAGCGTTGAGAAGTATGAGTGGATTAAAACTGAGTGACAGAGTAAGAAATAGTGTGATAAGAGAACGTTGTGGTATAAAAGAAGATTAAAATTGAGAAAGGTATGCTTAGATGGTTTGGGCATATAGAGAGAATGAATGAAAGGATACTGATAAAAAGGATGAGTCAACGAGTAAATGGAAAAGTTGGAAGGGGAAGACCAAGGCGAACGTTCCTGGATCAAATCCAGGAAATTTTAAATAAAAGGCTAAACCGACGAGCTTGTGTGGAAGGTTTAATGAGAATGAAAGAAGCGAAGAAGATATGCAAAGATCGTGGCAAGTGGACGTTGTCTCTGCCTACCCTATGGGAATGAAGCGTGATGCTATGTATGCATGTTTTTAAAATATTCAGTCACTAGCTCTTTGAAATCTATAAATATATAGGGACGTCATGAACTTATTAGCAGGAATTTAATTATAGGCATTTCTACTTCTATATTTGAATAAATACAAACTCCGTGGATCTTCTATGAATTGTTAAAAGAAATAATCTTTATAGAAATTTCTATGGTCATAACAATAAAGCCCGCATCAGTTTTGAACTGTCAGAACTATGGCGATAAATCGACAGCAAAACTTTAAGATGTGTGCGGCACTTGGGAATTAGTATGGAAGTTTCTACGTTTTATCTTATTCCGATGTGACCCCATTGATTCCTTTTTTAATTCCTTCTATTAGTTCACACTCTCCCTGTATAAATCTTATTAAAATCTATACTAGTATTATAAAGTGTTTTTTTATTTTTATTGCTGACAGATTAGTGCTTGACTGTGATCTCACCTGATGGTAAGTGATGATACAGTCTAACATGGAAGCGCGCTAATCTATTAAGAGGCGATATACCCCTTATGGTTTCTACACAGCATCGTACCGGAACACAAATCTCTTTGTTTGGCGGTACGTTTTTGCTGGTAGGGTGGTAACTAGCCACGGCCGAAGCCTCCCTACCGGGGATCGAACCCAGGACCTCCGCTAGCAAAGCAAATGCACCACTGCGCCAGCGAGGCCCTCAACGTAAAGTAGGAGAGTTTGTTTGCTTGAACGCTTAAAGTTCAGGAAATAATGTTTCATTTTGAAGAATTCTTTCAATGTTAGATTTATCGAGGCGGGCTATAAAAAAGAAACCAAATTTTACGTGTATATATAATGTGAGAGAAAAATGAATAAGTTGCAAAGGTGCCAATGAATTTCTTACAAATAATAATTATACAGCGCCAATTGAAAAGCTCACGTAAAGGATGTTTGTTCGTGTTTAAATTAATAAGGCAGGTAATAATAGTAAAATCAAGCGCATGTAATAAATATTCAATAGAGAAGTCGCAGTGAACAATAGAGCTCTATTATCTACAGCCACACAATGCTAACGATCGTTGCGAGATCTACAACGTAGCTTTTATCAAAGCCTGGTTTATACTAGTATTTATAGTCGATGAGTAGCTATATATTTGAATCTAGCGGACCTTATCTGTAATTTATTTATATTTACTACATGTTTCATGTAAGGCAAAATGAAACAGTAAGACAAAAGTGTCCGGCAGTTACGTAGCAGCGAAGTTATTGGCGGAGTGAAGAATGCAAGGGTGAAAAAGTTAAAGTATGTGACTTTTAATCTATATATATATATGACGGCGCGCTTATTATTTATTGGTTTTAATTATAAAGAACGTCGTTGTTCTATTGATTCTTTGATATTGTTTACATTTTTATTCGTGTATGCTGTTGATAATATTAAGTGTTTGTGAAATAAGAGCGGGCAACGCCCGAATAGGGTAGTAACGAGAGACGCCGATCGGGGATCGGAGTTCGGTTAGATTCGGCCGATGGACGCGACTAGTAAAAGGCCGGTCGAAGGAAATGCACACGTGTGCTAACCTATTGGCTCTTAATTTGGTTTATTTTATTAATTGTGTGTATAATTGTGAGTCGATACAATAATAAGACGATGGACAATATAACTATGCTCTTATTCTGAAGTTCCTGTAATTATAACGCCCACTATGAATACTGATAGCCAAGACCGCTATGAGGCTTCCACTGACGCACTCTCTCTCTCTCTCTCCGTTATCAGAAGTGGGATTACTAGCGACATATCAGGAACAGAATACAGGTCAGAACGTTCATATTTCACTTGATTAGGAGTGTGAACGTTGGAGACATCTTTTTGAGACGCAGCAACGAGATATGTTCGAGTTGATACACGCTAGAGGATAAAAAACATGTGAAATCAGCGTGCAAATTACATAACCTGAGTTTAATCCTAATACCTTAGAACACGACGCTCGCGCTTGGTGGATATGTTAAAAAAAGAAGTAAATATTTTTGGTAGTGATTAGTTATAGGTACGATGTGCAAGGCATTCAAGTGATCGGCGTCATCATGAAGTCCAAGAGAAGGTACTACCTCCTGGCAACGACTGAAGGAAGCTGGTGCGCAGAAGAAGTCGATCACTCTAATCAGTTACGGGTCAGCTCTAAGATGAATCCGGTGAGAAGTTTCCATTTTGTTACGACTCGTGTCGAATACTCTTTAATATAATTGGTTCTGTACGATAGATATCCGAGCAAGCCATAATTAATGCAATAGTCTTATTGGGAATAGGTAACACGCACCTTAATAGAATACCGCATAATTTTGTTAGTAAATAACAAATAACGCACAGTTTTCATTCACATATTTCGCTATTTGCACAGGGTCTTTTTGGCCACAGGTCAAGTGAGTGGATAATCGTAGACCTGACTCCTAGCTAGATTCTTATGTTTAGGGTATCACGTCTGCATCACATGAGGACGTTTATGCACCTTACTATCATGTCTTTGCCCCTTTTTACTTAAGATCATCAAGGCACAGAAACGATTAGCATCGGTACGTAGTGGACATCCCACGATTCCATACCAAGTGTTTTACCCAATCGTTTCTGAATCGCACCGCAAAGGAGCAGATTGCTTTACGAGCTTCTGTGTTTCCTGACTCCTACAATCCGAGTACTTTCAAATCCAGAGTGAATAGGCATCTCCTAGGCAAGCGCAGTCCACCCTAGGCTGTATAAACACTTAACATCAGGTTTGATTGCAGCCAAGAGTAGGCCTGTTATGAATTTAAAAATAAAATTGTAGAACATTATCAAAAATCGAAGATGTAATTAAAAAGAAACTTGAAACCATGCATATTACTTTCAATCTCATACCACCTTGCTACAATAAACTAAGTCCTACATCGATACAATTATAATAGACTATTGTGACTACATATTTATTTGTGAGAAATCTCTACGTGAACAAGAACAAAAAGATACATTCAACGTTTCGCTATAGTTTAAATTCAGAGTTATTCAATCCAGCTACTATTTTATATCGTGCCCAGTTCGTGCATTTCAAACGATATAAAGATTGAAAGCGAACTTGTTTTATTCGCAATTAAAAAAAAAAAACAAATCTTGTTCAAAAAAAAAAACGTAGGAGTTCATTTTTATTCTTAGCATAGGTACAAAGGTAAATACAATAAAAATCATTTATTGAAGTATGGTAAATAGATCTTGTGAATCGTTAGCAGTATTTCCGTTGGTGACAAGTCTACCGCTGGTTCGGAAGGTTGATTTTAATAAAAAGAGGCTGGTAGAAAAGTCAGCAATTGCGTAAAATTAATTTATAAAATTTCAAAAGCATAGAGTGCAAAGTATCTGTTCGTGAGGAACAGCAATTAGTTATTTTACAAAAAAAAATATACTCTTTGTAGTTTTCCTGTAGAGAGTATACCCACTGGTAAGGTTATCACAGGTCACCTGGTAATTAAAACAATTAATCCTAATTTTGCGGTTCAAAATAGACCCTGTAGATGAAGTCCAAGCCAGCTTACATCCAAACCCTATAACTTCAATCGCATTGCATACCGTTCACATTGGACCCATAAGTAAACCGAGTGGTAAGAAAACCGTGAAAGTGTTTATTTTGGCATCGATACACGGATTGACTAAATATGGGATATAACACCATACACGCGACATACCAGTAATTCAATTAAAACAAGATATCTTCATTCAGATGGACTTTTGCAACACTCTTGCATTCTATTGATTCTTTAATATGGTTTTCCTTTTGTTTTTGATGTGCGACTGATGCTGATATAATTTGGAACCGAAAATTGCGAGGATTCCTTCGCGCCCTGTTTTGGGAAGAGCCCGCAATAGACTCAATCGGGTTTCTGGTTTTATCGACACCAGTAGGATGTGATTTATTTCTTTCCATTAAAATTTGAGCTATTTAATAGTGCCAGTATGGCATTTAAATACAATGTGTCGTTTAGTCACACGCGTTGGTTTTTTGTACAAGCGTTATAGCTGATCAGGATCGATGCTTCACTGGAAAAGAGTTAAGGCATTTTTGCAATGCACGCAATATTAAACTACACCTAATAAGTATTGGTACAAGCCGCGCAAACGGGCAAGTAGAACAGATCATAATAATAATGATAAGGGACTTTATTTACCAAACATGCAAAACAGATACATTGATACCATAAAGTAAGATATAGCTAAAAAAAATATGATATTAGAATACATCAAAAATTAATTGCATGATTAGCAAAAAGGTCATGGACTCAGCTATAAGCTGCTTCTCAGTCCGCGCCTGGTGCCACTGCTGCCTACACAGGAAAAAAAAGATATTTCAAAAAGCGAGTTACGTTATTGACGTTAGTACAGGAACTGTAATTAAGTGTTCTGAGATTACTTTGAATTATTTACAGTTTAAAAATTTTATGGCCACAGAGATGATCAATACGTATCATATTTAACTCACCCCCAGTTACTTTCTAATTTCTGATTATTTAGAAGCCATATTTTACATTTGTCTTTAAATGATGTTGTTGATTTATACCCTCTAAGCGGAGGTGGTATATCCTTCCAGCATTTAGGTGCTGCAAAACGGAAACTGACATTAAATTTAACTAAACATGGTCGAGGCACGATCAAGTTGAATATTCTTCATATTTAAAATATGATATGTGTTTAAAAAAAATGGGTTATATGCGATCCACGATCCATTTTGTAGCAAAACCTAATACAAGAATTGCAACCCTCTGTAATTTCTGCTTATACTGTTTATTTAGACATGGGCCATATACTACATCGCAATAAGTAAGATGAGACAATACTAAAGCGTCCACAAGCCTAATTCTAACTGTAACACTTAGAAAAGGTCTAAACTTATAGAGCATCTTAAGTGAGGAGTAGTATATTTTAAGTTTTTGCTTTATGTGCTCTTTAAAATATAAAGTCCATGTTAAAGAATATGTTATGTGCAGTTGAGGTAGATAATACTAAGACGTGGCAAAGTGCATTCATTGCCTGACATTCAGCTAGCCATTAACTGTACTAAGACTAGAGTTACAAAGGCGAGTCCTTTAGAATCGCTTACAGGAAAGGTTGCTAGACCCTTAAATTCAATGTAATAGAAACAGATGAAACGGAAGTCGACTTGAATGTTATTAGAGAGTAATCGACACGCACAACTATTAAATAATCGCAACTAACACTTTTTAAACAATATAAACGCAGCTAACACTTTTTTTGAGAAGTTTAATAAAGTTAAGTTGAAAAAAAAATAAAAATTCGAAGTAGGTAATTATGTGCTCCTTGAAAATCACGAGCGTAAACAAACTAAGCTTTACCGAACATTTAAAGGTCCTTCTAAAGTAATTGAGCTGTTGAATGATGACAGGACCCTTTAACTCAACAAATAGTAAGTATAAGTACGCGCACGACCGAGTGCATGCTATGCCCGAATGCGACATTCCATTATAGTTAAGTGGTGGGCTAGAAATCCCAACAAATCAAATTAAGACAGAATGTGCCGATGACAGCCATGGTATTTAATTACATTTCCTTCCATTTTCTTGACTAGCCTTGGTGACAAGTCACTAGCTTGTGTGGTATTTGACTAGCCTGTGTGGCACTACAAGCCTTTTTGGCACTGACAAGCCTGTGTGGCACTGACGAGCCTGTGTGGCACTGACCAGCCTGTGTGGCACTAACAAGCCTGTGTGGCACTAACAAGCCTGTGTGGTACTGACGAGCCTGTGTGGCACTGACCAGCCTGTGTGGCACTGACTAGCCTATGTGGCACTGACCAGCCTGTGTGGCACTGACCAGCCTGTGTGGCACTGACCAGCCTGTGTGGCACTGACCAGCCTGTGTGGCACTGACTAGCCTGTGTGGCACTGACCTGCCTGTGTGACACTGACCACCCTGTGTGATACTGACAAGCCTGTATGGAGTTTGATAAGCCTTTGTGATATTTGACTGACCGAGTGGGGTAACTAGACTGTCTGACATACAATTTCCCTGTGTAGCACAACTAGAATGGACTACTCTGTGTGGCAATGGTTGATCATTGTGGTATTGCCCGACGTATATGACGCTCATTATCTCCTTTGTAGGATTAGTATGTTCGATTTTTGAAGTATTCTAAAACAGTTAGTTCATAATTTCAGTGAGATATTCCCCATATATAGTGATAGGTCAGGGAGACCGAACGAAGTATAAAGTACTATGTATGTTGTTCTCAAATGGGATCCATACACACGAGGACGCGTGATAATGCAGGACGGCCGTGACGGCGCGCTTATTATTTATTGGTTTTAATTATAAAGAACGTCGTTGTTCTATTGATTCTTTGATATTGTTTACATTTTTATTCGTGTATGCTGTTGATAATATTAAGTGTTTGTGAAATAAGAGCGGGCAACGCCCGAATAGGGTAGTAACGAGAGACGCCGGTCGGGGATCGGAGTTCGGTTAGATTCGGCCGATGGACGCGACTAGTAAAGGCCGGTCGAAGGAAAGGCGCACGTGTGCTAACCTATTGGCTCTTAATTCGGTTTATTTCATTAATTGTGTGTATAATTGTGAGTCGATACAATAATAAGACGATGGACAATATAACTATGCTCTTATTCTGAAGTTCCTGTAATTATAACGCCCACTATGAATACTGATAGCCAAGACCGCTATGAGGCTTCCACTGACGCACTCTCTCTCTCTCTCTCTCTCTCCGTTATATATATATATATATTTAAATTTATATATATGTCGGAGGGCGGATGTCTGTGGAACGCTGGCGCCATCTATCGGCTTGGACGGAGTCAATAAGTGGCAGTCCGGCCCGTCTCTCAGCAGTTCTCGAGCGGCGGTCGGCCGCAGTGATCGACTATTGAAACTGTCGCGTTCCGAGCTATTATTCTTAATAAGATTGTGTTAATTGATATCGGGAACATTAAGTGATTGAACATTATAACTCGAGTTAATTAATAAAGTGTTTGATTGCACCAACATTACCCACGAGCGCCCACAGATTAAGAAATTAAATAATGGAACTCTACGCCCCTGTGCTTTATGCTTCTCCATTCTCTCTTATTCTCCGACATATATTTAATATATACTAAATTCTCATGTCAGAGTTTTCGTACCTCTTCTCTTCCGAAACGGCTGTACCGATTCGTACCAAATTTTATATGCGTTCTGAATAGGTCTGAGAATCAGCTACTATCTATTTCTATACTATTTTATGCCCCTAAGTGATAAAGGTATCACCTCTAAATAATTTTTTTTAAATTTTGGGACGAAATTATTTTTTTATATTTTTTGTGATTAAACACAAAAATACATATAATCCTAAATTTTCCGCTTTCTATCACGAACCCCTATTTTTTAATAGCGATAATAGTAATTATATGGCAAAACAACGTTTGCTGGGTCAGCTAGTATATATATATAATTTAAAGTATATACGGCTGTACTGATTTGGGTAATTATTTGTAGAAGTCCAGGAAAGGTTTGAAAGTGAGTAAATATGTAAAAAAATGTTTGAAATATAGTAAAACCAACAATTTCGCCGTCGTTTAAAAATATTTTTTTTTTGTTAATTTGTTGACAAACAAGAACTTCTGATAGAATTATTATTTATCTTTTTTATTTATTGATTCTGAAGCGGTACAAAATTTGCCGGGTCTGCTAGTAAATACTAAAATTAATACTAATCCAACCAATGGTTTAACATTTCATTTACATCAAATATATTGGTGTGATTCATTCAAATGCTTATACGAGTATATTTATTGCATGCATTTGTTTACCTTCTTGCTACAGTTGTACCACAAGTTTCTTTTTTTATCACGGACATTTTCTTACATAGAAAAAGTGAACTTTAGTTTCCATAACCTCTTCTTCTAAATCACTATAGGCTTAAGTGGACCTTAGCATTGTGTGTCGAGTTTTTACTGGAGTTTTTCAGTTTCTTGGATATGTATCATGTCGTTTTAGCTATCTCAGCTTGAGCCTGCCTCTCTTTTTCCGACTATCCAAGTAATCTTCTCTAAGGTGCTCTGTAGATGTGCCCATTGAAACTTAATATTATGTCCTTCTGATAAGTTGTCACCATTAAAGTTTTTATTTACTATTGTTAATTGCTTCAAAATATATGTAAGAATATCATTTCTGGATTTCATTGATAAATCGTTTAAAATTTAATAACTGGTTATTAAAATCAGCATCAAAATATTCTTATCAGATAACTTGGTAAACTTTCAAAAATCGTCGTCTTTTCATTGGTAACAAATGTATCAACAGTTCGCTACCAAGTGATTCTATGGAAAAGTATCCCTTTGAATTTCTTATTTAGTTGTCATTGAGCTTCCATGTGCAACTGGTATCAAGTTTGTACGATTTTATCATTATCATCAACGTTATATTAAGCCTCATGTATTTCCTACATGGTAATTGTTTAGATCATAATGTTAGGTAAAGCAAGTAGCAGCGTTTTTATGTTCCATTGTTGGGACATCCCTCCATACTCCACTGCGATCTGGCAGGTTACACTTATCACAGATTTGCTCCCAGGATAAGCACAGAAAAATTACAACAATTAATAAAATACATACATAGCATCACGCCTTATTCACATATTCGTAGGGGTAGACAGAGACCACGTCCTTCTTCTTGCCACGATCCTTGCATATCTTCTTCGCTTCTGTTATTCTTATTAAATTTTTCATAGAATTTCATCGTTTTAGATTACTCTTGACCTGGCCCTTATTTAAAATGTCTTGGATTTGGTCCAGGAACTTTCGCATTGGTCTTCCCCATTCAACTTTCGCATTCATTCTTGACTCATAAATTCTTTTTGTCTGTCTCCTTTCACTCATTCTCTCTACGTACCCAAACCTAAGCATCTAAGCAATGAATTAAAATAATCTTTTGTAGATATTCCATATTACCTAATATTGCAAATTGATTAATAAACATTTCGTTTGTAAAACGGTTTCTGTTATCTTGTACTATTACACAACGAAATTTGTGTCGAACCAAAATCGCTATACGTTCCCTTTGTGTACCGAGATTCCAACTATTCTCTCAAAGGCGACGCTAAGCATTCTGTTCGAGATCTCTTGACTCGGATTGCACTAATATTTGACCAAATACATTGGTACAAAATGATTGTTAGCTTAGCAGCATTATGCCAAGTATTTTGTAGGTCAGATATTTCGTAGTATGACTTATGATGTGTGACTTTTAACGTTGACAGGTTAGCGTTAGACTGCAATCTCACCTGATGATAAATGGTGGTACAGTATATTATTATAGCATGCTAACAATTTAATTCTTATGGTGTCTAAGCAGGATCACTGATTCACTGATTCACAATTTCACTAACAGAGACAAAGACAAAAGTTTGGTTTTGATAAATTTACACATTTAATGAAAATCTTTTTCTATAGTCAGAAACCGGAGAATCATTAGAATTATCCAAACGTTGCCGGTTTAAAAGGTGATGATACAATCCAAGATGATAACGCGCTAACCTGGTGATAAAAAATTACTTTTAGTTTCTTCACAGCATCGTATTGTATTTTTCTTTGCTTGGCGGCAAGTTTTTGCTTGTAGGATGATAGCCGGCCACGGCCAAAGCCTTCCACAAGTTTAATCTCAGACTCAAATTAAAAAATTATGAAAAATTGCTGTAAGTTATTTATAATAAATAAAAATAGGTCAACCATACACTTGATATAAATTTGTTAAATATTTTTTATGAAAGATAATTATCATAAATGATTTAACATTGCTTTTTTGCACACTTTCACTATTTAAAAACGACAAATCAAAGGCATTTTAATAAAATACCTTTCATTAATTCGATTGAGCTGTGATTACATATTATTTAAATTTTACATTATTTAATACTTGGATAAATACTTTTACTTAAACAACAGTATTTATAATACTATAGAAATATATTATACAAGGATGTCAATGAAAGCTATTGTGAGTCAACGTGATTCGACTGCTACATAACAAGTCAATGTAATTTGCATATCTTTAATTGCGGTACGTTGATGTAACGAGACACGAATACGCTGTTAAATTGGCAGCTTCTCAGATAAACAGTATAAGCTCTTTGATTCACATTGATTACACGTTTAAATTAATATTATATTAAAACTTAGGCTATCCTATATATATTAAGGGTTTGCGCAAGTAAACCCTTCACCGGAATCGCCATCGGCATATAAGCCTATAGTTCTACTTAACGAGGTTGGGAAGGTCTTTGAAAAGATGCTTTCAGACCGTTCGTTCTCCACTTAGATGAGGTAGGGCCTGGACTGTCCGACTCGCAGTTTGAATTTCTAGATATTATATATATATATATATATATATATATATATATATTATCTAGAAATCCAAACTGCGATATATATATATATATATATATATATATACGTGACAATATTTCAGAAGACATAATGGATATTGTGAATTGTACTGAACTGGCAGATATATCGCACACTTTGCTGTGGATCTCTAAAAGAGAAATTATTCATTTATTGTACATTATTTTGTTGTATATCTAAAAATCAGTCAGCGTTTTGAATGAAAGCACCCAGGTTTGAATTTTATCGACACTTCCAACAATTCTCGTGACATTTCAACAAATTTAGACAATATACACGTCTTTGTGAAAACTACATGAAGATATGTTCAGTAGTTTATGAGATGTTTGCGAAAAAACAGACAGAGGCGGAGGAGAACTTTGTTTTATAATACGTTATAAATTTATTGTTCTTAAATAAGTATGTCTCGTCTATAAATGGATATGTGTATTTGCAATATACTATTTTTGATAATATACCACGAATATTATATATAAATTTGTCATTATTCCTCGTCTCGTCTGTTCAGATCAGTCTTATCGTGAAAAACAATTGGGGCGAAATATCGACAACTTATATAAATAAATATATTGAAATAATCGTGATACGTATCTGAAAATAATGTTTTATTCCCGCTTAACGAATGTTATAAAAATAAAACCATTCTGTAAATTTGTGTAAAGCTAAATCCTTGCCAATTTTTAAGATCCAGGTAAAAGCACATTATCTGGCTCTATGTGTATAAGAAGACAATCATTGACCTTTTTATATATATATTTATTGAAAAGAAATTTCTATTTGCTGAACGTGGGTGGTTACATAGGTTGAAACATAACATATAATATTTGTGCCATCACATACATACATACATACATAGCATCACGCCTCAAACGGCCATGGTATTTAATTACATTTCCTTCCATTTTCTTGATTAGCCTGTGTGACAATTTACTAGCTTGTGTAGCATTTGACTAGCCTGTGTGGCACTAACAAGCCTGTGTGGCACTGACGAGCCTGTGTGGCACTGACAAGCCTGTGTGGCACTGACAAGCCTGTGTGGCACTGACAAGCCTGTGTGGCACTAACCAGCCTGTGTGGCACTGACTGGCCTGTGTGGCACTGACCAGCCTGTGCGGCACTGACGAGCCTGTGTGGCACTGACTAGCCTGTGTGGCACTGACCGGCCTGTGTGGCACTGACTGGCCTGTGTGGCACTGACCAGCCTGTGTGGCACTCACCAGCCTGTGTGGCACTGACCTGCCTTTGTGGCACTGACCACCCTGTGTGATACTGACAAGCCTATATGGAGTTTGATAAGCCTTTGTGACATTTGACTGACCGAGATATTCTCCGACATATATATATATATATATATATATATAAGCAATGCAGAGTTAGTAGGTTATAATTCCTAAAAAGTGGTCTGCAGGGCTGGTTTGGTCGTAAGAGAAACAAACTTCGTATACACTTTTTCTGTATTATGAATAATTTATTAATGTCTGACGAAAATCCCCATATGACTATGCCATAAATTAGTCACCACACTCTACCCCTTCTATTTTAGCAGTCTCTCTAAACCCAAAGGTTGCCTAGAAGAAAGAAATCGCTACAAAGTGATAAGGCCGCCATATTATACTGTTTTGTATTTTAAGTATTTCCTGCTTGTATTTTTTTATGGTGTAAAGAAAATCTATCTTTCTCTCACTATTCATAATACTAATGTTGCGTGTACGAGTATTATTTCAATATATATAAAATCAATTTTCTTATTTCGTTTTGAGGGAGTATAACGTGAACTCTCATTCAGACATGTTCAAGTTTTTGTAATGTCGATGTTTATCAACAACACATTTATTAACCTAGGTCATCGTTTTAATCACACAGCTATTAAACATCATCATTAGGCAACACAGTAATATATAAACTATCTTTAAAACACTGTCTTACAAAATAAGGATTTTATACTTAACTCTTTATACATAAATAACGACAAAAATAGAATTACGTGAACAATATATACGGTATAAATGCCTTAAAGCCTCGTTAAATCATGAAATATGGTTTCGTCAACATTTGGGGATGGTATATAGATAACATAACCCACAAACTCGTTAGTCAGTGGTTTGGTTGTATAAGTGCTGAGGTTATTGGCTACTCGTCGTTGATGTTTTCACTTAATATAGTAATAAGCCACAGGACTGTGACTACGTCCTGGTTTTTCGAAAGAAATTGTTCTATCGTGTTGAGAAAGGACCACAACAAACTCTGTCAGTTGCTATATATTTATTATCACAGATCAGAAAATATTATATAATTCAAATCCAAGTAGACTTAATTAACTAATTATAAAGATGTTAGTTATTTATTGAGATGACGGACAGCAGTGTGTCATAGTGAGGGTTTAGTAAATTATTGTCATCTGTGACTAGAGTGTGGCATAAAAGGCTTCTTTCAAAGCTACCATCCTACGGACTTCCCGAGAAGATGTTTATCTGGATCGCCAGCTTAGCATCAAAACCACTGCCGATTGTTTCTGCTCCGATGCTAAAACCGTAAATGTTGGTGTGCCGCAGGGTTCAGTGCTGTCACCTAAACTATTCATTCTGTTTATCAATGACATGTTACAAATCAGTAATATTTATTACTATGCAGGCGATAGTACGGGAGACACCTGTTATAATGACCACGCACAGCTCTTTCCCACACAATTAGAGGATTGTAATGTGGTGGCAGAGGTTGAGGTGACATTTACACGGATCTATAATTGGGATACAAAGCATATTGTTCAATTTAATCCAACAGAGACTCATGGTTGCGCTTTAACAACCAAACAAACTCCCTTTAACTTCTCAATTTCCAGAATATTTCTCTTACCACCTCCAAACACATTGGAATCATCGGTGTCGACATATCGACAGAAGTCCAACTCCATGTTTACTTGGAAGGCAAAGTTAAATTGGCTTTAAAAAAACTTGAGGTGCTCATTAGGTTCAAGCGGTAAATTTTGCCCGAGTGTGCTTTTATATAAGGCCTAAATCCGATCTCACCTCGAATATTTCAACAAAAAGAGAGACTAGCAATCCGAATTGTCGAGTACTCCCAGTTAACACGTAAGTAGGAAACGCTGATTTGAAAACATTAATGCCTTTTCCGACAATGCGGATACTACTAGCCTATTTGGAAAAGAAAATTATTGTAAATACAAAGACTTCATTTTTAACGGCTTCGCCTCTTTTTAAACCTATCCGGACGTTTCTAACTTGACATATATTTTGAAGCAATGCTAACGAAGTAAGCGTAGCTGGGGGATAAAAGGTAGCATAGTTCTATATAGGTAAGTATGACGAGGCGACCCGGTTGTCCATTGGACTGTTGCGTCGCGCGCTATATTTGTCCATGCGTCCCCTCAATGGGTTAATTTTAACATCAATAGGCTTTTGTATTTGCTTATTATGTATATGGATAGATGTTATATAATGTGTATTTAAGTTTATTATAATATTGTAATTACTTATAATTCTTAAAAGGTATTTTGTGGGGGCACTTAGAGGCACGCAATGTCCTCAATGTAGATTTCGAAAATATCAAAAGACTGAAAAAAAGGCCACATAAACTAATGCCAAAAGTACCTTTTTCATATTATTTCTTATCTAAAGTTTACGTTTTATTTCATTTAATTCACCTATATTATGTTATTTGATAAAAAGAAAATAATTTACTCCGAGTTTTCCGCAAATCACAGTATTAGGTGGGAAGGGGTATTGAAAATTTTAGACTTACTACATTTAAAGATTAACGACTGCCCAAAAAGAAGTGACAGACAAAGCCTTATTTTCTATACTAATATTATAAAGCTTTAGAGTTTGTTTGGTTGACTAGTCGCAGGAATTACTGGTCCGATTTAAAAAAATATTTCAGTGTTAGATAGTCCATTTATCAAGGAAGACTAAATGTTATATCATAACGTTAAGGCCAATAGGAGCGGTACATCTATTAAAAGCCCTATCTTCCAAAGTAGTTTAAAACATATATAATTTCTTCCAAATTATTTATTAAAAGTCTACAAATATTTAATACAATATATTATACACTATATTACTTCAGAACACTATATTTATTATTCACAACCCTTTAATTATTTATCACTTTACTAATTTCAACACTAACTATTAAAAATATAACTGAACTCTCTCGTGTATCTTTACCAGAGTTTTTATATGGCTTCCCCGTGGTGGGGCGAAACATTGGTAAAGATACACGAATGAGCACGAAAGAGCGCTTCCCTTTCCTTTTAAAAAATAATTGCAGTAAACTAACAAATTTGCTACTTCCGCTTTAACAATACATCTCCCAATAAATTTATAATTGCTATGATGAATGTTTCTAAAATAAATAGTTAAAGTTTAAAGACAGCATTGTTTCCTTTTACAAATTGTAAAAAAAAGCCTGAACCACCATTTGCCTATTTTTTAAGGTTAGCTTAGTATTGATACTTCTCTGTCTCTGTAGATGTAGACGGAGTTGCGCAGATCAGTTAGTATATAATAATTACGTAGAAGTAATATGCTGTCAACATTACAGCTAGCCCATTTTGTCAAAACTTAAAATGTGTAAATTATAAAATAGCTCCAACATTAACAAAAAAGCAGAGAACATTTTTATGTTTTAGTTCCGTAACTAGGAGAGATCTTAGGATATTATTTCGCCTAGCATAAAAACCTCCCAAACAGGAAATACGTAGCGTTCTGTACAATAGATAAGCAAACCAATATTAATGACTCACTTGAAACACTCTCAGTCGGAATAAAGCTACAAGTGTTCAGGAGTAAGGCTCATAATGAATTCATACCGCGTTAAGTTTTAATGGAAGTTTCTCGAAACGTGCAACTGTTGATTATAACGTGGAAAAATATTTTATATTTTAAAAGCTGTAAGACTTCATGCGTGAATATTTTTATGTAAAAATGAGTTATGCTTATTATATATTATTATTAGTTATGCTTTTTGAATGAGATGAATCTATGATGAATGGCAATATTTTGATAGATGGGGAACAAGTGGAAGAGGTGAAAGAATTCGTACACTTGCGATTAAAATTTACAAAAGATGGAACATGTGAAAGTGATATTGAAAGGAGAGTGAATGCAGGGAATATGGTAAATGGTGCTCTGCACGCCTTTATGAATAGCCAGATGGTGTCTCAAAGGGCTAGACTGGCTGTGCATGCTGGAGTGTTGGTGCCAACACTTATGTATGGTAGTGAAAGTTGGGTATGGCAGAAGAATCACAAAAGTAATATAAATGCGGTAGAGATGAGAGCGTTGAGAAGTATCTGTAGATTAAAACTGACTAACAGTAAGAAATAGTGTTATAAGAGAACGTTGTGGTATAAATGAAGTTGAAGTAACTAAAATTGAGAAAGGTATGCTTAGATGGTTTGGACATGTAGAGAGAATGAATGAAAGAAGGCTGACAAAAAGGATATATGAGTCAAGAGTGAATGCGTAAGTTGGAAGGAGAAGACCAAGGCGAATGTTCCTGGACCAACTCCAGGACATTTTAAATGAGGGCCAGATCAAGAGTACTCTAAACCGACGAACTTGTATGAAAGATTTAATGAGAATGAAAGAAGCAAAGGAGATATGCAAGGATCGTGGCAAGTGGAAGGATGTTGTCTCTGCCTACCCCTAGGGGAGTGATGCGAGATGCTATGTATGTAAAAATTAGCAGTTTCTCGCGGTTCTAACCGCGTGGTTCCAAATACCGTGGAATAAGAAGAAATCTGTACATAGTGAGAAAGAGGGAGAACACTTTTGTGTACCACAAAAAAAGAAGAGAAACTTATTTTGTGAATCGGGTTGCCTCTTTGTAATATTTTTTTTATGAAAATTGCATGAACGGAGGATAATTATAATTCTGACACTTCTATTTTATACTAGCAATGTCCCGCGCTTTCACCCGCGTAAATACCAGTCTCGTGGCAGTGGCAAGTCTATTAAGTCTGACTATAGATTTATTTTCGTTTATACAAAAGTTTTATTTCACTTAGTTTTTAATTACATCCTCTCAGATGATTAGATACACACTTACTTACATAATCTAATCAATATACAGGATTCACTTTACATCGAATATATATCTAACTAATACATTTCTATGTTACGACATTAAGAAATTTAAAAATACTCTACAGATATTGAAAGAATTTTCTAAATCGCTCTAGTAATTTTTAGCTTGCTATAAATAAAAATGGAATAGGTATATCGGTGGGTATCATTGGTATCCTTGGAATATGAGCTAACTCACCAGTCGCAGGGCCACTTGTAAGTATTGCTGCAATTATCTTTAGATTAACATTTTAAAATTCGTTATATCTTTTGAATGTAATGTCCGATTTTAATCATTTGAAAAGTATTTTACAGGTATTGAAACTGCCTTTAATAGGATATATAGATAATGGCATTAACTTTCTTTATTACTAATTAATAATTATGTCTCAAAACTTCCCTGTACTCAATATTTGACACTCTAGAGTTTGACTCCGAATACATTATTTGCTTTAGCTGGAGATTTTTTAATTCGTTATATCTTTTTTCCGATTTCAATACTTCAAAAAGTATTTCAACTTTTAAAGGTATTGAAAAGGTCTTTAATAAAATTAATAGGATACGGATTAATACAACGGTATGAATAAAATGGTTTGTTTATTGTCTGCACGTTTATTAGCTTTTAAAATGCAAAAAAGTTGCTATAGTGGCATAACTACAGCAATTGAACATATGGTATTGCGGAATTTTTGTAGATATTAATACGTTCTATAATATTGTAGGCCATTTTTTTTATTCTATCATCAATAATTTCCGCAGCGCATGTGATAACTGGTCTATTGTTTCACGCCTTGGGTTACATTAATGCATTTTTCTTATTGATCCCTATTTTTTTTTCAGAAAATTATATAGCCCGTGTAGTAAATATACATATATAAATACTTACATACAAAATCACAAATGTTTTCTGTTTATAATGTTAGTTGAAATACAAAATTCTCGTGGCGCGGGGTTTGTTGCTAATCTTCTCTGAAATTGCCTGACAAATTCTCATGAAATTTTGTGTGCATATAGGGTGGTCCACCCTTAAATTTTAATAACAGTATTAGTTATTTAATTATTTGTTCTCTCTCTCTTTTTTGTGACGCAGAGGAAATTGCGTGGGTCAGCTAGTACAAGTGGAAAAACTCCTTAAACCGTTTCAGCAAAAGTTTTGAGTGTCTGTCAAATCAGATCAGAGTTTTGTAAGAGGAAAATTTTCGCGTATACGAGAAAATTTTATTTATATAAGTAACTTTGTTTCGGCACGAGATTAGTAAATTAATTAAGCCGAAGGTCCCTCGTAGCTCCGAATGTTTTTGATGAAAGGTAATTTTGAACAAATCTCGCCGGGAATTAAGAGATCTGTAACGTATATTTACTTGGATCAAGTTAATTTTTCTGGTCAATTACTTAATGAGAACGTAATATTCTTTTAATTAATCCATACATATAAATAACAAGGACCTGTTTGTCATTTTACTAAAACCTAATGAATTGTTTGTTTTGTTAGATTGTAAAGTAGTTGTAGAAATGAAATCATTATTACCTCTTCAATGTTCGGTTCAGATATGTGTTTATTAAACTATTATTATTGGTGTATTTGTATTGTATATTAAACTAAACACTCTTTTCTTATATGTTTAGAGGAAATATCCACGTTCATGTATTTCCCGCTGATAAACCAGTGCCTCTATGTTTCTGAAATTGGTAGCATGTTCAACGTGTCTCATCTCTGTATAGAATATATCCGCGAGTTTGTCTACGTTCAATTCTTAGTTTCCATCAAGGAGCAGATCCAAAAATTACAATAGTTAATGCAAATTTCAGACTTATATGGGTTTGTCATGGATAACATTGTCAGAACTTGATTTAACTGCAAGCGGACCAGGCGGAAATCACTAGCTTTCAAATAAAAAAAAGAATTATCAAAATTGGTTCACCCAGTCGAAAGTTCTAAGAAAATAAACACAAAAAATACCTTTTACCAGATCAGCTCACTTCGACCCTAGATTTTATCATCCCTTACCATCAGGTGTGCTCAAAAGTTCACTAGAAAGTTTTATGAATGTTTCTTAATGTATACAACATTGTAGAAGACAAGCTTCCGTTAGTAATCTTATATGCAAGTGCTTGTTACATCACGTTGATTAATTACGGCTGGTTCATAATTGCATTACCTGTTATATTGTAGTCTCTAACACTATCTGCACTACGAAACTGACAATCTTAATGTAGTTAACTAACATTATAGTTCAAATTTGACCCTAATAACTCGTCTTCAATTCTTACTAATATGTTCAAATTCAAATTAAGTAGGCATTTCTTCTGGACCGTCAGATTTTGGTGTCATGTTATTTGCTAACTCGTCTTCGATATTTACTCGTCGTCGTCGCTTCAACGGATGGACGTCCACTGCTGGACATAGGTCTCACGTAATGATGTCCACAAGGCCCGATCTTGTGCCGCCTGGCTCCAGCGGCTACCGGCGACCCTCTTTATGTCGTCGGTCCACCTTGTGGGGGGTCTCCCTACACTGCGCCGCCCGGTGCGGGGTCGCCACTCCAGCACCTTCGGGCCCCAACGTCCATCGGTCCGTCGGACTATGTGCCCCGCCCATTGCCACTTCAGGTTCGCGATTCGTAGGGCTATGTCGGTGACTTTGGTTCTGCTACGGATCTCCTCATTTCTGATTTGATCACGTAGAGAAATTCCGAGCATAGCCCTCTCCATCGCACGCTGAGCGACTCTGAGCTTTCGTATGAGGCCCATAGTCAGCGACCACGTTTCGGAGCCGTAGGTCATCACTGGCAACACGCACTGTTCGAAGAGCTTTGTCTTCAAGCACTGAGGAGTATCGGACGAAAATATCTGGCGTAGTTTCCCGAACGCTGCCCAACCGAGTTGGATTCGGCGGTTGACCTCTTTCTCGAAATTGGACCTACCTAGCTGGACAATGTGTCCCAGGTATGTATATTCGTCTACAATTTCGAGTGCTGAGTTCTCAACGATGACTGGGTGGAGCGGAACATGGATATTGGACATAACTTTCGTCTTATCCATGTTCATTTTTAGGCCCACCTGTCGAGAAGCTCTGCTGAGGTCATCGAGCATTGCATTGAGATCTTCCAGAGTCTCTGCCATAATGACCACGTCGTCGGCAAACCGTAGATGAGTGATGTACTCGCCGTTGATGTTGATGCCCAGTCCGTTCCACTCCATAAGCTTAAACAGGTCCTCCAACGCCGCAGTAAAGAGCTTCGGGGAGATAACATCTCCCTGTCGCACTCCACGCTGCAGTTGGATAGACTCTGTGCTTTGGTCCTGTATACGGACTGACATGGTGGCGTTTTCGTACAAACACTTCAACACGTGTATGTACCGGTGGTCAATTCGGCATCTCTGCAAAGATCTCAACACGGCCCATGTTTCCACCGAATCGAAGGCTTTCTCATAGTCCACGAACGCCAAGCAAAGTGGCCGATTATACTCCTCGGTCTTCTGTATAATCTGCCGCAGCGTAAAGATGTGGTCTATGGTACTAAAGCCTTTTCGGAATCCGGCTTGTTCGGGGGGCTGGAAGTCGTCAAACTTGCGAGCGAGACGATTCGTAATGACCCTCGAGAACAGCTTATAGACATGACTTAGCAGCGCAATAGGTCTATAGTTCTTCAATAAGGTGTTGTCACCTTTCTTGAAGAACAGAACTACCACGCTCCTATGCCATGCCTTGGGCACCGTGCCTTCCAGAATGACGGAATTGAACATTCGCTGAAGGACTTTAAGAATGGGTTTTCCACCCGCCTTCAGGAGTTCCGCTGTGATTCCGTCATCACCCGGTGCCTTGCCGTTCTTCATCTGTTTGAGAGCCATACTAATCTCGTACAAGCTGACGTCCGGGATATCTTCGGTATAATGCCGGGTCAGTTTGGCACGGGGATCTTTAGCCAAACTATCAATAGGCTTGCAAGTCGATGTGTACAACTGTCCATAGAAACTCTCAACCTCCCTCCGAATCTCAGGTCCAGATGCAATGAGTTCGCCGTTATGGGTCTTCAGCCGCGTCAACTGGCTCTGACCGATAGACAAATCTTTTGCGAACACTTTAGTGCCTTTGTTGCGTTCGATGGTATCTCGTATACGCTCGGCATTAAAGTGTCGCACATCACGCTTTTGCGATTTAGAGATCTGTCTATTGATCTGCCGATATGCGGACGCGTCTGCTGTAGACTGCAAGCTCATTGCATGTCTCTGTTCCATGAGATTAAGAGTATGGTCTGAGAATCTCTTGGTTTGCTTTTTACGGGGTTTATAAAATTTCATCCCAACCGTATGGACAGTTTCCACTAGCCTATCGTTTAGCTCGTCCACAGATTCGCAATCCTCGAGGCAGGCGAAGCGGTTTTGCAGCTCTAGTTGAAAGCTCTCGGGGTTTTGGATATGCGCGCGAGTGGGTCGGAGCGTAGACTTCACCAGTCTGAACCGCTCTCGGTGTACGTTGATATTCAATGTGCCTCTTACCATACGGTGATCGCTCCCAGTTTTCACTTGATTGATCACAGAGACATCATTGAATATGTTCCGTTTCGTAGACATGATGAAGTCAATCTCGTTTCTCGTGGAACCATCAGGACTCAGCCAGGTCCATTTTCGGAGCGGCTGTTTCTTGAAAAAAGAGTTCATCATATAGAGTCCCTCCTTTTCCATGAAATCAGCGAGCATCTGTCCCCTCTGGTTCCGTTGCCCATACCCAAATTGCCCCACTCTCAACTCTGCCCCGCTTCGTTCGCCGAGTTTTGCGTTGAAATCACCCATAACAACGTTGTAGAAGGTCCTAGAGGTATGCATGGCTTTGGAAATGTCCTCATACATAACCTCTACATCATCATCTGGATGCGATGATGTGGGTGCGTAAACCTGGATGACCTTCAACGAATACCGTTTGGTAATTCTGAGTATCAGGTACGCTACCCTGTTGGACACGCTGTTAACTTCTACAACGCTGTTGACGAGAGATTTGTGGACGAGGAACCCGACACCACCTTGGGACTGGTGTTCGCCCTCCCGGTAGTAGAACAAGTTACCGGATTTGAGGATTATCGTGTCCTCCCCCTCTCTACGGACTTCCGACAATCCTATAATATCCCAGTGTAACTTGTTTACTGCTTCTTCCAGTTCGAAGATCTTTTCGTCGGTCCTCAAAGTGCGTGCGTTGTATGTTGCCAGGTCAAGTCGTCGGGGTTGGCAGCGGAATCTCTTCCGGAGATTCTTAGCACCCCCTGCCCCGCCGTTACCATAACCGCTGCCAGAGCTAGGAATAGCGGGGCTGCCGGGGACTGGGGGCCGTTGCTGCCTTGTCTCAATCATTTCGTGGTTGTGCCAATAATCACCACGCTTGGCAGGCGGGTTGGTGATCGCAGTGCTGATCCTCTCGCACCGATAACGCTGCTGCCCGTTATCGGTCTGTGGCATTTATGTCAGCTATAGAGAATGGTTATACCGCCATTTGTCGGTCGCCAGAGCCTCGTCGGTAAAAGCAGGGTGCACCGCGTGCAGGTGAGGTTGGCATTTGGGGAAACGGATTGGGACGCGTTTCTCCCTTACACCCCCGATATTTACTAAAATATTCAAATTTGAAAAGTCTTGATTATGTAGGATTTTACTTTTGAATCTTTAAATTATATCATCATATTATTTATTAACTCGCCTTCGATAAGTACTAATATATTCAAATTCAAAAAAATCTCGATTACGTAGGATTTTACTTTTGAATCTTTAGTATATATCTTTATATTATTTATTAGCTCGCTTTCGATATGTACTAATATATTCAAATAAAAAAAAATCTCTATTACGTAAGATTTTACTTTTTAATCGTCAGATATTGTTGTCATTTCATTTGCTAACTCGTCTTCAATATTTACTAATATATTCAAATACATAAAAGTCGAGACTTTTATGAATTTTATCAAATCCTACGTAATCGATTACGTAGGTTTTTAATTTTGAATCTTTAGACTATATCTTCATATTATTTATTAGCTCGACTTCGATGTGTACTAATATATTCAAATTCAAATAAATCTTTATTATGTAGACTTTTCTTTCTAATCGTCAGATACTGTTTTCATATCATTTGCTAACTCTTCTTCGATATTTACTAATATATTAGAATTCATAGTCTTGATTACGTATGCATTTACTTTTGAATCCTCAGATATTATTTTCGTGTGACTAATTATATAAGAGAATGATTTAAAATCTGAAGTTACGAGGGATTCTCCGCGCCCTGTTCTGAGAAGAACCCACAACCAACTCAATTTGGTGTCCTTTTTATTGTCATTGTCATTACAATTTCAAATATTATACTTAGACTAGAGCAATTCATTCACACCCATGATGATTTTTTGATGCCTGCGTGATATTATGTTTATCAGTAATTGGGTAAGTATCTTAGAGGCGAAAACTAATTCTACACAGACGAAGTCGCGGGTAATGTTTGAAATATAAATATGCTCTTACCATTATGTTGTCTTGACAAATATAAACCTTATATCATTGCGAATAGCGGTTTAAAGCCTATCTCATACCTTCAGGCATATATTTACACAATTTTGTCGTTCACAGCCTGTTGATGTTTAATTTAGAGCTGTTTCAACATTGCTAAAATTATTAATTGGATACTGTTATATTTGTAGACATTGATATGAAAGATATAACATTGTTACTGTGGTATTGAATTATTATAAGTAATAAAATAAAAGTACCTGTCATCCAATCCAATTTTTAGTACGTCACAGATTATTCCTACCTGTCAAACATTTGACGTTCATCCCGTCGTTTAGAAATTAATTAATTTGTTAATCGTTCAGAAATCAAATCAAATTAAAATGTGAAGTATTTTGTTTTTGGTTATTATGTTACATGTTGATATTCATACGTTTGATATTCATGTCGTCGCTCAGAAATCAAATTAAATTTAAAAGTATACTTTTTTAATTTGTTTCTGACATTTGACATTGACAACCAATTTTGGATGGCAACTATAATATTGTACGGACTTTGGCGGAAATCTGGGCGTAAAGGTCGCGTGAATTTTGATATGAAGCTTTTGTTTGGCCCACATTGCAAAGTTGAAAAATTCTGCAAGTATCATTAAGCTCTTTTATTTATTGATGATATTTACTTAATATTTGATATCAGATTAAGTTACAGCAAAGCGTGATTTTAGGTATTTAAAACGAATATTTTGATATCTATTAAATCAGTTGCGCTCCAACACTCGTTGCGAGCGGACTGGTTGGCTCTCGCATACGCTCGGTATTATGAGTCATATCGAACATGCTAACCACTAGACCAATGAGGCAGTTAAATGCCCGGGGCTTTACGCCCTCTGATGCACAGCGGTGCGGTTATTGAGTATAATACGTTAAAACATTGTATATTACGTGTAAATCAAAACTGCTCTGATCAGACATTTAAAAAGCGGAGAAACTGCTTTTTAAACTGCAAAATGATACATTTAATGTGCTGCAAATTAATTTCATTACAAAAATGAAAATTTGAAGATGGTTTTTTAGAACCATCTACAAATATTTATTTTTGTAATGACTAAACTCACCCCCTTACTCATTAGATCATCGGTATCCATATAGGTTCACTTTGAATTTCGCGAAGTGACTTCTTGTTTGTCTTCTCAGTGTAATAGTTCAGGCGTAGATTTGAAAAATTAAAGAAAGTAACTCCGATTTGATCTTTCGTCGTCGTCGTCGTCGCTTCAACCGATGGACGTAAAAAAAAAAAAAAAAAAAAAAAATATCTATTAAATAGTAAAATTGTTGGTGTAAAATCCATTGATTTCTCTTAAAATATACTCGTTTTTTTATATCAAAATGCAAACCTCGTATTAAATAACCCTTAATAAGTTTTTAATATTACAAATAAAATATATATTGATTTAACAGGAATGCTAAATTATCCCGAATTTTTTTGTACAACCTTTGTATGTCATATTATACGATATATTCTGAAACATTGTATAGAAGTTTGGTATCAATGAATAAAGAATACAGGTTTTTTGAATATTTCCATCCAAAATTTGTTTAGACCCTCCAATATTCATTGTGTTTGTATATCTTCTCCCCTCGTAGCGTTATTGTGCCCCTATCTCCCGACTGCAGGGGCGTGTTAACACGACTTTATTACTCGGAGCCTGTTGATATTTTGTTTAATCTTCTATGTCACAATACTGGAGTTTATATCGTGTAAAATGATTTTTTTATAGATATAAACCGCTAAGCTATCATACGCTTCAACTGATGATTAGTTATTGTGTCAAAATATTTCAAAACATTGGATTATTGTAAAGCCTTGATGACTTAGAAGACATTTAAAAGCCACTGCTGATAGAAAACATCCTCATTCATGAAAAAATAGGTTTAGAAATGAGTCCAAACACATTGATACGTATGAGACAATATGTATCCTCATTATGCAAACAGCTACCTATAGCTTTTTTGCATTAACAACATTTACTGGTAAAGAAGCTTTATAAAGCTTTCAATAATCTTTTAGACCATAAAATATTAGATGTCTACACTGATAACTTTAAAATATTGTAAATTATTAATAAATGTACTAGCAGTACTAAAACATTGTGCAAAATAACGAAATGTTATGCAATACGAAGTAAGTTTAAGGGCAGAACAATCGAGTCAAGAGATTCTCTGTTGCTGTCCTGTAATGTGGTTGTTTTAAGAGTAATAATGCTAAATTATGTAAATATAACTTGTGAAGTGAATAACAGTTGTTAGTACATATGAGATTATATTTTTATACAGTTTTTTTTTAAATATAAAGAATTTATACGGTTCTTTTTTTTCATTAACTACAATGTATCATTGTACTTTAATTAGGAATTAAAATAAGACCTGAATTTCAATCATAAATGCACTTATTGAACTCTAGAGGTCAAAGACTATATTTGCTTTACATTAAAACCTATAGAATTCACAGTTCTTGAGAATTTGCTTCACTCAACAGCTTTTATTCTTTTAAATCTTCTTTTGGGTTTGTTTACTAGAAGATTAGCAGCTTCATGATTGTCATAATGGTAAAACTCTCTGGCTTGAGCTTTTACAATTTTCCAATATATTTATTGCACTTTATGCAAAAAACAATATTAATAAATGAACCACTTGTATCATTTACAAGTTTCAATAAGGCAAATGTATTTTATTTTATGAAAATTTCATGCTTCTGTCTTTGGCGTTTGGAGGTTCGGCCGTCAGTTGTTCAGGCTTAGGTCGTTCAGATTTTGCAGGTTCGGATGTTAAGTTGTTCAGAAAGGACACTTTATTGCACATAAGATAGAAATAAAAAGATATATAAACTAAGATACTTTTTACTATAATCATACCGTGCAAAGGCGGTCTTAATGCTACAAGCAATCTCTTCCAGACAAGCTTATTATGTTGAGAAGCTGACTAAAATAAATAGGGCAGAACAGTGCCAGCAACTTAAATATAATAAATAAAAATAAATTTTAGCTTATAACTATATTAGATATTAGTGTATGAATATGTAATATAATATATGTCGGAGAATAAGAGAGAAGGAGGAAAAAAGCATAAAGCATAGAGGCGTAGGGTTCTCCGCCGACATCATAGTTAGTGGCATCAATAATTCGATTTCCATATTGTGAGCGTTGATAGGTAATGTTGGTGCAATCAAAGACATTATTAATCAACTCAGATTATAATGTTCAATCACTTAATGTTCTCTGTATCAATTTACACACACTCATTAATAATAGTGGCTAGGAAAGCGACAGTTTCAAAAGTCGACCGCACCGGCGGGCCGTCATCCGAGCACTGCCGAGAGACACGCGCTGTTGTAGTTGTAGTTGTAGGGTACGGGCCTGGAAGCAATGCCTCATTACCCAGGCTGATTTTCTCAGGCATCGACGAAGCCCGGTATTTGTTTCTACCCGTCATTCTAACGGGCTGGTTCCCACCAGCTTACACCGGCGGAACCATCCAGGTCAATCCGAGTTCTGTAACTGCCGTCGAGTCGTCAACGCCGTCATCTTCACCCACACCTGGTTGTGGTGACAGCAGGAGCTCACGGGGTAGTGGACGCCTAATGATTTCAGATCTAGGATGCTGGCTGGCAATGCCATGGAGGTGTGGGCGGGGAGTGGTCCGCGTGGCAGAACATGCTCCTCGTCAACTGCCGGCCAAACACCTCCACGGTGGGCGTCTTGGTGTCATGATGAATGATGTCATTCCTGACGTACCTCAGAGCTCCTACTATGAGGCGTAGGCACTTATTCTGCTGAGTGCGCCGGACTGCTACCAATTGACTCTGCCCCACGCCGATAGAGAGATGGCACCAGCGTTCCACAGACGATTGCACACGGACCAGCGATCCACAGACTATTGCACTCCGACGTATATAATTAAATATCTATATGTAAGTGAAAAGAATCTATAAATACATATTATTTTATAAAATGGTTATATTAAACTACACATATTTTTTTTCATACATAGCATAACACTTAACTAGGTGTATTTTATACAAAGGCTGGGAGAAATGAACTCAATAAAAAAAATAATGGCATCGATTAACATTATTCGCGGCGGCCAATTCGTTTTGCTTTAAAATACAGATATGTTATATCCTACGTTCAATATCAATGGTTATTCAAATTTCAACTTTATCTAAAAGACACAGGGTTGAATTTCACAGTAAGTAAAAGATATTTTGTACCTCAATTTTCGATACAATACGAAGCCCCTTTGTCAGTCAATAAAAGGGACTATATAATACGAGATAAGTATCATATTTCAGTGCATTTGAAGGGACAATGTTACGAAATGAGTTAACGAATATTCTTGATTCAATTCTGCGGGTTCAGTAGGCTATTCGGGTAAAGTGTTTCATATTATTGGGCACATCGGATTTGGTTTTATAAATTGAAAACCAATTTTGTACTCGGAAGGTTCGGTTACCTTTATTATTGTTTTTATAAGACATATTGACATAGGTAGAGGTATAAAATATTACATATAAAGCATAAAATGAAGTCCCATCCGTTATTTCGTTTACATCTTTAAGAATTTCCAACCGATTTTAATGCAATTTTCAGAGAAATAGACAGTGTTTCAAAGGGAACGTTTATATATATGTCGGAGTGCAGTAGTCTGTGGAACACTGGCACCATCTGTCTATGGCGTGGGACAGAGTCATACGTCGTGAGCCCACGGCGGACTAGTTCCCGAGTGATAGTCCGCCAGAGCGGTCGACGGATGAAACTGTCGCGTTCCTGGCTATTATTGTTAACGAGTTTGTGTAAATGGACATCGGGAACGTTAAGTGATAGAATATTATAATCCGAGTTAATTAATAAAGTATTTAATTGCAATTGACGATGTCGGCGAAGAACCCTATGCTTTATACTCTCCTTCTCTTTTTATTCTCCGACATATCTTATACATACATATTAAAGTAAAGAACTCTGACTAAATTTCACGATATAGATCAAATTAATTTGCAACAGAATTGTATATCTCAAAAAGATTGATAAAAAGTCCGCGATGGTATATTTTTATCACTAAAGAGTAACCCAAATTAATCAATTTTATCTTTTACATTTTACAAAAACAAATCTGTGTTATTTACCAAGCTATTTTATACAGTATAGTATTATTCCTTATTCAATTAAGTATACTCCAAACATTGTATAAAAAGAAGTAAGTAGCAGCCCATTAACGTCTCACTGCTGGGCACAGGCCTCCTCAATCCGGGGAGCGAGGGTTTTTAGAGCATAGACCTACCACGCTGCTCCACTGCGGATTGGCAGGCGTAGTACACAAGTGCACTCTCTATTCCTTCACTCTCATAGTTCGATNATAGAGTGTTTTAAGAGGAGCGTGTATGTATGTTCAACATTACAGTACAAAGATTGCAGTTATATTTTCGCGCGCTTAAATCTTAAACTCTGACTAAATTTTACCAGATAAATCAAATTAATATGCAACGGAATTGTATATCTCAAAAAAAGTATGTATGTAGGTATAAAAGAAAAAGTAACTTGCGTACACAAACTCATTCAATGTATCTGGAGGGATTCAGGTTTAAACAAATCTCTCCGGGTTTCAGCGGGGCCGGTCTTTAATCCTTGAATGTTATTGTCTTGAAGGATCGGTTCTTCAATTCATGTAGGCGTTTTGGTCTTCGGCGTTTGAAGATTCGGTTATTAGTTGTTCAGGCTTAGGTCGTTCAGATCTTGCAGATTCGGATGTTCAGTTGTTCGGACTTGGAACTTCGGTTCTGCTGAGATCTTTTATACAACTCTCCCGCTCGGCAAGCACGTGCGGCCGGACGAGAGGGAGAGAGGGCAATAGCGGGTGCTGAGGTATGTGAGGAGGGGTATCGCCGACGGTTTACCAATCAGAATTAGTCGTCGCCGTCCGCAACAATATCCATAACTGTTCGACCATAAATTTTGCAAAGTGATTCCTTTTTAGACGCTCGCTAATATCGGATTTTTCTATACCACCGGGTCTACGGGTAACATCACCGAGTACAGTTAGTGGTATAAATTCCAATTCAAATTGTCTTTATTCAAGACCTTTACAGCACTTTAGAGTTGTCAAATATAGTTTCTTTTCTACACACTAATTCTAATGTAATATTGATGATGGTAATAAAGGACGGCTTAAAATCTGTAGTTAAGAGGGTTTCTCCACGCCTTGTCCCGAGAAGAGCCCACAATTAACTCTTGTAACTTAATTTTCATTTTTTTTACGATTATAATTATAATGTTATATCAGTCTTTTATTTTATTAATGAAATAAGAGCAATTCGTTTACTCCCACTTGTTTCTATCGTCTAAATAATCTTTCAAATTATAATAAGATTTTTCAATCAATTTTCTTTAAACAAAAACTTTAAATTTATTAACATCTCTAGAAAGTCTTCTTGGAGTTTATTATAGAAATGTATACAGTTTCCTTAAATGAGTTGTTAATTTTATGCCGCCTACTAGAATTTATAACAAGCTTGCTTTATTTCTTAAATCATATGAGGTACAATCACTCTTTTTATTAAAAGAGTCAATATTTCAATTTGTAGATTAAATTTACTCTTCGTTTATACGAAATCGTGTATAAATTCCCGGTTTTATGGCAGACGTTGTCAGAATCAAATGTCATTACAGAAGCCATTATCCGTTATCATCAAAGACAGAGCAACTTTCCTATTTAAATTCAATACAGAAGTTATTTCTTTAGACCGTTGCAAATTGTTTAACAATACCGGCCCTTGATTTTATAATTAATGTTTGCGAGTTTTATATTACAATTAATTGAAATGAGAAACCGAGATGTTTAATAATTAAAATGTAAAATAAAAACCAGCAATGATAACAATTTTGTCTGCGTAGTTTTCATTAAGTAATTTTATAATTAGTTGCGAATGGTAACTTCTAAAAAGGCTTTTATACTTTACGATATATGCGCCAACCACATGGCTTATAGGTTAGGGTTACAAACCCTCGTAAAATATGTTTACATATTATAAAACAAAGTCCTCCGTCAGGTTGTTTGTTCGCGATTAACTCAAAAAGAGCTAAATGGATAATCAAACAATTTTTGCTAATAGATAGAGTGATTCATGAGGAAGGTTTATGTATATAATTTGTATACTATAATTTGTATAAATGATAATTACTCAAAGTGTCAGAAAAATCTACGCTGATTTATTTCTTGCAGACATATCAAAAGGAAACATGCTAGTATATTCTTAATTAATTACATAAATAAAAATTTTAACAAAAAAGACGGATCTTCTTTTGTAAAAATTTTTAGTTACTTTTGATTTTTAGTGAATCTGAAGTAAACTAACAAATTTATCTCAATATGTGTAAACCTAAATAACGTGTTGCTAATATGAGACAGCACCGTTTAAATGAAACAACTTTACAAAGTTAAATTTACAATGATATCGTCAAACTCGGGATCGTACCCGCAACCTAACACTAGTTATTTTGCAACCCCGCTACCATCCAGTGTTTTATATGGTAATCACATACGCAAAAGCAAGTAAATGTCTCCCCCCCCCCCCCCGGTACCACCGCTACATATATAATACAACTTATAAATATTGCAATGCAGCAACAAACATAAGCTCATTGCTATTTGATTATAGACAGTTATATATTCTGCTAAAAATCGCACCCTTACTGTAAGCCGTTGAGGAGCTCCATTGATCATCATATTTAACTACGACAATCACTTGACCATACGGAAGTTACGGTAGGCGACTCAAATATCTGGAAATCTCATAAAAGATACTGCCGAGTTTCGATAATTCGCTCCTAAGAATCGTTCCGTTACTTTGTCATGGATCCCATGATCAAAATCTAACCAAACTATCATCAAACAACCCTTGAAGTATATCCTTTCCAATAAAAAAAATTATCATCGAAATCAGTTAGAGTGATTTTGAGTTATTCGTCTATATGTCGAGCACATGCTTAATGCAAATTTAAGACTTATCCGGTTTTCTTATGGATGCCATCATCAGAACTGGATGTACGGATAATTGTTGGAAGTGTCGGAAAAAGTCAAGTGACCTGGCAATGTCTACATATTCCAGTGCTGTTATCACAGTGACTCGCTTGATATCATTATTCTCGACCGCTGTTACTATACAAGGCATTAATTAGGAGACCACTTCTGAATACGAAAACCGATGATAGTACTGATGAGAATATTGTGTTTTTTATGAAACTATCTATTCATTTACTCGTACTAACAACGAAGCGTAAGTTTCGGTAAGTACTTGGATCAAATAGCACGACGTGAAAAGTTTTCTATCTTCCATCAGTGTGGCACACTGTGGCAGAATACCCGACTTGGCGCTATGATTAACAGTGAGATAGGATAGAATGCAGTTGCCTTTCTACTAGGCCGTCATTTCGTTGAAGGAGGCATTGGAGAGATAACGGGTAGCCGCAGCAGATGCCGCTCCCAATCGGTTAGGCGGCAGGAGGCGTCTTAACGAACTCCACTTGTCTCTTTCTTAAACATCGCAGTCGATTTCATCCGGAAGTTTCAGGGCGAATGCGCAAGGGAGCCTCTGACACTCCCAATTCAAGGTGATGAGGGTGTCGCTGGGTTTTAGTGGATTTTCTAGCCTAGTCGGCGAGTCCAACACTTCCTGCTTCATGGCAGGGGTGCGTCGAAGCATTTCCCAGCGGATAAAAAAAAGTAACTAGCTTGGCAGTAAAAAAGAAACCAGGATGTCTTCCGGTAAAACTTATGTTACCGAAATAACAGCTTGTGAATTTATTTGAAGAATAAGAGTCCGAATATTTTTTTAACTCGACATTAAGAAATGTGTATAAATTATCAAATCTCATGGGGACAATAAATAACTCACACGTCCAATTAGTCTTGGTTTATCCCTTTTAAAATATCGAAGGCACCTAAGTGGAAAGCATGAAGAATAAAATCCCAATTTTATACTTAGACAACCTAATAAATCCTATGACATCATCTGCATAAGAATTTCATTTTCTCGTAAAACTCATGACCGGAAATTTTATAAGGATTTCACATTATAGAAACCTTATTGGCTATGTTGAAATAGAAAGTTGTCGAAGTTTGTTTGTGGTAGCGTACTTACTTAAGAGCTTTTTAGTACGTGTCAACGTAATCTTGGTTAAATATTCAATTCCTAACTGCATTTTCTTGAGAGTTCCATTAAAGTTTTAGGTCCACGTCACTTCGGGGGAAGGCGATACCGACGTTAATGGAATTTGCTTAAAATTCTAGCATCCCAACGACTTTAAGGCCAAACACGTTAAAGGATTGACCTATTTTAATATTACGAAAATATGTGATTTTTCTTATTGTAAATAATTGGTATAAGGAAAGTCAATTCCTAAGCCATCTAGGACGTATTTCTTATATATAGTAACGGAAAAAATTAAAAGATCAAATAAAATATCTAAGATGTTAACAATTTTTCAAATGGCTGTATTCTTTATTCATGGATAACTGTTTGATAGATTTAAAAGAAAGTATGTATGGGTTAAGAATGAATGAATTACTCATCAAATGTTTACTTTACGCTGATGATCAAGTAATACTTGCGTCATCCGCTAATGAGCTGCAGGAGATGGTAATTATTTTGAATAATGCTTTGAAAGGGAAAGGAATGAAAGTAAATGTAAACAAAACGAAAGTTATGCTTTTTGAAAGAGATGAATCTATGACGAATGGCAATATTTTGACCGATGGGGAACAAGTGGAAGAGGTGAAAGAATTTGTATACTTGGGATCTAAATTTACAAAAGATGGAACATGTGAAAGTGATATTGAAAGGAGAGTGAATGCAGGGAATATGGTAAGTGGTGCTCTGTTTGCCTTTATGAATAACCAGATGGTGTCTCGAAGAGCCAGACTGGCTGTGCATGTAGGAGAGTTGGCGCCAACACTTATGTATGGTAGTGAAAGTTGGGTATGGCAGAAGAATCATATAAGTAAAATAAATGCGGTAGATATGAGAGCGTCAAGAAGTATGAGTGGATTAAAACTGAGTGACAGAGTAAGAAATAGTGTGATAAGAGGAAGTTGTGGTATAAAAGAAGACGTAGTGACTAAAATTGAGAAAAGTATGCTTAGATGATTTGGACATGTAGAGAGAATGAATGCAAGGAGACTGACAAAATGGATTTATGAGTCAAGAGTGAATGCGAAAGTTGGAAGGGGAAGACCGAGGCGAACGTTCCTGGACCAAATCCAGGACATTTTAAATAACGGCCAGGTCAAGAGTACTCTAAACCGACGAACTTGTATGAAAGGTTTAATGAGAATGAAAGAAGCGAAGGAGATATGCAAGGATCGTGGCAAGTGGAAGGAACTCGTCTCTGCCTACCCCTATGGAAATGAGGCGTGATGCTATGTATGTAACCTTCGGGCTTAAAAAGATGTACATACAAATACTTACACACTATTACACATATATAAATTCACTACATTCTTTTGTAATGAACAAATATATATTTCCTTTAGCTTTTTTGTCAGCTGATGTTATAGAAATAAACATGAACTGCTTTCAGCTTGATTTAAAAAGAACTGTGTGTTTTATGAAAGTAATATCAATCAGTCCATCAAATATTTGATATTAAAAATACCAATTTTCCTTTCCCTTTTATGAAGCAAACGCAATTTATCTGAAGATATGAAGTCAATCTTCATACTTCAAACTAATATTAACAGTTGATAACACGGGAATAGTTTCATAATATGGAAGTAATAATTATAACTCGCGGTTAAACAATCTTCCCTATCTAAGCTTTAACTTGTGGTGATCCTTATAATATTTGGGATAAAGTTTGAACCGAAACTATGCTCTCATCACATTTCCATGGCATCTAAATATTTTATAGCAAATTTTGCCTTGCTATTTTGATGTTTAACAGACATTAAGTGGGTTTATTTTTATATATTGAGGTTTTTCGATATTTAACTGTTATTTTTATTAGAATACATTTAAGTAAGTGTACAAAAGTAAGTGTATATGTTTCTATAATAAATTACCAGAAGAATTTCTAGAGATACTTCTATTTTGTTAAGAGAAAATTAATTGAAAAATCTTACTATAATTTGAAGGATTACTTAGACGATAAAAAGGCGAAATAGTAAACGAATAATCTAAATAATGTATTATAATGATGATAAAAAAAACACAAAATACCCAACTGAGCTTGTTGTGGGTTGTTCTCAGAACACGCGAAAGAACCCTTGTAACTTTAGATTTGAAGTCATTCTTTAATACCATCATTAGTCGTATATTTGACGATTCAAAAGTGCTGTAAATGCCTATTTAAAAAAGAATTTTGGAATTTGAATTCGAATAGTATGACTTTTAAGTTGCATTATTACGATATATCTGCTATTATTAATATATTTTGTGATTTTGAAACTGATGTATGAAAAAACTTACATTAATTTATAATTAGTCTGGGTCTTCCTTTTATTTCTGACAGAATGGTAAAAGATACAGTCTAAGATAGAACCGCGATAATCTGTTAAGAAGAAACTTACAACTTCTGGACTTGTCTAGACTGGTGGGAGACTTAGGTCGTGGCTAGTTACGATCCTACCAGCAAAGACGTAAGATAAGTAGCAGCCCATTAATGTCTCACTGATGGGCACAAGCCTCTTGACTCATCTAAGAGATGGTTTTTAGAGCGCTGCTCCACTGGATTGGCAGGTTATTCCTTCACTCTCATGGTGCAATGTGACGGGAATCCGACACTCGCGGAGAGAGATAAGGCGCAGGACCGACGGCTTAACGTACTCTCCGAGGTACGGGGGTGGATCACACCGCCGACGACCTCCGAAGCGATCCCAGGACCTTATGTGTAGAGTCGAACATGCTAACCACTAGACCAATGAGGTAGTTAGCAAGCAAAAACGTGCTGCAAAGCAAACACACACACCACACAGAGTAGTTCACCTTTCTTTTACCCACAGAGTAATTGTATTTTGAAAATCATGAAATCTGTATAATATATTGCTCATATTAGATGGTTATTTTATTCAAAATTCATTATATATCATGTCTGCACTTTACGACCCACGTAAAGAATATTTTCCCTACTTTAAATTTCACTGCAATAAATAGTTAAAGAATAAAAACTTCCAATACGTTTGTCCAATATATTTCTATTTTATAACCCATTTTTCATTTAAGAAAAATCTAGAGCAGTAATCTGCAGATTGGATGCGAAAGCCACATACTGGTATCTACAAAGAACTCGTATGATTTCTTTATTAAAAGCTGTATAGCATTTGTATGGTTTTTTAATGTCCTTATTATAAATGGATATTGGAGTATTCTCAATTTATTTATTAACTTTTACTTTGAAGATAATTGATATTTTTATGATTCCTATACAGTATCGTACAGTAGTACAGACTGCCTCATTGGTCTAATGGTTAGCATGTTCGACTACAGACATGAGGTCCTGGGTTCAAATCCCGGGTCGGGCCAATTCAAAATCGATATGGAGTTTTCTATTAAGATTTTCTCCATATTTGCTTGAAGTGGAGAAATTGGCGGTGTGATCCACTCCCGTGCCTCGGAGAGCACGTTAAGCCGTCGGTCCTGCGCCTGATCTCTCACCGACTGTGTCGGATTCCCGTCACATCGGACTATGAGACTGAAGGAATAGAGAGTGCACTTGTGTACTATGCCTGCCAACCTGCAGTGGAGCAGCGTGGTGGTTTTATGTTCTAATAACCATTTCTCGTATGAATGAGGAGGCCTGTGCCCAGCCGTGGGACGTTAATAGGCTGCTACTTACAGCAAAGACGCACCGCTAAGCAAGATATTTGTGTTCCAGTACAATGCTGTGTAGAAACGAGAGGAGGTAGATTGCCTCTTACCAGATTCGCGGGCTTCCATCTTAAACTGTGTTGTCATTTACCATTAGATATGGTTACCGTCAAGCGCTAACCTGCCAGCATTTAAAAAATCTATCTAATCTAACACCACCCCAACCGTCATATTAGCACCTTTACGCCAGCAAGAAATACTTCGATTTCAGTTGTAATATTCGGTAAAGTGAACAAAAATTGTTATATGTCGGTAGATGTAAAAATCTCCCCCAACTTTTCGTGCGGAAGTAACGTAGATGATTGTCAATTCGAGTATTCCAGCCCTTTGCAAATTAGGGGCAGAAATTAGAAATTGTATTTCCATTTGCTTCAGAGACAATGTTTTCTTCCACTTATTTTTATACCTTCCTACTTCCCGGCTTGATTTATTGACATTTTAGAGATCGATGCAAACATGAGACGTTTTACATAACGCAAGTGTCGTAGAGTCGCTCTAAAACTTTTAACTTTATATTTCATGGCATTTGATATAATATGTATTTACACATGTATAATAACGTATTATATAATATATAAACAACATATGTCTTTTTTTATTTTGCAATGTACTTTAAGAAAAGGACTTAAGGTTCGATTAAATTTACAAACAAATTATATCAAATTATTAACCTTGCCATCTTTATACGAGAGAGGGTTATATAATGTTTCTTTTTTTTAATATAAAAGTGTGTATAACAATTAATGTAGAAAATAAATAAGTTATATACAAAATGTGTAAACATTACATATAAGAATTTTAGGATTAAAATAAAAAAGACTAGTAGCAACCTGTTTATGCACTATTAAGCTACAGGTCCCCCATAGGAAAGGGAGCTGTTAGAGCAAAGCCCATACTATACTGCAAATTTGCACTCAGAATATACAGAATAACAAATACTCGTGATGTTTTCCTTCACCGAAATGTTTTATAAAGAGAGTTTAAAAGTGCCAAAGATTCGAATCTGTGATTCTTAACAAGAATACGTGAGTCTATCCATTGGGCCATTACAACTGATCCTGATATACTGATATTATAAATATATATAAACAGTATTAGGTAAAAATAGAAAACGAGTAATTGGTTTCACAAAGTGAAGCCCTTTTATGTTAATTCTTCAAAATTAGGTGTAATATGTAAGCATTAACTGTAAGACCCGAAACACTAACTTATGATATCATTTCTTGTAGCCCATCGATCTTACTAGTCGACTGATAGTTTAGCAATACAATATTTGATATAATTATTATCCCCAATTGGAAGGTGAAAAGATTATAAAAGGCTATCACATAACAAAATTACCGTTTGAGGAATCAACATCTTTGTAACATTTTATTTGTATATTTTTTTTTTTTAAACCTTAGAACANAAAATTACCGTTTGAGGAATCAACATCTTTGTAACATTTTATTTGTATTTTTTTTTTTTTAAACCTTAGAACATGTAAGCTATCAATATAAATTATCACAGTGCCTCATCAGCCTAATGGCCAGCTTATTTGGCTGCAGACATGATATCTTGAGTCCCAGTCCCGGGTCGGGTGAATTCAACAGTTAATATTGAGTTACTATTACAAAATTCTTAGTATTTGCTCGAAGTTAGGATGTTGGCGGCGAGCGCAATCCTCATGCCTCAGAGAGCACGTTAAGCCGTCGGTCTTGCGCCTGATCTCACTCCGGGTCGTGTCGGATTGTCGTCACAATGAGAGTGAAGGAATTGAGAGTGCACTTCTATACTATACCCGATACCCACAGTGGAACAGCGTGGTAGGTCTATGCTCAAAAAATCCTCTCTCCTATGAGTGAAGAGGCCTGTGCCCAGCTGTGTAACATTAATGGGCTGCTACTTACTTAAATTTTCACATGAAATTTCAAAAAAGTTTGGCTATTCTACAACCTTAATTCATGTTCGGTGAAACTGTTGAAAAATGCACTTATTTTCAAATCATAAATAATTAAAAATTAATAAAGTATTATATTTAATAAACAATTCTGTCTTAAGTCTGCGTTGTAACGATTTTAATGACTCGAAATAGAATACCTTTCCTTCAAAATTCTTATAAAAGCATAAATTTAGTTCATCTTTTATTGTTAATATGTGAATGGTATTTAATATGCTTGGACGGAAATTCTGAATATTTATAAGTATTTATTTTATACAAAATACGAGTAGTAAAGCATTATATGACTACATGTTTTGTCTATCTTAGGATCACATCAGCTTGGTCAGTCTCGAATATGTGGATTAGATTTAATTTTAACCTATCTATACTACTTTAAAGTAAAATGAATGAATTTTATTATATTGATATTATTAACGTAAAAAACAAAGTAAAATATTTATTTACATCAAGCGAGCGCCCAGCAATTTTATTTCGCACCAATTACTGTTTTAGCTATAACTCTTAAAATATTTATTTAAATAATGTGGTCTAATAGATTTTAATAATGTACATGAAATGCTGAAGGTAACTATTATATTTTTATTGGTAACGATTAGTGCTGTATCCGTTTATATCACTTCCTAATTACCTTCTTGTACGGGACCATTTTTTAGATAATAATAACTTAACCTTAAAAGATAGATAAATCTCTCTCTATCTCAGACAATTTTGTAGATCTATAAAAGAGGAATAGTTCACTATTCTTTGTTGTTTTCCATCTCTAAGTTATTAGGCAGCAATTTTGATGAAAGCTTCCATGCGGCTTGGTATTTTCCGAGTTTTCATATAATCATTATATTTCAAACAATTGACACAAAACTTTAAAAAATTATATTGAAAATTTTCCTAAAGAATCATTATATCTAGTAGCGGTAACTGCATTAAAATCCGTTTAGTAGTTTTTAAGTTTATCACGAACTGACTGACAGCAAAGGACTTAGTATTTTAATATGTGAGGAGAGTGTGAACTAATAACAAATGTGGAAATAAATTGAAGCTTATTGATATCTCACTGCTGGGAAAAGACTTCCTCGCTCATAGGAGAGATGGTTTTCAAAGCATAGACCTACGACACCGCTCTGATGCGGGTTGGCACGTAACACCAGAATTACTCCCGGTATATGCAGGTTTCCTCATGATTTCCTTTACTGAAAAGCACATTGATGAATTTCAAAGAACAATTAAGCATGTAAGTTTATTTTTATAAAGATAAGCATAGAAACTTAGTGGCTATTCAAACCCGTGGCTTCTATGGACAAGAATCTACGAGTCTCACCACTAGGCTTTTAGTAAGGTCAATAGTAGGAATAAAATAACAAATTTAACTCAAAGTGTAAACGAGACGAGTCTTCGTAGTATGTGAATAATTAATCTGAATCACCAAATAATTACACTAATGTGTTGCTCGCGTGGTTATTCAATAACAATTATGCATCCGTTCGCTTCAACGTTGATTGACTGCACGCTGCAGGAACTTACCTCTAATTGGCTTTTACTTCGTCAGGTACGTTCATTACATGCCTATAATTCTTGCTTGATATTATCAGATATTAAAATGAGCTTTGAATGGCCTCACTGTCGCAATAAAGACTTGATATTTCATAAATTGGATATTAAATTTGATAATTAAGTTCATGGGCGGATAAAATGGCATGGAAAAAGATTTTATACCTCGAAAAATAAAGTATGTCAAATGTAATTATGTCTGTAACTGTCACAAAAGCAAACTTCATATGTAAAACAAATAAAAATTTTAACAAAATAAGAACCCCTTCAAAACAAGCTATTTCAAACATTATTTGACTACATCAGGTAAGGTAAGTAGCAGCCCATTAACGTCCCACTGCTGGGCACAGGCCTCCTCACTCATATTAGAGAGGGTTATCAGAGCATAGACCCACCACGCTGCTCTACTGCGGATTGGCAGACATAGTACACAAATGTAATCTCTATTCCTTCACTCTCATAGTCTAATGTGACGGTATTCCGACACGATCGGAGAGAGATCAGGCGCCAAATTTTTCCGAACTTCGGGTAAATATTGAGAAAATCTTAGTGGAAAACACAACCCGGGACTCAAACCCAGGACCTCATGTCTGTAGTCGAACATGCTAACCATTAGACCAATGAGGCAGTCTATTACAATATATATTTGACTATCAAATTATTACGATAATACAATGTAGTTACAATTATTATTATATACGGAGTCGGTGGCCGCGGCCGCGGCGGCTAGAGGTCGTTAACCCGGGCTGACACGTCAGCTGTTTAAATTTTATGTTTCATTGCTGGGTTTTTTTTGGCAAAGCAATGTATTTCTCATGAAACGGTCGTTTCATACACCTGTGCTAACATAATGGAGCGTTAATAATGCTAATAAACGTTTAAAACATGTTTTTTTATGAGAATTGATTTTTTTCTGTCCCTTCATCAAAGATTTTATTAATACTATCGTCTGTCTACGTTTTCGGGAGCGATCTCCTCACATCTTTTATTCCTCGTATGTACTTTTCATAAGCTTCTATCTCCAAGACTGTCTGGAGGAAATTGCTTCAAGCGATAACACTTGTATCTACAATTTTTTAATTCTCTTCCTTGTATATTCTGTATGAATGTGTGCAATAAGAATAAATAAATAAACATTGGTGTTGAAACTGTGTGTAGTAATTTACCTGTAATCAAATTAGTGAAACTGCCTGATTGAATGACTACAGATATGTGGTTCTGGGTTCGAGTCCCGGGTCGGGCCAATTCAAAAATTAATATTGAGTTTCCTAATAAGATTTTCTCAATATTTGCTCGAAGCTGGGAAATTGGCGGTGTAATCCAACCCCGTGCCTCGGAGAACATGTTAAGCCGTAGGTCCTCCGCCTGATCTCAGTCCAATCGTGTCGGATTGCCGTCACATCAGAGTATGAGAGTGAAGGAATAGAGAGTGGACTTGTGTACTATACCTGCCCATCCGCAGTGGAGCAGCGTGGTGGGTCTATTCTCTAAAAATCCTCTGTCAATATGAGTGAAGAGGAGTGTGCCCGGCAGTGGGCTGCTACTTATTTTTTTTTTTTCAAATTAATAAGCATACATCAATGATTGGCTCGTCACTTACCTTTAAGTGAGATTACATACTAGCACTGACTAGTCAGCAATTAAAATAACATATATATTTAGCACTATTTCATTGTCTACGAACATCACTTTAGGTTAATGTAATAAAATGCAGAGTAAATAGTAGAATTTCCAATTTGATTATTGTATCTTCTAAACAGTCCTTTGTTCAAATTTCATTGCAGAGAGCCGCGTGTCTGTCATCATCAACGTCATGAATAAAAATTGATCAAAGGTTAAAGGATTTACTGGTGTAATTTAACTGTCAGCAACATCCCTGATCCCTCGCACAATAGGCGACTTGTATATCCATTGTACTAGTCAATCCGGGACGTTCATGATTGCCTAACTACTGTTTGCGTTTAGGAATGTTTGGTCCAATTTATTATTGGCACAAATAGATCACTTTGTAGCAGTTTATGATGTATTTGGTTTACAATACATTAAATAATCTTTACTGTTTATTTCCTTATATTTTCACGAATTTGGAAATTGGTAGAAAAAGAATTTGTAGCGTTATATGTTTAAAAACCACGTCCTCTGTCTAAATGTTCGCAACGAATTTAAAAACCATTAAACAGATGTCCATGCCAGTTTTAACTTATAGAGGAGAAATTAACGAGGGAGGCTTAGGCATATAATTTGTGCATGATTTTGTGCAAATTGTTTATTTATTTATTTTTTAGTTTATTGTAATCAACAACTGCTAATTCAAATATACGTACAGTTAGAGATATTATACAAAATAAGGTCACTTCAGATTACACATAGATAATAAAAAAGGAATAATAAGATATAAAAAGTTGACAATATGACATATGAAGATAATAAAAAATTAATAATATGTAATTATATAATATGAAATTAAAAATTCACTACTGAAATTCGTGTGAGTAATGTGTGTGCGTGTGCGTGGAGGGGTAGGGGGAGGGGGTATGTGTGTAAGTGTGTGTGTGAGTGTGTGTGTGCGTTTGTGTGTGTGTGTGTGTGTGTGTGTTTGAATGTATTGAAAGCTTGTGTTTACTATTTTTTTCTTTTAATTCCATCCCTGGGTTGGAATGATGTGCAGCAATTGCTTTTTTTAACTGCGCTTTAGTTAGGTGAAAGAGGTCTAAATGCGAGAAATTCTTATTATAACTCCGTGCTAATCGTATCAAGACAGAGTTCTGGGCATAAAATGTATTAGTTTTTGGTATTGCTAATAAGTGAGTTTTCCTAGGTCTAAATGATTTGTTGTAAATAAATACATAAATAAATCTAAATAATTGTTTTTAACCTAACGATAAATCACTTGGGAGCTTTAGAAAAAGCTGTTTAATACCTTTGTAAAATAAAACAATATAAGGTAGCATAATTTAGCTTGTATTAAAGTAAAAAAAAGTGGATATCTCATGTCAACCACCAGTTAACATGAGTTTTTCTCCGTAGATCGGCTACTAGGAGACATGGGTCAATGGTTCTGTTGCGACTCGGGTAATTATAAATTATCTTTTTTTAAGTCATAATAAATATTACCTATTTCGCTTTCTGGTAAGCTTTGTACCAATATATGCGTAGACAAAACACCAGCCCATAGAAAAAAATAAAAAATAAACCAGTTACAAAGTGGATGTTAATAACGGTGCCAGTGTCGCGTTGGAGCGTCGGAGGTTGTTAAGATTTTTGGTGATATTTTATATATTGTCAGTGTTTATTAGTGATTACTAATCTTTTTTTTATTAAATAAGTGATATGAATTACAATTACACCGTTTGAAGTAAGTTTTAATTTTTAAAATATGAGCCTGTAAATACAAGACGGACTTTTTCGGACGGATCTCGAAGTTTACCTCAACATGACGCTACACCCGAGTCTTAATTTAATAAACAAAAGATAATATTCGACTCCGCGGGGCAATCGACGCAAAAACATTGATTCGGGGCCGGGCAGGCGATGTTATATACGTTAAAAAAACACAGCTGGAAACGCATATCGATATCGCATATATCTATCATAGTAGTTTAGCTCACTATACCCATTTATCTTCTAAAGTGGTAAAGTATAATGCGGTAATTAGAAAGACATTAAGACGAGTATAGTATAAGTTATTATTGCCTCAAATACGTTAGTTACTTTGAGTATTTTAAGCACATTACTGTGATCTTTTATATTATAAAATTCAAAAATCTTAGGGGTTATTGCTAAAATTATCGACCACGAATATAAATTAAGCAGATTGAACTCACGTGATTCTATGACAAACAAGACAAGCCGAGGAATGTCGCTAGTTTATGCAGATATAGATTAATGCTCTGAATAAGTGGTTTCATTTTCATCATAAGATTTCAATGTCATTTCGAGTACATATTAAAACTTCGGAAAGCTCTAACAAACTCTAACTATCTTTATACAGAGTTGAAAAGTTCGAAGACACATAGCTCACATCAATAATTCGTTATCCAAAGAAAATCTTTATCCCGTTACATCGGCAAATAACTTAAGTCCCCAAGGGCTAAGGGCCACAAATTCTTGCGTATTCGATGGAATCCAGATATTACTGGAATTCCCTAAGTTGCTGAAATGCGTAACTCCGATGATATTAACATTTATAGGGACGAAATGCTGGATATCCTGGTTTATGACAACTTCAATACTGCAAACCTTATAATCGCAAATCGTAAGAAGAATTAAATGAATAATTGAATCAAGTGAAATACAAATTTTGATGACGCTGCAAAACAAATTGCCAAATATTTTGTCATAATAAAATAAGCACGCCTGCGTCGAAAATTTGAAGAATGAGTGCTAAATTACGCGTTTATTTGATCGGAAAGCTATGCAGCATATTCATTCATTCATTTCGATACATGAGTTATGAAAAGTTGTTTTTTAAAATAATTAAGCGTATAAAAGTTAAGACTACCTAAGTGTCAAAATCTTTTTCGGATTTTGAAATAATACAGTCTATTAATTTCCCAACGCGTAACCAATTTATAATTGTATCTAGTTTTCTTGTACAAAGTGTTTCACAAATTTTAAATAACAACAAGCTGTTTCCCTTAGTATCATCCGCATAATTCCAGATCCCGTGGAAATATGAAGATATCTGCAATTATTGACGGTCTACACTGTAAAGGGAAACAATTTAATTTTTTGTGTTTGTTATTAATAGATTGAATAGCGACACTCTGCCCTCACTTGGAGCGATGGCTGGGTAGACGACAAGGAGTGCCCTCCTATCATTTGGTGTAGGTGCTAACCGGTCACTTCTACATTGGAAAATACCTGCACCAAATCGTTGGCTGTGAGCCGTCGGCCATTTGTCACGAGTGTGGTGCTCCTGTGGACACAGCGCACCACACGGTGGCCGAATATCCTGCCTGGGTATGAAGATGACACTGAGGTATCAGTGTCATCTTCTGACGTCGCAGATCGGCAAGTATTATAGATGCAATGCTTCAAAGAGCGGGCCGGGAATGCTGTTGCCACCTTTTACGAAACTATCATTTCGTTAAAGGAGGCACGGAAAAGAGAGAGAGCGAATGCAGCTGAAGCCCAGTACCCCGGACGGAGGGGAACGGGAAACAGGAAATGGAGGTTTATCCAACTCCTCCCCCTGGAGCGCACTTTTGAGCCGGCTTCATTCGGAGGGGCCAGAGTGGAATGCCACAACGAACCTCTGGTTCTTCCATTCCCAAATTAGGGGACTTCGCTGGGTTTTAGTGGGTATTCTGGTACTACCGGCGAGTCCCACACTTCTGTCTGTTTCACAGGCGGGGTGCGTAAATGCATTTCCCAGCAAACAAAAAAAAATTAATAGATTGAATGCTGCTGTGAAATATGTGTAAATCGCCACTATTAATCTCTCAGTTAAGGTCCATTTGTTTTGCCAATCATTCATAAAAAAAAGAATCCCACAAAGCCTCTGCCAAAGCTTTAAAACTGCCAGTTTTCAGCTATTCTGTCAATGTTAAGTCCTCTCCAATATGAAGTCATACCGGTAGCCATACTTTGAAGTTATTGAAAATCGCTAATTAAAATTCCATTCATTCCCTTCGAAAACATTTTATTTTTCATCTATCTAACTGTCTTTGGATCTAATTAAATTTGAATATATTATAAGGAAACTTTCACGATCTTTCCTTGGACACAAATTTTTATTTATCGAATTTATAAATGATTAATGTTGTTTTTAACGCTGGTAGGTTACCTCTTGACAGTGATGTCACCTGATAGCAAGTGATGATATAGTCGAACATAGAAACGTGATGAGATTAAGCTACTTCTTACTAGGTAGGAAGAGGTAGCTCATGGTGTCCACACAGTACTTGGTAAGGATGCCTCCTATTAGTCCAGACTCAGACAAATTAGGAAGTGTAATTTTCCAAATTTGCCTTGACAAAAATCCAGTCAGCAAGTTAATTAAACAACAGTGAAAGGTGAATTGAAACTACTGAATCGATTTTAATGAAATTAGGTACACAGATAGTCTAAAGCCTGAAAAAGGACACAGGCTACTTTTTAACGTAGGCAACGGTGACCAAAACTGAATTTCCCCATTTTCCCACGGGATCCAGTTATCCCTTCGCTTGTCGGGAAAAAAACATTTTATTAATCCAAGTAACACGTCCCAAAAAAGGAATTAAATTATGAGTAATCTTTCCGACGTAAGTCAAGTTAAATACAATCCCTTGCCCCACCACCACGCGGATGATTTTTGGCGTCGATCGCCCCGCGCGTTGCATGGCTCGCTCTTGGGAATTAAATATTTAAGGAAGACTACCAAATGTTATGATTTTTAAGATTACTAATAGTTAAAATATACAATGTTATCTTTTGTTTATTAAATTAATACCATGTTCTAGCCTCATGTGGCGCTTAACTTTGAGATAGTGAAAAAAGTCCGTCTTGTATTAATAGGCTCATATCTTAAAAATTATAACTTACCTTAAGGGTTTTCATTCATATTCACATCACTTATATAATTAAAAACACAAATAATCACTAATAAACACTCACAGTTTATAAAATACCACAAAAAACTTAAAGACCTTCGACGCGACACACGTTCCGTTAGTAACGGTCAATTTGTAACTGATTTTCAAAATAAAGCTGCCAAAATGTCAACCAGTTGTTGACACTGATAATTTAAGAGTCAAGTACTCGAGTACCATCGCGAGGAACAGCTAGTATTCACCATAAATGGACTGACAAAGGGACATTGAGTTTTAATATCCATTTTTGTAGGACGTGCATTTATATTGTTACATATAGATTATTTTTATCGGTTGTAAAAATAAACTGAACATTTATTTTCAGATTGTTTTAAACTTAAATTTTCGTGGTTTATCGACATATTGACTATTTTATATATAGCGGGTAAATACCACGATGGCGTTTTTTTTTAATTTTGTTGATATTTCGACACTGTTACATGAATCGTGACCACGACATAACCATCATGATATGTGCCCGTTAAAACAGTTTACATTATCTCGCAGTAAGTGGTCGTTTTCCGCTTATTTAACCCTTAAATTGTCAGTGTCAACTACTGGTTGACATTTTGTAGGCTTTATTTTGAAAATCAGTTTCAAAGTGATCGTGAGTAAAGGTGCGTGTGTCGCGTTGTAAGTCTTTAATTTTTTTGTGGTATTTTATAACCTGTGAGTGTTTGTTAGTGAATATTTGTGTTTTTAATTTAATTTGAATAACAATAAATACCCTTGGTGTAAGTTCTATTTAAAAATAATTTTGAAAATCACTTACAAAGTGACCGTTATTAACGGTACGTGCGTCGTGTCGAAGGTCTTTATCGACCAAATTCTAAAAACATCATCGTGGTATGCACCCGTTAAAATAGTCAATTTATTTTCAGCTTGAAAGTCCACTGACAATTTGTTGCCTATAAAATAAAACCGGCCACCAAGCTAGATCAAATAGCGAATTCAATTCGAAAACCTTTGAACTGTCCATTAACTTTAGCTTTGAAACTAAACTGCGTTGATTTTTATCGTGTGTGTTGATAAATTAATTCTACGAATGTGAATTTATTGTATCAATTTCCACTTTTAGTATATATATCTCTTGTGAATTTATTTAATAATGAGTTAAGCTAGCGTCAAGCTGCGTGGAACTGTTGATTGAAAATCAGCATTGAGATATTAATCCATGTTAGTCTGAGTACTTACCTTTTCTAAATGACACCGCTACACAAATTTATATCTTAAGAAAAATTGTGCATATTTCGGTGTGTAAGGATTAAATGTTTTTACTTTNAAATGCAGGTTGGATGAAGTGGAGGCAGGTCTCGGGAACAATTTGCGATGCCAGAATGCCCCTTAAACTAAAGGGGAAGGTTTATAAGACGATCGTAAGACCTGTCATCCTGTATGGATCAGAGTGCTGGGCCACCAAAGGGGAGAATGAAAGGAAATCGTATGCAGCGGAGATGCGAATGTTGAGATGGATGTGTGGAGTGACAAAATTAGATAAGATTAAGAATGAGTATATTAGAGAAAGTGTGAAAGTCGCGCCAGTGACCGAGAAGTTAAGAAGTGGAAGGTTAGTCTGGTATGGACATGTAATGAGAAGGGAGGATAGCCATGTATGTAAGAGGGTCCTAAATATGATGGTAAGCGACAGGGCCGGGAGAGGGCGACCAAAAAAAGTGTGGATGAATTGTGTGAAAGAGGATATGTGGATTAAGGGTGTGGATGTAGAAATGACAGCGGATAGAGTGAAGTGGCGAAAGGAAACATGCTGTGCCGACCCCACCAAGTGGGATAAGGGAAAAAAACAAACAAACACAGTCTGAGTGGTAACCTTTTTTAAATCACACCGCTACTCAAATTTATATCTTCAGAAAAATTGTGTTATGTATATTTCGGTGTGTAAGGAATAATTTTTTTTTAATTTTTTTTTATTTAAGCTTTATTTTGGAAACAAACAGTACATTTTATACACAATAATAATAAAATATATGATAATACCTTACAACCAAAACAGTTTCCTATAATACAAATTTCTTATAATTACATGAGAAAGAGAAAAGTGAGTGCAGACAAAGCAAAACATACTATTTAAACCTATCATGTAATCTACTTCAAAATATTAATCTTTATGAAGTAGACTATTATTGATAAAGATTAATATTTTGAAATGATTTTACTTTCTAAAATAATCTTTTATTCAAGTTCAAGTTGTAGTGGATGACACTTGTAGTCTCAAATTAATATTTAAAAACTGTTATATACGTTTATGAACAAATAATTTATGAATATTACATATACTACCCAATTAAAATTAGACAGCAGTGGTGCTAGTACTCGCTTTGGCAATGGAGAATTTAGGAAATTGCATTTTCTAATTTGTCCGAGTCTGGTGGGAGGCTTCGGCCATGGGTAGTTGTCACTCTACCAGCAAATACGTACTGCCAAGAAAGAGAATGATGTTCAAGTACGATGCTGTCCAAGTATAAGCGGTAAATTGCCACTTATCAATTTAGCGCACTTCCATCTTAAACTATATCGTCACTTACCAACAGGTGTGATCACAGTCAAACGGTAACGTGTGAGCAATAAAAGAATATGTATTGTATAATATCCAATAAGTTAATGGAGATTGATACTAAATCTTAGCTAATAAGTTTTCATTTACCTAGTCGTACATGACCAATTACTTTGTAAATAAAATAAGTATAATTAGTTATCTTCAAAAAATACAAATGCCATCGTTTTTAACCGACTTCAAAAAAGGAGGAGGTTATCAATTCTTCTGTATTTTTATGTTTGTTACCTCATAACTTTCGACTGGGTGAACCGATCTTGATGATATTTTTAAATATGAAAGGTGATGCCTGTCGTAGGGTCCCATTAAAATCCAGATCTGATGACAGCATCCATGAGAAAAGCGGATAAGTCTTAAATTTACATTAAGCATGTGCTCGATAAATGGACGAATAACTCAAGATTACTCCAACCGATTTCGATAATTCTTTTTTTAGTGGAAAGGATATACTTCAAGGGTTGTTTAATTATAGTTTGGTTAGGTTTTGATCATGGGATCCATGAAAAAGTAACGGAACTCTTCAATTCTTAGGAGCAAATTAACGAAACTCGGCAGAATCTTTTATCTCCGGATATTTGAGTCACCTACCGTAACTTCGGTATGGTCAAGTGATTGTCGTAGTTTAATATGATCACCAATGGAACTCCTCATCGGCTTACAGTAAATAACCTGTAACGTACGACTATTAGGTTGCGGGTTCGATCTCGGGTGGGACGATATAATTGTAAATTTAACTTTGTAAAGATGTTTCATATGAGCAACATGTTTTTTAGGTGTACACATATTGAGATGAATTTGTAAGTTTACTCCAGATTCACTTTAAATCAAAAAATAAATAAAAATTTTAACAAAAAAAAAAGCCTCCTAAACAAACTCTTACAAATATATTATTATTCTTTTGGTATGCTCAAAAAAGTGAAAAATAATTGCGTATTCTTTTTTAGATTTCTTCGTATTTTTATGTTTGGAATCGAGTATTGATGGCAATCGTATGCAAATTCATTGAGTATTTTTTGAGCTTACCGCGAAGACAAATATAGACAGACGGGGTTGATACTTTTGTTTTATAATATACTATAACTGGATTACATTTTAAAAGTATCATCATTCTGCGAAATTCTATTACATTTTTAAATTCATTTTGTAAATCTTTGAAACTCCAGACAATTTCCACACAAAGCATTTATCGATGTGAACTTAGAATTCAAGAGCTTGTAAGTTCCCGCATTTCAACGATCTACCCACAGAGCACGATATTCTGGATATTTTGTAAGCTTCGATTATTTCGGAGAATGGCTTTACAAATGTGAAATCGTATTTACTATTTCTTGGTGTATTCAACCTTTTTAATATACGAGTAATAGCCGTTGCTTTGTTTAAATATAATGCATTATGTTGATTAGAAGTCGGTTCGATTCATTAAAACGATGCCTTTTATTTTAGTAATAACCTTGACTCGAATAACATGAATTCATTACATCATATGTCCTTAGGGTGTTGTAATATATTTTATAGTATTTAACGCTTCAATATAGAAACTTTATGAATCGAGTTTTTAATTACATTCCTAATTGAAGACACATGCAATTTGAGTACAAAAATATGAAAATTCTTTTCATAAATAAGAGAAATCGTCATCGTTGTCGTCGCTTCTACCGATGGACGTCCACTGCTGGACATAGGTCTCACGTAATGATTTCTACAAGGCCCGATCTTGTGCCGCCTGGCTCCAGCGATTTTTTTTTCGAAGTGTGTAGTTGCTGTTAGCCCTACTGGCTTTGACAGCGTAACCGAGAGGGGTGGCGAGCGCAAAAGCTCTGCCGAGGGGTGGGCCCCCTGCGTCGTGGGGGTAACGTTGCTCTAAGGGCGCGTCCTGCGAGGCTCGGACCTAGGCTTAGAGCAAGGTTTGCTGCTGCTGAAAAGGATAATCGGACAGGTGTGGCTCCAGCGGCTATCGGCAACCCTCTTTATGTCGTCGGTCCACATTGTGGGGGGTCTCCCTATACTGCGCCGCCCGGTGCGGGTCGCCACTCCAGCACCTTCCGGCCCCAACGCCCATCGGTTCGTCTGACTATGTGCCCCGCCCATTGCCACTTCAGGCTCGTGGTTCGTAGGGCTATGTCGGTGACTATGGTTCTGCTACGGATCAAGACAAATATAAAGCAGAAAAGTAGTAAGATACAAGGGAGAGAGAAGTAATAAGACAAATACAAGACATAAAAGTCATGAAGTCAAGTGAAATTGTTTAATATACATAGCGAACTGTTGCCAAATTTATAAATATCAGATAGTAACCTTTTAACTCGGTGTCACCCACGTAGTTCTGGATCCAGTGGAAATATGGCGAAATGATCTTGTGGGAATATAAAGAAATCCGGTCTTAATGAGCGTCTATGTTGCTATGTTGCTAATATGTGTGATGAATTTCAAGTCAATCGGGTGAACAGTTTAGGAGATCTCTAGGTGAGTAAGTGATCTTTTTTCGATTATATATAACAATTTCCTGGGAATGCGAGAAAACTAGTTATTAGTGAGCTTTCATATCGCTTATTTACCTATATATATATATATATATATATATATATATATATATACACAGATACTAGTTGTTTGGTCAGGGGGTACACATCTTTGTCTATTTGTCCGATAGTCATAGTATGGTACACGGGTATGCGATCCCGGCTCCCCGAGCTATTACTGAATCTTCTCAGTCTTCCGAATCAGTAATATCCTACTACCTTATATTTTCCTTTCTCTTCCTTACAAAGTTCCTATCTTTTTGACCCGTTCCCCCCTTTTATTCCATTTTCCTACCCACTTCCTGCCAGTCCAAGGTGTACCGTGCCGAGGGACTCATGGCTAGGGGCATTTGCCTAGTCGCAAGCGGTGGCCCTGGGACCGGGCGAACCCAGAAATAGGCTAGCCTTATTCTGGCATGCGGGGCTCTGCCAGAATGGACCTATGTTCCCTTGCTACTCGTGGGAACGCAATGGTGATATTATTACATTCCAAAAATGGCGGCGATGAGATTCGCAATCCATCACGTCACGTTCCTAATGGGGGCGAAAAGCGGGCTACCGAGAGCCGCTTTGCTACTTTGAATGTAAGAGGAGGAATGAATGAAAAGATTGATGAAGTATGCCAGATGATGCATGATAGGTGCATAGATGTACTCTGCGTGAATGAGACAAAGAGGAAAGGATGTGATACCACGAAACATAGCCCTTACACAGCTTACTGGTCTGGTGTAAGCAGTGATAAGAGAGGCTGTCAGGGAGTTGGTATCATACTTTCCGAAAGAATGGATGATTGTGTGAAAGAAGTGAAATACGTGAGTCCTAGACTCATCTGGATCAGGCTAAAAGTTGGACTTACTCGGATCTTTGTCTTGNATAAGAGACAGCAGATAGAGACTATCACAGTATTACACCAGATAACAACAGACAAGCCCTCGTCCTTTTTTTTCGAAGTGTGTAGTTGCTGTTAGCCCTACTGGCTTTGACAGCGTAACCGAGAGGGGTGGCGAGCGCAGAAGCTCTGCCGAGGGGTGGGCCCGTAGAAGGGCCCCCCTGCGTCGTGGGGGAAACGTTGCTCTAAGGGAGCCTCTTGCGAGGCTCGGACCTAGGCTTAGAGCAACGTTTGCTGCTGCTGAAAAGGATAATCGGACAGATGTGGCTCCAGCGGCTATCGGCAACCCTCTTTATGTCGTCGGTCCACCTTGTGGGGGGTCGCCACTCCAGCATGACTGATCTTGTGGGAATATAAAGAAATCCGGTCTTAATGAGCGTCTTTGTTGCTAAAGGAATATGTGTGATGAATTTCAAGTCAATCGGGTGAACAGTTTAGGAGATCTCTAGGTGAGTAAGTGATCTTTTTTCGATTATATATAACAATTTCCTGGGAATACGTATATATATATATATATATATATATATATATAGTCCTTGATTCCAGTATCCTATTATTACTGCATGATTACGTCGTGAAAGGAACAGGTATGACGAATGTCAAGTCAAAGGGCAAAGGGAATCTCTCAATAAGTTTCACTTTTTTCCAGATCCCGAAAGAATACTTGGAAACACGTTCTTAGTAAGAGACTACGTAGCGAGAGGATGACATATTACGATGAATTTCAGGTCAATTTGTAAATATTTTTAAAGATTTTGAAGTAAGTGGTCGTTTTTCGCTTTTATATCCGGATCACGCGGGATTTCTCAGTGGGCGTCTACGTCGTCTACGTTAAAAAGTAGCCTATATCTTTCTTCATGCTATATACAATCTGTGTACCTAATTTCATTTAAATCGGTTCAGTAGTTTTAGCATGAAAGTACGACAGATAGTTACTCTCATTTATAATATTAATTTTTAGTAAAGATGGTTTGCTATATATAAAAAAAACAACATGATATGCATTTATAATTTATTTCTATCACTTAATTAACAGCAAATAGAATTTGACGCAATGTATTAAAACATATTTACAAATTGTTTAAAAATCCTAACACAATTGGTTAATTTCGTATCGTCGAGAGACAAATAATTACATTGATTTGTACAATTTATAATTAATAATTATTATTAGCGCTTTTCCCCATTTTGTTTTTTTTTAACAAATATTTACTAAACATCGGAATTTTGATTAATTATTCGATATATTGACAATTCGGAAAACTACAATCTAATCTGACTAGAACATATAAAGTAGGGTACAATAAGCTACTTTTATAGGTATAATAAAGTTTGCGAGAATAATTAATTGCTTCTTATTTATTGCTAAGAGGAAAGTATAGTTAATCTATAACGATTTTATCTACAAATAACATTTTTTTACGATAGCTTCTAATTTAACTGCACAATCAAGATATTTTTGTAAGGAATTCATTCGTAAATATATTGCGCAGTAGCTCAATAATTTGCGCAGTTTAAGTTTTTCATTTGAGTTTTTGTCTTTTTTTGTTTTTAAAAAAAAGGTACCTTTATTTGATAGATACCAGATTTTAAAAGATAAATAAGTATTTTATTTTATTATTAAAAGGTACATGCGTAAATTTGTTACATTTGCATTAAAACTGCTACTTTGGCAGCTCTTAATTGAACTGGCTCGACCAAGAAATTATCATTTCCTCATAAAATATTAGGGTTAAATTATAATTTGTTGCTTTGTGCCACTGCATGAGTGAGGGATTTAAATGTCCATAGGCTGGCAAATGGTTGGAATTCCTGTAAAAATTACAATTTTAGAAGTTTCTTCATTCATAAATATATTGCGCAGTTAAAACAATTATTTATTTGCGCTGTTTAAATATTTCATTTGAATTTTTGAGTCGCGACAATTGGGATTGATAAAAATGGTACTTTTATTTCATATTTGTCATATTATATTTCAAAAAGCAAATAAGTATTTTGTTTTGTTATTAAAAGGTACGAGTACGTGTGTCAATTTGCTACATTTGCGTCATCATAAAATACAAGAGTCAAATTGCAATTTATTACTTTGTTTCATTGTATGAGTGGGAAAAAGGGTTGTTATCCTAAACTATCAATATATTATAAAAAATTACAATTTTACAAATTTGTTCCGAAGGGGATTGAATCAGATACCTTTTCTGAAATGAATAATTTCACGATTCGCGAAAAATATCAAAAAAGTGGCTAATGAAATACGGTTTGACAATTTTTTTTGCGAAATTTCATTAAAAAACTACGCAGAATCAATACAAAATAATTGGAAGCACGGTTTCCAAAAGTACAGCTATTTATTATATATTACAATAAATGAAGAGTAGCATAGTTTATTTATATTTTGAGTAGTTTAACTACCGAATTAAACTAATGTAATTGATATTTAAATAGAATATTAAAATAAAAATTGGTATTTAATAAATAACAAAACAAACTATAGAGATTAATGACTACAATAATCTTTGGTGTAATTAATATAGCTTTGATAATATGGTAAATTTAGTATTATTTTCCTAATAAAGAGCGAGACATGGCTTCATTGTGTGTACGGTAACAATATTACAGGTATATTAAGGAAAATAATACTTAAAGAAATCCAAATGAAACTGTATAAGGGTTGTCTACAATTCGATATATCATTAATAATTTTGTTTTATTTACATTTATTATGATAATATTATAATGTCACAATAAAAATACAAGAATGAGAATAAAATGCATTTATGTGGCTGCATGCAATTTGTATGTAAGTTTGCATTGATCATCCTTAAAAAAAACAAATTAGCTTTATTTTATCTAAAAATCAGGAGCAAGAGCAAGAACAGCTTAATGAAGAAGTAATAATATCAATGGTCTTCTTAAAACCATTTTTTTAGACGCAAACTTCCTAACAATATCAACACAAACATTTTCTTTGCATTAATATTTCATAGATTCTTTAAACTAATCTCCTATATTCTCTCTTTATGTTAAGATAGTATATAGACTGTTTTTGTTCACGTAGCCATTCTATTTTGAACCGAGGATAGGAATTTTTACTGTATTATTAAAACATATTTTTATCATGAAAAAGCCTAGAGAAATATAAAGTTATTTTAAGAAAAAAAAAGCGAAAAAATCAGTTTCCTTGTATAATAATCTTCCTACAAAAATATTTAAGACTTGTCAACCGCAGACAAGCCTAATAAAGATCTTTGTACAAAGATTTTATATTAAAAAATATTATTAACGTATTTTGACGTAAAAGATTATAAACCTTTGTATTCAAATATTTAATTACTTTCATCGTCACATTTAAAAAGTAAAGACCCATAAACAAAGTGAATAATGGATACCGTACTTTTTTATATAAAAAATATTCAAAATTTGCCATCTTATGATCCGAAGGTATATATTTTTTTTAATTTGAAGTACATCTTAGCGTCCACTAGTCAGAAATATATGAAACTTTCTCATGATTAACCTACTGGAGAAGTTTCGACATTGTCAGTTTTTATTAATCAAGAAAAACGACGAAATGTGGCGTCCTAATATATAAAATACGTACTTATGTACACATATACTTAGGGTTTAATTAATGCTAACAATATGTCTAATTTTAAAATGTCATGAGTTAGAAACCAATGTATTCCATTGCAAAAAACAATAATAATAAGAAAAATACGGGTGATACATTATTAGAAAGGAATAATTTATTAAAATAATGGCGGAATATTACGAATTTGCATTTTTAAAATATAATTTTAAACAAACTGTCTCGCCAAATAGATGTTTGCTAAGAACAAGTACTAATATAAGTTACCTGTTAAATTCAACGCTAAAAAGACTCGAGGACTTCCCCTTAACACCGATTCTACAGCACTCAAGGGGATTTCCCGTGTCTTGTAACCACACGTTTTCATTACGAAGACGTCCACATAATATATACGCTTCTTTAAGTTGTTCTAATTTGTTTCTTGAACCTTTTTCATTTACTCTATTCTCGTATATGTTATATAATAAATTATAAACAAGATAAATATAAACTACAACCTTCAATCATATCTAAGCCTTAAATTAAAGAGTTCATTACATTTACCATTCAAGCGATGAGTTTACACGTAATTTGAGATATTGTTTTATAAATATGTACATAGTTTCTATACTATATGCTATATACAAAAGTATCACAGGAATAATATATAACAGTTGAGATTTATTAAAGGACTTTATACAAGCGAAATATGTCCTTATTGAAACAAGATCTTTTAGATATCTTTACATATTAAACGGCTATTTGTAATTAAAAAATAAATGCAAAATTCTAAATGTATTTAAACTGACAATCACAATTTAAACTTTTTACCTCTTCATTTATACAAGGTCTCAGAAAAATTTCGATTAAATTCAGAAAATCTCTAAAAGTAATTAGATTACATTTATATTGAGCTTCTATATTAATAAAGACTATGCCCATATTAAACTATATATGCACATCTATACATGAAGTAATACTTTATAAGGTATTTGTATTATCCAACTCTAGCTTGATATGTTTAAACTTTTTACTAGGCGTCTTATTGCTACAGTGTTCTCTTACGAAGTAGAAGGTTCATCAAATTGTTTATTAATGGGAATTACAACCAGAGGTGCCTCTAGCCTATGAAGAAGTCGTGTGTAATCATTACTTTAGTTTTCTCTAAACAGAAGTTTATTAAAAGTGCCACGGTGCCCTTCATAACTCTTACCATAGGTTAAGACTCCTCTGAGTAAATCTATAGTATATATTGGATAATTTACAAATGAAAAAGGGTTTATAAAAGTTTAAACAACATCACTTTTCTCGAGTAGCCCGTTGTTGCTACTCCCGTCTTCTTGTCAGATATGATAATCCCTTAAAGGCTTGACAGATTCAGCAGATGACCTGGGAGTAGGGTCTACCCCCGAAAGCCCTAATGATCCACTCCTCCGCACAACCAAGGTTTTAGTTCCGTAATCCGTGACAAAATTGTCGTTTCTCGTCGGTGTGTTCGCTCTAACGGTTTGGTAGCCGCAGCAGGGAGGATATTTGGACGTGAGTATTTTTTTGAAGGCCTCCCGGAATTCCGTGTTGAATATGGAGTAAATGATCGGATTGAACGCTGAATTCGAATAGCCGAGCCACGTGAGGATTTTAAATGCGAGATCTGAAACGAAATGAGTGTGTCAAACGCTGTGCACGGAATTTTCGCTGTTTACGTGAACAAAATGATTAATTTTACCAACTGAACCCATAATCTCTATAAAAACATTTGTCCAAAATCTGCAATATTTAATAAGACATGTTCGATGGTATTGTTTACATTTTATTAATTATCTGTAATGATTTTAATTAATTGTAAAATTGAACCATCTAATAAACGTTTCATTTTATATATATATAGCGTTTTCACACAAACACTACTATACCGATTTCAGAAATTTTTCACTATTTGAAAGCTGCATTTTCACCGAGTGACATTGGCTGTAATACTTTAAAAAAATATATAGGAATCCCTAATAGAAATGCATAAACGCAACCGAAGGCGTGAAAAAAATAGTCACAATTTTTTTTTATTGCGTGCGCTACGAAATTTATTGTTGATAGAACATAAAAATGTTCTACAGTATTATAGAACGTATTAATATACATAGGGGTAGGCAGAGACAACATCCTTCCACTTGCCACGATCCTTACATATCTCCTTCGCGTCTTTCATTCTCATTAAACCTTTCATACAAGTTCGTCGGTTTAGAGTACTCTTGACTTGGCCCTTAATTAAAATGTCCTGGATTTGATCCAGAAACGTCGTTCGCCTTGGTCTTCCCCTTCTCAGTCTCCTTTCATAAATTCTCTCTACATAGCCATCTAAGCATACCTTTCTCAATTTTCGTCACTAAATCTTCTTTGATACCACAACGTTCACTTATCAAACCATCTTATTATTAATATCTGCAAAAAACTCCAAGAAACCATATGTCCAACTACAGAAGTAATGCCACTATAAGTAATTTTTTGCATTTTAAAAGTTAACGACAATAATCAAACGATATTATTCACACCTCTGTATTAATTGTTATCCCATTAAGTTTTCCCATATTTTATTAAAGAGTGTTTTAATAAGTGTAAAATACTTTTTAAATTATTAAAATCCGACATCCATTCAAAAGATATAACGAATTTTAAAATGTCAATTAAAAGAAATACTATATCCCGAGTCGGAACTCTCTGAAAATCTACGTCAAATGTTGTGTATAGGGAAGTTTCGAGGCAATAAAGTATTACAAATAAATCTCTTTTCTAATTCTATTTTTAACAATTTATAATAATTAAGTAAGTTACTGGACTGATTTAAATAAATCCTTCAAAACCTGTAGAGTATTTTTGCTGACGGGCATTCTACGTAAATGATGTTACGAATTAAAAATGTATTTGTTAGATATATATTCGCTTATGAATGATTAAGTGTGTATCAAATAATCTGAAAGGAAGTAATAAAAAACTAAGTGTTAACAAAAATAAATCTATAGTCCGACTTAGTAGAAGCTAAAGCTAGTCATGACATAATTGAACTTAGTGGTCTTTGAATTGAATTATAGCTTTGTAATACCTTATTATTTCGACTTAACTTCATAGATATGTAAGATGATTTTTATTTATTTCTTTTTAAACAATTGAAATGGGCTATTTTTATTATTAAGTTCAGAGCAGAAACGTCAAATGTGCCTCATGCACCACATTTGTCTTTTGTCTTTTATGTATAACCTATTTCATTTATAGTCCGTTCTAGGTATATATTGGGCTTGAAATTGAAGGGCTATTCAATTCAATTATCATTAATAAAAGTTAAGCTTGTCCCCTCAATTATCTTCGTTGCCCTTTCATTAACCGCTTGACCTAAATACCGACCCCGTATTTGTTATATCCGTCTTTATCGTTTCGCTATGAGCCTAATTTATAATTTTGTTATGGCATTACCAACTTTTTAGGAAGGACTTGGAATCAAAATCGTCATAAATTTTCATATAATTATAATAAACCCATTGCTATAGTCTAAACTGCCTCATTGATCTAGTGGTTAGCATGTTTGACTACAGACATGCCAATTTAAAAATCAATATTGAGTTCGCTATTAAGATTTTCTCAATATTTGCCCTAAGTTGTGAAGTTGGCGGTGTGATGCACTCCCGTACCTTGGAGAGCACGTTAAGCCGTCGGTCCTGCACCTGATCTCTCTCCGGTCGTGTCGGATTGTCGTCACGTCCGATTAAAAGAGTGAAGGAATAGAGAGTACACTTGTGTATTATGCCTGTTAATCCAGAGTGGAGCAGCGTGGTGGGTCTATGCTCGTAAAACCCTCTCTCATTATAGTATATGAGTGAGGAGGCTTGTGCCCAGCCGTGGGACGTTAATGGGCTTTTTTATATATTGCTGACAAATTAGCGCTTGACTGTGATCTCACATGATGGTAAGTGATGATACAGTCTAAGATGGAAGCGCGCTAATCTGTTAAGAGGTGATATAACCCTTACGGTTTCTACACTGCATCTGTTTTGTCAAATATATTTCTTGTAATTTATGATGTAATAAAATACAAGATTCTAGTAGGATATCGTACTTTAAATATATCAGAAGTAAATAAAATTTGAGTAATTTTAAGTTAAGCTAAATTTGAAAAATCATGTTGAAATTTATGATATATTTTGATATGTGGTTATGTTTTTATAAGTTGATGGGAGCCGTAGACTTTAAAGTGCATGTAATATTTAGCTCTGAAATGTAAATATTGGGTAAATAATTAACCAACTTAAGATCTGTTTACACTTTAAACAGTAATGCTATTGTATTAATCGAGTACTCATGTACACTATTATGAGTAAGTTCAAGCCTCAGGTTTAAAGAGACATGTTGACTATATTAATGTATAATTATATCATTGACGTTGCATCAATGCCTTTGTTAAGTCGAATATGGTCCTATTAAACGTAATATTACAATAAAAATAATGAATATTTGTTTTTTTTTTATATTATAGTACCTAATCTACATATATATAAGAGATATCCATCTATCTATTGACTCATCACGATATCTCTGGAACCATAAGGCGTAGAGACTCGAAATTTGGTAGGAATATTCCTTTTGCCGAGTAGAAGTCAGGTAAGAACGGATTTTACGAAATTCCACCCGCAGGGGGTTGCGGGGATGTTAACTATTGACTAATCACGATATCACTGGAACCATAAGGCGTAGACTTGAAAATTCGTAGGAATTTTCCTTTTGCCGAATTTTCTATTTATCATTTTCTTATTTGTAAAACAATTTGACTAAATTAATGAAAATGCTACCCAAAAAACATTCCACGTAGACGAAGTCGCGGGTTCAGCTAGTATTATAAATGCGAAAGTAATTCTTGTTGTCTGTCGCTCTTTTACGCACTCTTGAGCTCAATTTTTAGAGCTAAAACCTTGAAACTCTTTTTCACGCTTTTGATTCGATATACATAAATATGACATGTAAAGTTTGTAAAAGTTTTACCTTCAAGGGTGTAAAATAAGAATCCTTAATAATATTATAGATGCGAAAGTAACTCTGTCTGCTAATATATTTGTCGAGCTTTCAGGCTAAAGCTTATTAAAGTATACCTATGTGTCTTTTGTAAAATAATTAGTCTAAATTATTTAAAATGCTGCCCAAAGCGCTATTCCAGACGAATTCGCGGGTATAAGATAAAAAAAGGTAAGTAACAGCCCATTAACGTCCCACTGCTGGGCACGGGCCTCCTCACTCCAAGGAGTGAGGGTTTTTAGAGCATAGCCCCACCACGCTGCTCCACTGACGATTGGCAGGTATCGTTAACTAGTGCACTCTCTATTCCTTCACTCTCATAGTCAGATGTGACGTTAATCCGACACAACCGATGGCTTAACGTGCTCTCCGAGGCACGGGGGTGGATCACACCGCTAACTTCCCAACTTCGGACCAATATTGAGAAAATCTTAATAGGAAACTCAATATCCATTTTTGAATTGGCCCGACCCGGGACTCGAACCCAGGACCTCATGTCTGTAGTCGAACATGCTAACCACTAGACAAAGGTATAGCGAATATCTAATATAAAGTTGTAAATAAAAAATATTAATGAATTTTATAAAAAAATATGGTTCAATGTGGCATATACTCGTATTGAACCATCGGTTATAATGATTTATATAAGAATATATACAGAAATAATATATTCTTCTCTAAGTAGAGGCTTCTTCACTAAGTGTAAAACGAATCCATCATCTTCAGGTCACAAAATCTTTAGGTCGTAGTATTTATAATATTATTTTACTAGTACTGAATTGTAATCACCAAAGAAGTACCAAAACATCGATAAATATTACGTAGTACGTCGAAGTATGATATTTGCTAGGCAATTTGACTTCGTCCAGAAAGACTTCGTCTATAAATCACTGTATACGTTGAGTTTACTGATCTATCTATAAATGTTACCTGGTATACATGTCTTGCAGAATGCAGCTACAATGTTGACACAGAAAAATGGCACCCAACACAGAAGAAAGACCCCCATTATTATTCCCACGGTAATAGCAGCTTTGTGGTCCGAGACATGATAAGGTGACGAATGTACGTGGGTATGGACTCTGGTACGGACAGATTTGGTCCGATTGTCGGGAAGCTGTACAGTTCTTGTTACCGCTCGGATTGACTTCACGTGCTTCTGAGCATAGCAGTACAATCTGTGGAGAAAAAGCATAGCTTAAGTTATTTCAGTTTTAGCTGTTACAGTCTTTGATATGTTATAAAGTTGGCTTCTGTCATACAAAGATCTTATCACGTATACCTTACATGGTAATGCATACTCGCTTCTCTATCTTTACCTTTTTTTTTAAATAATTGCTATTTGTGATATCATTCACTAAGTTCCTGATGAAAATATAGAATAACGAGCGTAATACTTTGTGAAAAGAGTCTGCTAAGTTTCAAGTCTAAGTCAAGTTAAGGATAATTTATTTTTGTAGATAATTCATTCTAGTTTGTGAAACTCATTGTTGATTTTTTGTAATCCATTGGTTGTTGAGATGTCGATTATCAAAGGGAAAATAATGCATTTTCAATCAAAGTCGCATAGCTCAGCGAAAAATTGTCCTATCGAAGAAAAAAATAAATTAAATTGAAGCTAAATAGACAGCCTATCTGATTAATATGGTTGTTAAAATGATTTTTTTTTTAATTTCTGGAAGATCCAACATTAAGAATTTCCAAGCTTCAGTTTAGTTTTTTTTTATATACGACCTTATTATCAAAGATTGAAACATCGAGAATTTAGATGCCATTATTGATTATTTAAACTTTTCACTAGTGTATAACAAAATATGAAATGCACACTTGCCATTCATTTGAAATACCTAGAAAAAGTATTAAAATACTTTACTTTTTATATGTTTTATACAAAATGGTAAATTTTTAATTGACAAACGGCTTTAACGCGTTTTTTGAAGTGAAACTGATTAGCGTCACGTAGATGTGCAGCGTTTTTTATGTGACGGTTACGTAGTTTTCATTATTACAAATGACATGTGGCATTTTAATTTGCCACTCGTCATTTCATAATTTAATATATTATTTCTCAAATTTAACATTCAAAAACAAATTATACATAATAATTAAATAACATAATTAAGAAAAAAAGACGTGGCATTTTTATTTACAATTCATTTGAGATTGCGATAAATTATTTGTATTAACTTTCGACAGTTAAAATTTTATCGACAATAAAATTCATTAAATTCCTAACATATCTGTCTCTCTAAGTCTCGGAAATCCAATGTTTTAGATTTGTAGAAATATACTTAAAACTATATTTTTTATTCTTTATTTGTCATCAACCAAAAAGTTTATTGCGCTTTCGTAGATTTAGAAAAGGTTATGATCGAGTGGTGAGGAATGAGCTGTGGTCAACGTTATCTACGTATGGTTTGAGCGGTAGTCTGATTCAAGCAATGAAATCTCTCTATGAGGGTTCTGGTGCCTGTGTTAGAATAAACGGAGCGTACACGGAGTGGTTTCCTGTCGAAAGAGGTGTTCGACAGGGATGTGTTGCGTCACCATGGCTGTTCAACCTTTTCATGGATAAATGTTTGACAGATTTAAAAGAAAGTATGTATGGGTTAAGAATGAATGAATTACTCATCAAATGTTTACTCTACGCTGATGATCAAGTAATACTTGCGTCATCCGCTAACGAGCTTCAGGAGATGCTAAATATTATGAATGAAGCTTTGAAAGGGAAAGGAATGAAAGTGAATGTAAACAAAACGAAAGTTATGCTTTTTGAACGAGATGAATCTATGATGAATGGCAATATTTTGATAGATGGGGAACAAGTGGAAGAGGTGAAAGAATTTGTATACTTGGGATCTAAATTTACAAAAGATGGAACATGTGAAAGTGATATCGAAAGGAGAGTGAATGCAGGGAATATGGTAAATGGTGCTCTGCATGCTTTTATGAATAGCCAGATGGTGTCTCAAAGGGCTAGACTGGCAGTGCATGCTGGAGTGTTGGTGCCAACACTTATGTATGGTAGTGAAAGTTGGGTATGGCAGAAGAATCACAAAAGTAAAATAAATGCGGTAGAGATGAGAGCGTTGAGAAGCATGAGTGGATTAAAACTGAGTGACAGAGTAAGAAATAGTGTGATAAGAGAACGTTGTGGTATAAAAGAAGACGTAGTGACTAAAATTGAGAAAGGTATGCTTAGATGGTTTGGGCATGTAGAGAGAATGAATGAAAGGAGACTGACAAAAAGGATTTATGAGTCAAGAGTGAATGCGAAAGTTGGAAGGGGAAGACCGAGGCGAACGTTCCTGGACCAAATCCAGGACATTTTAAATAACGGCCAGGTCAAGAGTACTCTAAACCGACGAACTTGTATGAAAGGTTTAATGAGATTGAAAGAAGCGAAGGAGATATGCAAGGATCGTGGCAAGTGGAAGGATGTTGTCTTTGCCTACCCCTATGGGAATAAGGCGTGATGCTATGTATGTATGTATGTATTTGTCATCAAACAGAGTACAATTATAAATCGTCTTTCCTTTTTGTTTTACGCTTAAAATAAGGCCATAATATATTACGTCTATTTATGTAAATAAAAATAACAGAGTAAAGGTTGAATAAAGATTTAAACAAGTTTTAAGCGGATACTTATTTTTCGGATACACTAAGATGTCGTTCGGATGATCGAAGATCTAATGTATAGAGAAAATTTATTCTTTTTTTTTATGAAAACAGTGGCTTGGCGTTGTACTAAGAAAGAAATAAATAAGTTATCCCCCTTTCGACTTTTATGAACGCAAATAAAACACGACTGCAATACTAAGCATTTTTTATATACGTCTGAGATAGTTGTTCGAGGAGGTTTATGCTGACATAGTGTCTATTTTGCAAGTTCCACAGTGGCGAGGAGCTTCATTAATATGTATAATAGAGTTGATGCAAGCAGATCTTTTATTATTCTAGTATGACCTATTTTAAAACTCCTACCCTGAAAACTATGCACTAAGTCCTTGCTCTAAAAATTTTGTCTACTATAAGGGAGGAAGTTTGTGCCCAACAGTGGGACGTTAACAGGCTACCCTATATCTTCTTCTTCTTCTTTATGTGCCTCCCCGACTAATGAAGGTTGGCAGTCCATTGCCCATATTTAACTTTGTCCCTTGCGAGGCTAAATAGTCGTGCGGCATCCCGGTCTACTCCCTGATGTTGCGTAACCAGGAGTTACTCTTGCGGCCAATACGCCTCTTGCCATCCACTTTGCCCATCATTATTAGTTGTAAGAGTTCGTACCTGTCGTGTCTCAGAACATGCCCCAGATACGCAGCCTTCTTCTTATTGACTGACAAACCATTCGTCGCAAGACCTCTTTGTTGATAACTTTATGGGTCCAGCTGATTTTTAGCATACGTCTTATTGATTAGCATACGTCGATAGGCCCACATCTCAAATGTTTCTACACGTTTTCTGAGATCCTCTTTTATAGTCTAAGACTCGCATCCGTATAGAAGTATAGGCCATACATAGCAACAGAGGAGACGTTTACGTAATGTCATTTTAAGGTTACGGTTAGAAAGTACTTTTTTCATGCTTTGAAAAGCAATACGGGCGACTTCTATTCGGGTTTTTATTTCAATTTCACTATTCTTCAGTCAGTCAAGTTCCAAGATATTTATACCTCCGCACTCTCAGCAGTACTTGGCTAGCAACTTTAATTTTCGGATCCCTGCTAATATTATGAGATACTACCCTATATATATCATGTTTAAATTTTAATTCTTAATTTACTTAATCTCTTTTACTGATCCACTTTGACACGTTAGCGTTTGGCTGTAATCTCATCTGATGGTAATTAAATCATAGTATTATTTATTTGAGTAGGCTGAAAAGCACTCTTAAGTCGTCAGTAGTCTGTCCGTTGGTAATAAATCTAGCATAGGTTCGTGTTCGCGACTTCTTAGGTTTTATTATAGGACGTATTTAGAATAGTTTGTAAATTGATAAAGTTTTATAGTTTATGGTAATTGTTTGCAAACTAAGATTGGATAATTGTAAAAAAAAAAGTAAGTAGCAGCTCATTAACGTCCCACTGCTGGGCACAGGCCTCCTCCCTCATATGAGAGAGGGTTTTTAGAGCATAGACCCACCACGCTGCTCCACTGCGGATTGGCAGGCATAGTACACAAGTGCACTCTCTATTCCTTCACTCTCATAGTCCGATGTGACGG